>JAQNCA010000030.1:16455803-16469900 GCA_029783725.1 Acanthurus tractus
AAATTCGTTCGTTCCCACCTTCCCGTCTGGCCCACTTTGGACCCTTCTTCCCACGCGTAACCTTTTTTTTTTCCTAATCTTTTTTTTTTTTTTTTTTTTTTTACAGAGGTGTTGTGCAGAGCATTCAGGCTGAAAGAATGTGTTGGTGATAATCATCCCGCAAAGTACCAATAAGAATCCCACTGAGATGAATCAGTGTCAAAAACCTGGAGTGAAGCGGAGTTACTAAAAGTCAACCGCTTATTGTTCAAAAATGTCTGAGTTAGCGACAGTTTGTGTACAGGGAAATGTGCAGAGTATATGTGCAGTATAAACACACTTGCACTGTACCGATGTGAATTAACGACAGTGTTGGAAAAGCAGGTGCACACTGGCCAAATATTCATATGATCCCATTTTGTGACTGGACAGAGACTTTATCAAAATAATAATATAATTAGTTATGTACAGTCCCCCTTTAACTAAAAACTGGTAAAAAAAAACCCTAACTTTTGAAGGAAAAAAATCTGCTTTATGTTCAACAACTACACAAATTACACACATAAAATGCCCCACAAACAAACTTCATGATTCTATTCTAAGCCGAATAGGCAGTGCAAAAATCCAACCTCAACAAGATCAGAAATAGGACATTTTTGGCTAAATTGTGACTTACTGTGAATAATTTCAGTATATTTAAATTGGAAGTGAACTTGGAATGTAGAAAAAACCATTAACTTTTACTAACCAAAGCCATTTCATTGCCTCAACTCAACAACATGTAGTATTGGCTTAAGATTCATGTTTGTGGACATAAAATTTCCATGTAGTACTTTGTCACTCTTTCCATGTCCTTCAAGACCACTGAGGCCAGTTCAACAACAGGGCTTACAGTACTAAAGAGAATTACAGCAGCTTCTATTAAGATTCTGTCCCATAGGTTTGTGGGAACAGGAGAGACACCTTGTAATGGCCTAAAATGCAGAACTTTTCACTGATTAAATTGAAAAAAGAAAATAAAAATCTTGACAAAACAAATTAAAAAAATGGAAAAGGACAACATGTAAATATTTTTCATATTGTCAACAAATTTAGGACAAATAAGGTTTAGGAACTGTAGGTTAGGAGATATTTATTAATATTAAATTATTTGTAATGACTGAGGCTCCAGTGTTATCATTAAATATACTTTGTGTTGCCTTGCAGGCTTCTGAACTCCACTTTAAGAGGTCAAAGATCTTTGTTTTGTTTTTCTAAGAGACAAGTTTGGTCTCGAAGTATTTCTGTAGTCTGCCTATTCATTACAGCAGCTATGGAAGCCAGGCTAATGGATATGAAAGCCCAATCAATTGACCAAGAAAGAGAGATTAGGGAAGGATGAGTCACCATATTCCTCCTTCTTGACAACCATGTCATGCCTTGCAGCCTCCCCAGAGACATCGCTGATTGATGCCTATCTTTCATCTGTCCAGCTTTAATCTGACATTCCACGTGTTTTATAATCATATCAGCAGAAAATCTATAGCACATCAGCCTTTCTTTTCTTGTCCCCCACCTGCAGAGCAGACTTACTTTTACTTATATAAAAAAAAAAACTTCCAAAGCTGACAGTAGTGAGAGTCACATCTTTACCTATTGATCACATTAAAAAGAAACAAAAATATTGAAAGGAGGGGAAGAAGAAGCGTAAGAAAAGGCTGTTCTGTAAAACAAACAGTGATTGTGAAGTGACATTCTGGGAAGAAGTGGCAGGCTCTCTCCTGGTGCCGGCTAAACAAACAAACAGAGGAGCGAGACAAAGTGCAATCACTGACCTTTGTTCAAAGAAGCCATCTAATCTGTTTCCACTTTACTTAATTAGAAAAAGCAGAGGGATTTTTAATGTGCACGGTGTTAATGGGAAACAGCTCACAGGTGCTAATTAAAAAGAAAAAAAACTGATCTGTTTGGTAACTTTGAGTCCATTAATCTGTATATTCATCCATCACAAACTTGGCAAACTTATCTCTGATTATATGTAAACTGTTTTTTAACCCAAATAACATCCTAAATCCTGAAAAATCTCACATTTGACAAACTATTCATGGGTAAATAAATGTTTATTCACCAAACGTATACACACTTATTTAGCATGCTATACAGGGTCTGACCTTCGCCACATCTGAGAGCTTCAAAATTTAAACTATTTCTCTTTCCTCACTAAATATTGTGCAGCTTTGTGCGTACACTTTATTTTTTTAGGTTCTACAAAAGGTACCACGTTGGTCCTTCAGGTGACATTTTTACTTTTACTTTGATTATCAGCTGGCATTGACCTGACTGAACAGTGTTTCATGTCATGTCACTGCAGTCAGCTTTTGCAGACAGATGGTGACTGATCAGCTAATAGGGCCAATGGCTAATGTGCTAACAAGCTCACAGTAGCTACTAGCTGCAGTCAAGGAGCTACAACAATGGGTACCCTGAGCAACAGGTAGCTGTTATTCTGGTAATGGCTACCCTCAGTTTTACACATTACTCCATTAAAGCATCATTAATTAGAAACCTCCCACCACCAATATCTCTGTGCGCTAGACCACTGTTGTAAATACAAAGCCAGTGTTTCTACAACATGCTAAATACAAAAGATATTGGAAAAAAAAGGTTGGCAGACTTCTATGCGTATCGTGTGCAATCAGCTTAACAAGTTAACTAGCAGCAGCAGCAGTTACAGGTTAAAGGAAAACTCCAAAAATCTCAGACGATTCAGGAAAAGAAGCCAGAAAACATCAGAAGTAAGTCCAGCCAGCATTTTCACAGTTAAAGTACAATCCAGTTTCACCAAAAGGTGTAAAAGTTGTTGATATGTGTTGGGTTTGTATCAGTTTTACTCGAGTTACCCTCAACTATTGATCAGCTGCAAAATGACTGACTCACATACACTATTCACTTTTTTAAAATTCCCTACAAAATGATTTAAAATCAGTTTTTATTTTGTTTATTTGTAACTTATTGTTGCTCTAAGTGCATTGTTAAAAAAAATACCTCTGTGTGTTTTTAAAAACAGAAGTTTGGTTTTCAATCAGTTTGTTACAGTGACTGAAGTGGTTCTGCATGCACACTCTGCAGGAAATGTGTGCAATTCAACCTTTTTTTTAACCACAGTAAACTTTTCCATTTCAAAGTTTCAACAATAAATATCAATTTGATGTAGATCTGAATCAGTGTAGGCCCATATAAGCCAAAACTTCTCACCAGCAGTCGATTTCAGGATCTTTTGTAGTCCTTTTGTGGTGACTAACACAGCGAGATTTAAACAAGACAATGGGAGTTCTTCCAAACCAATGACCTGATGACCAACTCAGGTATTTTAAGGAGACCACCGCAGATTTCCAGTCATCTTTCTTGCAACAATACCAACTATGTCAGACTAAAAAATTATGTGGTTTTTGTGCTTAAACCTTACCAGAACTTATCAGAAATAAAGTTTCAACAAATGTGTGGTTTGCAGAAAGGTACAGCGTTAGTATTGTTTCTGGTGTTTGGGTTGGTTGTAATGCTTCTATGTGACAATAAGAACGAAGCAACATTGAATAAGAAACTGTTTGTCAATCGTTTACTCACTCGGCCATTTAATTTGGACAAGCCAAGCTTGCACATAAGTCTCCCTTTTTTGGGTTAACCAGTTTTTATTCATGAATAATTAATATTAAGGATAAATACTTGAGATTTTAAACAACAGTTTTTGGATTTTAATCTGGTTTAGGACTTAGACTTGAAATGGAGATTTAACATTGCAATATTTTTGTTTTTACTTGTGTAAAGCATCAGAAAAAGTCTTCCCTTCTAGCGACTAATGCAAGCTGTGCTATATGTGTCACCTCCTAATAAAATGTAAGATGCAAATAAAAACAATCTTATTTCTCATATAAAAAATCACAAATGGCTCTAACATTTTTTTTTTGCATAAATGCAGAAGTGTTTATATAAATGTGTTTTATTTTTCTCATTTTTTTACAACAAGAACAAATAACACACAATTTGTGCTTCCTGCGTGATATAGGAGCCAGTAGCCGATGAGCTCAACCTCATGCTATGCACCCTTAACCACATGAAAGCCCCTCCTGTATGGGCAGTGTGTGGTCTGCCTCTCAGGGACGGCAGGGGACGCAGGAAACAAATTAGCTTTCTTGACCTTGGCCCAAGTTTCCCTTCCACCCTTCACCCCTCCTCCTCCCTGCCCTTCATCTGGCCACTTCAAGGGTCAGCTGGATGACAACACGCCTCTGTTGTTCTCCACAGTGGGAATATATATTCAGATGAGAAGCTCATATAAGCCTGACGTGTATCGTGGGAAATGCGGTTTATGAGTTCAGTTTGAATATGAGGTCAACTGGATCTGGATGTGGTCGAAATGATTACCAGTCAAACAAATGTCAGGTTTATGATGCAGAGCTAAAAGAGCAATTTAAAACTGGAAATACAGGAAGAGTAAAAAAAAAAAAAAAAAAAGGAAGAAAAAAATATCAGTCAGTCTGGGTCTCTGCAGTTCAACCAAGTGAAACATGCTCAAGCAAGGGTTAATACATGAGGACAGCTAAATTTCAGCACTGGATTAAGCAGAAGGAGGAGCATTTCCTGACAACATGAGGCAGTCGCTCAGTCTTTTTCCACCCTCAGTCTCAAGGTCAAACGCACACACACACACACACACACAGACACATGCAAACATACTACTATCCCTATGAAAGAAAAGTCAGTTTTTCTGACATTTTAAATAAGTTTAAAATCACAAAATAAACGCAGCTTTTCAATGTCAAGGCCACCTGCGCCCGAGCCTAAAAAGAGAGACCTTTGGCCATAAGAGTGAAAAGAATCCTTTCAATGATAGATATTGGATTGTAACACCAACAGGCAAATCTAATTCTCCCAGTGCACGCGAAAGCACGTCTATGTGCATCAGTGTTCAGTCTGAGAGCAAAAATAACCTGGGGTGTCCAGGGGAGGGAAGTAGCAGCACTATATTAATGCTCATGCTCTTCATTGATCTATGAGGACTCCTTAATCTTGCGGGCAGCTTCCTCCTACGTATATTTCATAATGTGATACTTTGTGCATCGATAACACTGATAAGGGCCTATGCTTTCTCATGCTGGCTCACAGCATTTATTGATCCCAGAGTGAAGCAAACATGTCTTTAACACATGGGCCTGTCAGTCCTCGCAGATACAACAAAATCGTCAAGCCACGGTTCTCGTTATTACAAACTCTAATGATGACAGGAATCAATAGGTAACATGACAAGATATCATCTGCAAAGTTAATAACTGGACGGAAAGTGGGGAGGTTAGAAATGCACCTCTGTGTGGTTACAGGAAAGCAAGCAGATGTTTGAGACACATGTTTATTGCTCACCCCCCTTACACCCTCTTGCCCAGGGGATTATTTATTTGCTGTATGATTCAACTGGTGTTCTGGGAATGAATGACAAAAAAATACATACAGTAAAATGACTCAGGAGCATGGCTTTGGCAGTGCACCCAAGTGACCATATCCTTATGACTAAACGGTAGCTTAAGCTGGAACAATTTCCTCTGTATTTTCTGCAGGCAGCCATGTAAAAATGATTATAGTTGTGAGCTGTGAGAAAGGGTCAGGCAGTATGGGTTTTTGAAAGCCAAAGTGGACAGTAGCTGTTGAGAGCAGCCTTGTTGTTTTGAACATTTGTTTTAATATTTATATTTTTTCCTCCAAACAAAAGCAGTAGGTTATGGATGGAGCCCTATACTAAATATTGTAAGACCTATTTTTCAGTGATAAAAGCTACTTCTTTTGATTTTTTGCATTGTTCTCATTTTAAGTTTAAAAATACATTTTTTTATTTTCTTTTGTTTCCTTTTGATTTTGCATATTTTTTGTCAATTACCAATTTGTTATTGTCCTAGATGTTTGAGATTCAACTGTCCTTTTGATTGATGGTTAAAGTCTTTGACTCTAGCATAGAGATATTACTGTTTCAAATTAATTTGAATGCCTCATAAAGTCTTTGATCGAATCATTGTATTTGTAATAAACTTAGACTTTTTGCTGTAACAACTTGATTTCCAAATAAAAAGAAGTACCAGGTGTTCATTAAAAAACATTTAGCATGCCAAAATATTAAAAATAACATTAATTGTTTTCCTGTTTAAGTAGGAGAAAAAGTCATATTTAAACTGTCACTTTACACTAAAATGCTTACCTGGTTTAAGAAAGACAAATTTAAACTTTAAAACTGCAAAATTGTGCAATAAATATCACATTTAAGGCAGGCTTGTCCTGCTAATGAAAAAACTGTGATATAAAAGCTACATTAATATCAGCCCAGTGTGCCTCCGGGTCACTGCAAGAGTTGAAATGATTCATATAAACTGGTGGATAAACCATAGGCCACCAGTTGCTGATGACACCGACAAGTGTCTGGGTCTGTGTGTGTGTGTATGTGTGTGTGTATACTTGGATTGCTCCAAAGTGAGATCACATGGCCGGTAGTCTGAGTCCAGACAGTAGGAAGTGAAAGTGCTACTGCAGCCACAACACAGGTCAGATCTCCAACACGCTTTTCTGCTGTACAGTGCAATCACTCTTCTCGTTTTACTCACAAAACTGCAGGAGATATTTGAAGACCAAGGACAGAGGATGAGCCTCGCTTTTATGATGTAACAAGAGGGCGACGGGAGGAATTATAAACTGTGAACATGCACTTTTAGTACAGATCTGGCATGAGGAATTACGAGAAGCAGGAGGAGTTTCCTGGAACAACCACCACTTATGTGAACAAAAATAATAAAACATTCATTAAGTCAAAAAAAGGTTATTATATTTTGACTGTTTTAATCACTGTACTTTAGTACCAGTCAAGTACAATTTTAGTGATGAATTTGTACTCTGCAACCCAACAATTTATGAAATTTTTTTTTTTAATTGGAAAAAAAATAACACATCCACATGCCAATGTCAACATTAGTTAATAAAGTTAACTTTGTACTCATTTGTTGAGCATGTTTGCCTTATAAAAATACAAGAGCTTAACACTGGGCTCGCTGTTGCATTATAAGAACTATTTTTTTTTTCTCCAGTTTAATGAGCTGAACCCTTGAAGTGTTTTGGACAAAAAAGGGACACACTATGGCTTACTCAGTTTGATTTTATTTTGTCATTGTGTCTGACACCGAGGGAGGGAGAGAAGAGCAAACGTGAGATTTGACAAAGACAGTGGCAGATGTGGAAGTGTGAAAAATAAAGCAAAAGGGGAGAGCTATTTGTGTGCAATGAAGAAAGACATAAAAAACAGCCTCGCACTGAGATAGTTGCTCTAAATGAAATACCTGGAGATTGCATGTTGCTTTGCATTTGCGGGGGTATTCAATTTTAATTAGGGTTTTGGAGACATCTTTTATCAGACTGTCACTAATCTCTCTCTCTTTCTTCTCTCTCTTTCTCTCTCTCTCCTACTCCCCTTCTCTCAAACACACACTCCAGCATCCTCAAACCTCAACAAAAAATGCAAATACACAGCCAGAAGAAAGAGAGAGGAGGCAAAAAAAAGGAAATAAAACAAAAAAAAGTTTTTTTATGGAATAGTACAACAATTTGTCTGATACACATTATGAAAAAGCAATGAATCGGGGACAAAACCATCGTCCCATTTCATTTTGGAGGAAAAACCATTACCTCTACGTTTTAATTGCATTTTCTTTGGGGCAAAGGTGATAATTAATTTTGCTCAAGGAGACACATATAAGCCAGTAACAATAATATGAAAAAGTTAAATAGTATTCTTGCCTTAAGTCCAAGAATAAAACTATTTGAATTCTAACATGGTAGGTCTATGAAAGCATATTGTGGGACAGATAAAAGAAAATTATACATTACACTCCGTTGCATTGTTCATGGACAAATGACTGCTAATTTTCAGAAAAAATGACAGCCTGAGTAAAATAGTAAAAGCCGGAAAAAAGTGACAGATGATGCCAAAGTCCTCAGAGAATTTTTGTAGATTTTTAGTTGAGTGCTTATAGTATGTACCTCGAAACAATCAGGAACAATCAAAAATCTAATATTTTTCCCAGAAAACATGAGAAGGCATCTTAATTTCTCTCCGAAGATCCTTTCCTCATGTTTCTTAATTCGGTAGAATGATTAATTAAAATGATATCAACTCTGTTGAGGAAAATCAAAACATCTAACTGGGTTTATTCTTCATTACAACCCTTGATGTTTTTAGAACTATTTAAATAGTTATATTTATTGAATACAAACTCTGAGGCTGAACTAAAGTGCATACTTTTCCAAAAAAGTGTCCACATACTTGTAAAACAAAGGCAAGTTCTAGCTATAAAATACAGCTCCCTGTTTCTTTCTGTGTGTGGTGTGGTGGTTAGCCTGTCTCCCTCTCTTCATTCCCAGCCCTCTTCCATTGTTAGTCACCTTGTTTATTGGCTGGAGCAGCCGTGGCATACTGGACATCATCTGAAACTACAAACGACAGGATGCAATAAGCTGGAGAATAGCAGCAATCTGAGGAAAGTTCTCCATTCACCAGAGCTCCCTAACTCTCTGTCTTCTTATCCTGGGCAGAAAATAAAAAAATCAATACGGGCTCACAGGGCTTGATAAAAGTGCTGGACAGGGAGAGAAGCAATGCTGGATATAGTAAATTAAAGTGATCAAAATTTTCCAGTCGACTCAGCCCACAGCCTACATAAACGAACAACCCTGTCTCCACGGCTGTCCGTCACCCTCCTCCACTCACCATCTTCATTCTCTACCTCAACTTTATTTCAGCCTTTCCACTACGCTGTGTTAACATGACATTTTTTAATTTATACTATTTCCACCCACATAACATTGACGTAAAATTGGAACATTGTAACATTTTTTTTTTTTTAAGAGTTTGTAGTTGCAATTTATGAAGCAAATTGGTAAATCAGAGCAACCTGTGCACAAATAGTGTCAAAGTCAGCATTAGCATCGTGTTAGTCAGCATGTGCCTACACATTCAGGGCAACATTTTTTTTCTTTTTTGTGCTATCACCAACCAAGCATATGCAAATAAATAATTAACCACTCTTTTAGCACTCTAACGGTCTCACTCTGAGGAAAATATTTGACTTTTTAGCTGCTTAAATGTTTCACTATGTGCAGCGATTAGCTGCTGATGTTTTCTGTTTGCTGTTTGTTGCTGCAGGTAGCGTAAAGTGTTCTAACTAAGAAACAAATGCCAGCTTTTTCTGAGAAACAGAGAAGTGAGGCACAACCAAACGGTAAAGTTGTTGACGATAAAACCAAAACAATTGGCTGCAAGAGGCTAAAATGCTTAAGCTGTAAAGCTGAGGGGAACTTCAGAGTTATCACTATGATCACATTTGCATGTAGTTATTTTTCTATTGTTACTGTTCAAATATGCATTAGCTTCAACTTTAAATTCTAGAGGTAAACTAAACAGACAACTGGTAGCCAGACTCGCATACCAGAGGCAAAATTAAGACAATAAATCTTGTTGCATCTCATTAAAGTCGTTGTGTGGTGCTACCTTCTTTCCCTCCCAATCCCTGAGAGGAATAAAAATGTTCTTTTTAAATCCTACCTTTAATTTTTTTTTTAAATCTCTCATTGCCAAAAAAACATAGTATACAATTCATGTAGCCTATTTGCCTTCTTTTGCATCATAATGCAATATAGCTAATTTTCATCAAAACAGGATTCTGTAACACTGTATACTGTGCAGTGCAAATCATCTTATGTTTAAGTTAACCATCCTGATACTATCATAGAAAAATGTTAAAATTCAGTCAATAAATAATATAAACTTAATAGTTTGAGAGGAGTCCTACAAGGTAAATTGCAAAGTCATCTTAAGTAAAACACTGCAATACATGCCTTTACCTATATTGTCAGAAGTTTGTTCGACCACACATACACTAATTTAATTACAGTAATGCAAGCAACAGCTGACTCACTCTGCTAACACACACACACCCCTTGCCTGTCCTGCACAGGGCCCCTTTGGCACCTTGTCCAGCTAAGAGTAAGAAGGGATTAATAGGGATTGGCCAATCCTGTCCAGTCTCATGGTGTGCGAGCTTTACCACAGAGCTAAGCTGATATGCCAGCTCAACACCGATAACTGCAATTTGATGGCTGTGCTGTACTGAGTGGGAAAAATGTCCCAACACTTGTTTTATAGCCATATTGTTTTAATGTCACATTAGTAATTTTGAGTAGAGGGAATTTCAGAGGATTTTCGCTTTAATTCACCAAGTGTCTTTTATAAAATTTCACCTGTAATTTCACCTCTTTGTTTGTCGTTGAAGCATCACCTAATCTAATACACTCATCAGTAAACACACATTTACATATATGTAATAACTTATTGGAATATAGGCCATCAAAATGATTTATAGAGGCAAAAAGGGAACACATCGACCCAAACACACACTTGAACTGCTTTAGGTGACCTTTGCTCTCTGTTTTTTTGTCTGTATTCCTGTTCGTGCCAGTGTGACAGTGGATGTGTGTGTGTGCCGAGGATCAGCTCAAAAGAAACACCATCCTCTCTGGCCAGCATTTGTTGTTGGCCCAGGATGGACAACAGACAGCCTTGGGACACTTAAATCCAGCCCTAAACCTGAGCAACACGCACATGTCCTGTTAGCTCAAAGAACAGTTTGACTTTCCAGGGACCAGACCCACCACAGCATTCAGCCAGAAGCCCCCAAAGCCCCTTCCTTCTCCTCTTTAAACAGTGTGTATGGTGCAGTGTAAAACAAGAAAACACTACAGTGACAGAACAGGCTGAGGTTTCCTGAGAAGCATGAAAAAAAAGGGGAAAAGATGAAGTGCTGTGGCACAACCTCACACTTCATTCCACTTACTTACACTACTTATACACATACTTACTTACACTATGATTTTTTAGTTTAACAGACCTTTCACAATAATATATCAGTCAAGCTGACTGGTGGTGTTTGCTGAGTCCCACCAGTTTAAAAGAGGGTCTTAATCACTGTGTTGGAGTATATTAAAATGTATCAGAAACAAAAACAAAAAAAAACTACCAAAAATAACAGTTGTATTTTTTTTTCTTTATGAATGTATTTGTTCATTTAAGCAGGACAGCAAGTGTGGAAAGATGCAAGTCAACAGATTACAAGTCAAATGCACTGGTTCAAAGGCGGATTAACGCAGGATCCTGTTTATCTATGTGTCTTATTAATCTTGTGTTAGCCATGCAGCTCCTGATGGTCAACCTCTGCCTGTCTGCTTCTATATTTATCTATTTTAATCTCTTTATAAAGCAAAAGGATTCCAATTACAAATGCCACAAGAGTCAATCCAATTGAAAAACAGTTGGCAGTCCAGTGTTTAACACTTAAAACCTTAAGAAAAGATTACAGACGGGCCATTGCGTGCATATCTGAGATGCAATGACTTAGATGCATCACTGTGAAACTATTTGTCTACGTGTTTCTCTTTATTTCTTGCACAACAGCCGATTAATTGCAGGTCTTTACTGTATGCTGTAGAGAAATTCAGAGAACAAGTCACAAACCCCTTAAAACAAAGCAACAGTGTAAACAAGAGACCTGTAATCATGCACTGGTGTTAAGATTAGGATTACAGACTACGTTTAGGATTAGGAAAAATAGCCTGCTTCTTACATTGTGTTACACTGTCAAATAAAACTTTTAAGATTCAAGAAGGGTCTATACGATCAATATGAGCTCTGTTTGCTATAATTTCTTACTTATATCCAACATATATAGTTGGTCTGTGTCTTCGGTATGCACGGTTCGCCGCAGGAGCTTCTGAAGCTTAGCTCATCCCTACAAAGCATGATCGATGAGTACGTTGCCACTTAAACACACACATCCATACCTCCCCTATGCATTGCTCACACACACACACACAAACACACGCATACATACACACCGAGCTTGATTTTGAAGGGTCCTTAATCACGACTAAGCAATTGACTGATCAATGACAGATATGAGGAACAACTATGGAATGCTAACAGGACTGCATTCGCTTTTATCAGTTTCTTTACTTTGGTCCATTTTTATCACAGATTATATTTCTCCCAGTGTTAGCAGGCTCCAAGCCCTGGCGAGGTATTAATTAAAATCTAAATACTAAATATTGATTGATACGTTATCAGGGCATAGCAGTTGGTCCGCAGGCTATTGATCCAGCCGTTGATTTATTATCATATTTAAGAAAAATCATTTTGCGTGATTATACGGGGTAATGGATTTTTAGCGAGGGGTGTAATTCTTTTTTTTTCTTTTTGTATCGTGTTTGTTATTTGGAAGGTGGAGCAGATTTCTCAATTGCATTCGGAGATCACTGATATCCTTGGTGTTGCTCCCCCATGAGCCCCCCCCCTCCACCAGCACCCTTTTTTCAGCCTTGCGAGGCCTGTGAGGGGCTAAAGCTTGCGTAAGAGAACGATCCCCGCTCTTGTCATTGGGAATAATGGGTATTGGGATTACCTCTTTAATCACAACAAAGATTAACAGATGGTATGAGAACAGTTATTAGCAAACATCTTGCACTCATCAAATCAATAAGATGATTTGTAATCAGGCTGTCGGTGCAAGAGAAAAGGGAGCCGGGGCTGTTCATAGTGAAAGATCCTGGCAATCAGAGGCTACTGTGTAGCAATTACCTCTCCACAAAATAGGTGCTCTTCCTCCACTGGCTGGCAGTCCTCCAAAACACACGCCAGACTGATAGCAACATAGGGCATTAACACGGCAAAACACAAAACACTGCATGGGTAACCTTGTATTTGATCAGGTGTTAGGTTGCTCCCTGATTTCATTTCACTTTGTGTCTTTTAATTTGGCGGATCTCGTCGTGTACTTGAGGGAAAAAATCTAAATGTTTACACACGCTGTCTCTCACTACAAAAGACCGTGTAGCTCATTAGCGAGTTACCATAAATAAGTCAGTGTAGGGACAAAGAAGGAAGAGCATAGAAACTATACAGAGATGGGTTCACTGTGCAAATATTTCTCCCTGGAGACGGCGACAGAGAGAGAAAAGAGAACAGGCTGAAAGACTGCAGACATACCGCTGCATCCACTACTGTAAATGGAGGAATGTAAAATGTGTGTAAAGCAAACTCTGCTGCACAGCAATCAAAACCTTACTTTATCTTTAAAAGCTTTCTCATATAAGCAAAATTGCACTAATAAAAACTTAACTTATCCCTTATAAACAAGCACACACATTTCTATTTGGAGAGTAATTTTCGTGTTTTTGAGACAAATTGTATGCAGGTGTTTTGCGGATTTTACAAATACGCAAAATGATCCTGTGTTTCTCTCAAGATGCCTGTGTTTTTCTTCGCTCTGTATTTATTATTTATCTAATTGCATTTTGTATATTATATTATGTATATTTTGCTAGTTTCCGGTCTCATCTAAAGCATATGGCACATTTTCATTGTTTTTTTTAATATATATATTCAGTGCAAATAAATAAATGAATAAAAAAAGGCTTACAAGACATTACCATTTACAAACTGGTTACCTTTGGATTTTTATTTTGATAGAATAATATTCCACAACAAAAGTCAGAATCTGCCCTTTTTGTTGCATGAAGGGGAAAAAACAAAACTGTTCGAGCACCATTTCAGCTGCAGATACCTGACTAAAAGGTATCAGTTTAACTCTAATTGCTGCTTCTAAAGCCTGCGGGCCTTTTGCAATCAACCTCACCTTGTTTGTATTGTTGCATTTTTTTGTAATCGGGACAGCAAGATCAGATTGAAGATATTGTTGAATGAAAGCAAGCAGCCGTTTCAGGAGCAAACGCGGGAAACACACATTTCTGACCTTAGAGAGATGTTGCATTTGTTAAAGCTTGGCTGGCTTTAAATGTCTGAGGAACCTTGTGAATACTGAGTGTTATTTTCTTTATCTCGTGTTTTCTGTCCTTTCTCTCATTTTAGATGGCATCAAGCACACTCACATGCTTGCACAGGTGTGTACTTATACCCCCCTGCTGTCTGTCTCTCACACACACACAGACACCAACACAGACTGACACACAGACACATTCACTACGAATGACAATCCAATCACTATA
>JAQNCA010000030.1:16470000-16511029 GCA_029783725.1 Acanthurus tractus
TAATCCAATCACTATAAAGGACACGCGGCGCTAGCTACTTACCATGTATTTATCAGTATGCTAACTTTCACTAGCTTTGAGACATTAAGGTAACATATACAATCTATCCATGCCTCCTCTACTGACACACATAAACATGCAGTACACACACACACACCTCCACACTGTCCTACTGACAGTACCTCCGGATTAAGCAAGACACATGGTGCCAAAACAACGGCACAGTGGCAGGTATGAAGTAACTGATGCTGTTTAAAAATTCAAAGGCCTCTATTGAACAGACAATGTGGCACACATATTACTGGGCCCAAGATCCCTGCAGCCCACTAGTCTGGCTGCTGGCTGCTTTCAGGCACATGCATAGTACCCTGGCATGCACACACACACACACACACTCTTACACACACTCTCAGCAACACATCAGGACCTCCATGCAGGGAAGGTTCTCTGACACATGTTTGCACTGACAGAAGGAATCATAAAACACTTAGAGAGACACAGACACTTGCAATCACATGACTGCAAACACATACAAGCACCTCCTCACTCCCATACACACACACACATACGCTAACACACAGTCACTTGTCGGGCGGCTAATATCTAGCCAAGGTCAAACCTGACAAGGAATTCCAATGAGATTAAGTGTCATCAGTGTGACTTTAACCCCTTTCTTGCTCATTGTTCTTGGAAATGGCATTAAAGGTGCAGATGAGCAAGGCCTTGGAGCAGGTAAACCTCTTCCCTCCTTGTGTGGGTCAAGTTGAAATAAGAGATATTTGAAACAGGGCCTCCGAATGAAACTTCGAAATGTAATAATGCCCTTACACATAGCTTTATCCAGGGGGGTTATGCCAATATATTGGTCTGCAAGTGTAGCTGTTTTGTTAAGAATCTGATAAAGACCAACAGTGTTGTTACCATCTGTCTGTGACAGAGTTAGATTGGATTGCCTTTAGTTTTCAAAATGTCTTTTAGTCATTGAGTCTTTATTCATGTGCGGCAGAGTTTCTCTGCTTCAGATAAAGTTGATCTTTTTTTAAAAAAAAACTGTCAACATTGTTACAATTACAGTAATTTGATATTTAATTAAGATTTTAAGGTAAAGAAAAACACAATTTTGTACAATAAAAGCCCTTATTATGAGTCTAATTTTTAATGCACTGCATGTACAGTAAATATGCTTATTTCCACACTTGCCATTTTTTAAGTTTTCTTTCAGGACGTATAGACAGACAAATCTCCCTCTTTATGAAGCAGTGTATCAGTCTGACAGATAATCGGAGGGTGTTTTGTTTGTAGACTCATCTAGTGAAGCACCAGCCTTGTCAATGTGTCAGCCAGCATTTGGTGCGCTGCCTTTCACACTGAATTTGACACATGGTCCTTTGGTGGCAGCAATGAGCATTTTTGTCATCTCCTCTCAAGTGCCAACTCGATGTCCAATTACACCCCAGCTACTAATTTAATTACAGTAGCAGAAGAAATTGGTTGATTCAATTCATTTCAATTGGGCCTGACTGGACCAGTCAAATCAAATTTTACTCATCTCAGGTACGAGCTGCCTGTCACATTTTATCTCGGCTTGCCTCATTTGAAGCGAGATGAGCATATCATGATTTGATAACTTTAAGTGTATGTTTTAGTCCAGCGATGTCTGACAAAAGAGTTCACGGATGACACGGACTCAATCGGATGCCTCCTAATCTCTGACACTGTGATAAACGTGAGGGTAAAAACACTCCACTTACAGCGCACGATCACAGCCAGTTGCCACTCAGTACAGTCCTAGCTAGAATGGTCATTACTTATGCATGATGTCCACAATTATGTATCAAATTGTGTGTGCATGTGTTTCACATGTGCAGTTAATAGATGTGTGGCACAGAGCGACACTAGAAAACAAGTGATCAAAGAAAAAACACTCTTATTTCATGTCAGTCAGACAACCAGCTGCTACAGTTGTACTAAGTGTCTCATAATATTACACTCAGCTCATCCTAAATAGTTAAACCAACATTTTACTGAAAACTAAAAAACAAATTCAACTCCAGTGATCCAATTTTATTCAATTCTATTTTAATTTATGAATTTCCTTTGATTCTGAAGTGAATCATTTTAATTTACCATCTAAACCTACCAAAGCTTTTTCTAAAGGACCCTTAAGATTTACTAAACATGAAACACACACCAATATAATATTAACGACTATAGTAGATGTTAAAAGACTGCTATGTAATATGACAAAACCCCAAGTTCAATGAAAAATCAAACAAATAATTAGAGATATATTGTAACAATCACTTAGCGTTAAATAAAATTTATGTTATTTCAAATTTGATCCAGTTCCAGTGAAAACAATGAAAGTCTCATGAGGAATACTGTCAAACCAAAGAGGATGTTTAAAACAAGAAATCCATAACCAGGTCTTTAAAAACAATCAAGTTGGCTCATTAATTCTTTATGAAATGTTGAAGGGATTTTACATTATGAAAGTATGAACTTTACGAAATGTAATACTCACAGACACAGTGTGTAAGGATTACAGTCACATTGAATATAGCAATGCAAATAAATTGTCTGCTATGATAATAAGGCATCTATGAACCGAATGATGAGTTAAAAGCCAGATTTTTTTATGTAGTGGTTTGTCTTAAAAGGAAAATAGTAATATGATCAGCCAGTAGCAGAAAAAAAAGTTACATCTTCTCTCTGATTGGTGCAGATTGAAGCCTCAGCAGTATGCCATAGGCTGCCATAGGCTGCTACAGTAGCCCGAGGTGTGTGTGTAAATGCGTCTTGGCACCAGTTGCGGCGGCGCAAAGACGTCTGATTGGACAGAGACGCAAGGGACGAAAGGTTTCAGACTGCCACTTTAACGGTCCAAACACATGCTTTACAATCCAAAACAAGGTACAGAAAATATCATGTCATTGAATCCTCGTTTTTTTTTAAAAAACATGTAATCGTCAACTTTAGGCTACTTCTTATTTTACAGTGACGCACAGCGACAGAAAAAGAATAAATTCAAACTGCGAGCGTCATTTACCTCTTGGCGTCTCCCTCACGGTCCGGCCTCCCTTCACAGTATCCGCAGTGAAAGACAGATAACCTCACGGCGGACTGCAGAGTGTGAGAGAAAGGGAGAGAGGAGTTCTTACAGAAGTCAGCCGATGCACTTTATGATGCAGAGAGGGCCGGTTGTAGACGCCAAATAGCCTTTTTCCCTTTTTCTTACCTTGCGACACAGATCCAGAAGGGGTGAAATGGGTAAAAATGGTTGTTTGGGTGATTACACGTTTCTTCTCTCCCACCCGCCCTCCTCCCTCCATCCCTCGCCCCCACCCCTCCTCTCCTCCAACAGCAGCGCTCTCCCCTCTCTCGGTGAATAGGGAGAGTGGCCCCGTTGTAATAGCCGCTATGGGGCTCCAGCTATGCAGCAAAACAGCCCGTCCTTTAGGGTTAAAAGATACCTCTGAGGCGCATCCGGTGTCTGCTGTGCCATAAAACAAACGTGCATTTTTAATGTCCACTGCAGTCAAAATTTAAGAGCTATTTTTATTTAATGTTATCTTTCCGTTTTTTTGTTTTTGTTGATTTTTTGTTGGTTGTTTGTCCTTACACAAATTTAAATCTTTTTAGTTTCAGAAGTGCGTAGACCTATTTTTTTTTTCTTGAACCAAATATTATGTCACTTAGAAAATATTATGGGATGTTAAAGGGGCCGAGTTGCAGGTTATGTTGAACCTAAAATCGGACAGAAAAGCTTCCTGTCAATCAAATTTTTCACACCAAATTAATTACTTTCTCAGAAGTCCATGCAATCCTGATTACAGTGGATCCCCCCCACCCCCTCTCTCTGCTTGTGTGTGCGTGCGTGTGTGTGTTTGTGTGTGTCTATACCGGATTAAATGGCACCTCGTCTTAAATGGCACCTTGCCTCGTTTCCTCTCTCCTTTCATCATCAGCAAAATAAAGATTAGGCCTACAGAGGAGATTGTAAAGGCTCGCCCTTTGAGGCACGGGGATCTTCATTCCTCCGCCTTTGTGATGATATTGATGATGATGATGGCCAAGTGGACAGTTTGATTTTTGTGTGGCGAGCTAGTTATAAAGAATCAATATTATATCAAGGGGGTAACTTTGGTGATAAAGGACTTCAGCCACTCTGGCTATTCATCATAAGTCTGTAGCAAGCAGATAGGTCAAAAGAAATTATATTGCTCTAAAGAGTGTGTCTCCTTATCTCTCAGTACCAGGGGAGTGGAGGACACGCCGATCGATACAGTAGCTGCCGTATACTCCTTGCAATTATCAATAGCTGATTTTGTCTTCCTGGGGCTGCATCTATTAATACCAGATAATAACAGCCTTTCGGACATAACTTCAAGGGGAATGATGGAAGTGGAGGAAGACGATGAAGAAAAAAAAGAAGAGAAGGAAGAAGAAGAAAGTTTGTTCACAGGACGACCTTGTTGTCAACAGATTTGTCTCTCATATGAGGTGGACAGTACACTGGGGAATAGACAAGTCAAACTGACAAGAGCTAGGGAAAGGGGAAGAGAGGGAGGGGGAGCTCCAACTGAGCTCGTGACACACACACAAACACACAAAAGAAGCTCACGGTCCATCGTTACAGTGAAATGGTTACTAATTTATTTAGAAATTCACGTACAATGCGTCTGAACAACATTACAAACACGAAAGGCCTGGGTAGGCTATGTTCAGCGTTGTCATTAATAATAATGGCACACAATTATTTATTTTAAATGCACTTATGTTATAACAATTTATTGGTTTATTAATGTAAAATATAGGGACATAGAATAAGCTTGCGTCCATCATAAATCATACTTATCAATAAAAGAAAAATATGCACGGCTTTCCCTCTTATTTACATGCCAGTCAGCCCCGCACATCTTAATCCTTTCAATCCTTTGCCCATTAATGTGACCCCATGCATCCAGAGATTTTAATGCAAATGGGAATTTGCAAAGTAAAGGGTTAACGTGTTTATTCAGCGCCACAATGACCTCCCTTCAATGCACAACACCGTTTCTCTTTTCACTTCTTTTTTAATTTGTTGGCGCATGCTAAAAGAAAAGACGATACCATCTTACACAGAATTCAGAATGTATAAAAATGTTATGATGCTTTTAACAGGTCAGAGTCTTACATTATACACTACAATAATCTTTATAAAAATATTTTTTACAGTAAATCACAAGAAGGTGGTTACTGTCAGTAAGGAACAAGCCACATTTCCAGTTGTTGCCACCGTGCGTAAAATGTCCATAAACTAGAAAAAAAAAAGTTGACATAAATATGGGAGGTCATAATTGAGGGCCTATAACCACAAAATCGCCGATCTCGTAAAAAAAATATATATCCGAGAAATTACTATGACACATGACAGACTGTCTCCTACAAGCGGCGCCTGGTAAGAGCTGAGAGATATTATATGATGGGAGGTCAAATCTGGGTGTTCAAACTGGAGTCTGAGGACGATCCATTGAACAGTAACGTGGTGGTACATCCTAGTGGTGGCTGAAAGCAATGGGCTGAACCTCTGCTTGGGGGTTAACTCACACACACAGCGCAGTCCCCCACACATACGGAGCCATGCCCAACACCGAGAGACCGACAGTGCTAGTGGGCTGCCAGAAGATAACTTCAAAGTTGGCTTCGATATGAGCCCGCGAGGACTCTGGCTGATGCTTCAACTTGGACAACAGACGGTGTTTGAGTGGTCACATAATATCCAGAAAAGCCACTTTTAGAGAGAGAGAGAGCGCGCACCGAGGCGAAGACGCAACCGGGAGCAAAAAGCAGCTTGGGAGCAGGACGACGTGGGAAACTTCATCGCGATCAGACACGTTGAAGCGACTTGTCTTTTTCGGGATAAATGAGTTTTTGATCACATTGACATTGGTGCTGTAGCTGAGAGGAGGACTGTTGCTAATTGCCGTGCCGCTTTCTCGGAAGACGCGCGTCAAAGTTTGGAGAGCGGAGCTGCGCCATTAGAAAAAAAAACAAAACAACAACAAAAAACAACAAAAAAAAAAAACAAAAAGCAACCCTGGTAACTGTTTATTGCTATTGTCAAGAACTTTACTCGTCTCGTCCATTTCCCGGTTATCGCTGCTCGTGCTCAAAGTCATACGGCAGCTACTTTACCGGAAAGATGTCCATCAGGGGAAAACTTTGAAACCCTGAAACATTTCAGAGACACTAAACATCGCTTCATTTGAGTAATATTCAGAAGGAGGTGCGTGTTCAACCCCGGCACATAGGCTACACACACATATAAAAAGTTACCGAAAAGAGAGAGAGAAAGTGCGAGAACTGAGCCAAGCTCCCGACAGACTTTACGAGAGCGAAGCATTCTGAAGTTCTGAGGTAAAAGTGGGATCATAAAGACCAGAGTGATAAGGATGAGAGACACTTCGACAAGAAAGGCGGCGGTGAATCCTCAGCACTTGTGAGTCAGTGCGCTTCGTGAAAGGAGGGGGGGGAAAGAGCCTGACGTTTCTCTGTTGGAGACCCCCCCGTGAGCCGGGCATAACAAGAGATTTGGTGTGTTGTGTTGTGTTGTTGGGGGAGGTTGGATAGTAAAGAGAAAAGAGACGGATAAAGTCTGAGAGTGAAGCGGCTAATTGCTTAGTCCGTCCCTCATTACCATATCCACTGCGCGTCCGCTGGACTCCAGCCAATCCTCCCCACCTTCACACGGTGCCGTTAATCGCGAGGCATTATTCACTATCATAATTATTATACCGACATGCGCAATCCAACGCACAGCAACAGCAGCGGCGGCAGCAACACCGGCTAATTTCTGATTTTTTTTTTGTTTTTTTTTCTCCCCTCTCCGCTCTCAGACTATTTGCGAACTTTTTTGTGTGTTGATTCATTCGCTCGTCGCTGATGTATCTGCAAAACGCAGAGACATATCGGAGCGCAAAAGCAGAAGCATCGCCAGCACTGACGCCAGCAGCATGTCCCGACGCAAGCAAGCCAAGCCGCAGCACCTCAAGTCGGACGAGGATCCCGCACTAGCCGGGGTGGTTTCCGAGCACGGTGAGTGGATCCGTCCAGCTGAGGTCTTCCTCAGTCAGAACTTCTTTCCTCACAGCTCGGCTCTACACTATTGTTGTTTGTTCACTTGACTGTTTTAGCAGCTTTTCCAACTAGTTTCTTAATGCTTGACATAAACTAAGTAGTCATTTGGATTGATTCGGTTCCTCATTGGGTCTCCTGAAAGACTAATTTCTTAAAAAAAAAAAAAAATAGATGCAATAATTTGGAGCAAATGCATTATGATACAGTTATGAAATGAGAAGTCTGTCTTCTGCAGACGGGGGAGTGTGCGGTTCTCGCTGAAGAAGTTGAGTGTTTCGTTTGATTTCCAAACATCAGTTTGACCTGCATGTCGCTCAGCCTGCATCACAGTATCGGCTTCTGGCTGACAGTCGACTTCTAAGATTAATATAAGTAATAAAGATATTCATTTACCACAGTCTGCACTTACAGTATTTATTTTATCTGGAAGAGGCCTTTTTGGAAAAATAAAACAGTTTCGAAATAGATAAAATTTCTTTCTTTCTTTTATGTCTCTTATCGGAGCTGTTTTCTTAATTGACTTTAAAATCTAATGCGGTGGACTTTGGATGTGCATGCGCGCACGCCAAAATACACGCACAGGCATGTATTCACGCAATATGAGAAGTTAAAAAATATTTGACACTGTCTCTGAGAGGTGTAAAATTCTTAACCCGCTGAAATACATCTACATCAGACAGCAGTCAGTATATCTTTTTCATTCTAAAAAAATAAATTAAAACGGTTTAATCGTATTTTTTTTATTTTATTCTCACTGAGTGCCTTTTGTCCCTCAGCGCCTGTCTGGCTCTCCGAGGAGCAAAATGCGGATTCTGTTGCAGGTCGAAGCCTTGTTTTGTTATGGAAATGTTTTTGTTTACCCCCCTCACATAAATTTAGCACACTTGATTTGTTCCCTTTTGCTCACAATGTCGACAAGATCGGTTGACAGAGCTCGTCCTCGCCATGTGGAAAAAAGGCTCATTCAGGTTTTATTCTTTACTCAGCTTTTCACGCAATAAAACGACCATTATAGAGGCAAAGTCACATCTTAAGCAAGGCGTCATGCTGCAGGAATTATAGGAGCAACAAGACAACTGTAGGAATAATATTCTTTTCACTATTTTGTGTACAAATTCAGTTTTAGATGGGTGTTTTGGAATTTACAATTCTTTTTAATTGTAGCATTTTATTGACTGCATTTTAGAGAGGCATATTGCAGTATAAACATAAAAAAATAATTCTATCTAATTTCTAAATTAATTAAGCAGTTTTATATTGCTTGTATGATCACCTTTTAGCAATAGAAATGCAGTTTTTACCATCAAAATCATCAGTGTGAAAGGTGTATTTCTTTTTTTCGTATCCACGAAGCTGGACAATCCCAACAAATCACTGCTATTATTTTTACTCCACTATTGGCTCATGCTGGCCAACACACACTCTCAGACACACTCACACACACTCTTTGCAGGGCTTCTTTACAATAGAAATGCATGATGTAATCTCTGGGGAGCAGCTCTCTTTGCATGGGGAAATGTTGGTGTTAGAGGGAGATCACACTGATGACTCCTGGTTCTTTTGTCCGGTTCACTCTGTAGATTTTTGTCATTTCTTATTTTTACGCAAACATTGTTTCTATTTTGACGTTGAGATAACCTTCTCGCAGATTTTGGACAGAGATATGAAATGTCCATCAGGTTGCTCTCCTGTAGGATCATGGGATGAAAAGGAAATGTCCTTTTCCTGGTGTAAAATTAACAATCAAGGCAGGATTGAATTTAAACAGTATTTTTGCAATTTACAACTCAGAAAACAGTCTCAAGACAGATCCACCAAGAGAGGAAATTAGTGTAAGATTAGAAAAACTCCATATGCTCCTCTTTTCATTTCTCTTTTCATGCTGTCACACACACACACACACACACACACACGGTCCTACATGGATTTGTAGTGTTAGAATATAAACTCACACTCACACAGACTGTGTTGTGAGTAACCTATAGTATCCACAGCATTGTGCTGAAGACTGGAAGTGGCCGTGGAATGTTCTTGCCTGTCCTTGTTGGAGCATTATACTGGTTCGCTTGTTTTCAGGACAGACGTTGCAGTGAAACAATCTCAAGCCTTTGGCAGAGCACAGTGAGCCCATACACACTTAGATAAACCTAATAATACCATGTCTCATCCAAAGCCACCTTACAGACGAGCTACAAATGTCAGACTGTCAGTGTATCATTGCAGCATGATCAGATTCTCTACTGCCTATTGCCGTGGTGCAGCCATCGACGACGCTATTGATCGCCGGCCTTGACAAATCATTGCATATAATGTCGAAGGAATCAAAAAGTTCCAAGTGTCAGTCGCTGCTTGAATTAGACTTTAAATCCATATATGTTGGCTGAGTGCAAAGAGAAAGTCAAGCATTTGTGTGGTGTTCAAACTGTGCTCAAGAACACACACATTCTGTCCGCAGTGCATTACATGAGAACAGTCATCAAATAAGAAAATCATCAAAAACTGCTAGAGTTTGGGTATTAACTTTACCTTATGTGTTCATTTTTTCCCCCCATTTTTTCAATTTGTTGTGACCTTTTTAAATTTCTCCCACCGTTCACCACTGCAGCTCAGCGAAGACCCCTTTAATGTGCTGCATCCCTGAAAAGATGAAAAACTAAAATCAAGTGCAAACAAGCTTGTCTGGCATATCATCTCCCCCTCAGGCCTTCCGGACACTTGCCCCCCTGGGGGTATGGGGGGTTGTGTAAGTGTGTGTGTGTGTGTGTGTGTGTGTGTGAGGGTGTATTGGGATGGGGAGAGGAGGCGAGGGGGGAGAGGGGTCTGCTTAGGAGTGCTTTTATAAAGCTTGCTGACTTAACCTTTGTCTAGCCACGGCCAGCCAGGTCTTGCCGCTAGATGTCAAGCTCCTTGTACAATTAGAACATGTGTGCCGTTGACCTTGGCAGCACAGCTTACTCGTGTCCTGAACAGTGTGAACAGCAATGGGTTTTTCATCTGGTCAAACCCTTCCTCTGCATCTGGTGTCTCTGAAGGTGTGCATGTGGAATGTGTGGGGGGTGGTGGCGTACGTATTGCATGTGAACACACTCGTGCATACTCCTACTTAAAGGAATTTTCTAAGGTCAGTTTCTTCAGCTTTGAACAGAGATGTATAGAAACAATTTCAGCCAAGAGAAAGAAATTTTTCCCATATTATTGTTGATAAAAAATTTTTCTTTACAATCTGTGGCGATATCTCAGAAAAAGCCATGTCGACTGCGCTCATTCTGATCATTTATTAACACAGATTTTTTTCCATTTATTAATAGTCTAAATAGTCAAACATAGTCACAGTGTTTAAACTTGTTTCTTTCTTTACAACTTAATGTTTGAGACACGAGTGTTTAGAGTTATGAGGTGCAAAAATATAATATATTGAGGAAATCCCTGCTGACAGTGACAACATGGTTCCCCTTCAGTGGGGCTTTGTTTGGCTTTTGTTTTAATCCCCTCTCACCATTGGGTGCAGGCCTCTGGACCACCCACATAGTTGTGCCAAAGATGTCTTCAAGAAGGCACTCAAATATGGCTGTGTCTTAATTACTACTCAGCACTGAAAACACACACGAACATGTAAGATCCTGATTGAGAGGAAGGCCCTGACAACAGAGAGTAGGACAATTAAACATCAGATTTAACAGAAGATTTAGGGGGATTTAAGAGAAAGGTGACAAGCCAGCAGCCGAAAAGGTACATTTAGTCATATATAAGTTACATTTTTTTGTGTTTGTTTAGGTGATTTATTGCAATGATTTATTCACAGCGTAGAGTCATCCAGGAATAGTTGAACAGCTGAGATGTTTCGTTTGCTTGCGATGATGCTGTACTTTTCGGGTGAAAATTGTTGTCTCATTTGAAAATTAGCATCTGACCATTTAAATTGAAAAGAAGTCAAAGTAAAGATTTTCATTAAAAAAGACAAAATCTATTCAGTATGTGTTTGGCCTGCCGTGGGTGCTCGTTGATAAAATCCCAAAGCCTCCTCTTCATCTCGAGCTCTTTTGTAAATCCACACCCAGAGACAAGGAACCGTCTTGACGGGTGACACAGTCATCTGGACAGAGTGCCGTCATTGAATACTGTATTGCAAATGCTTACACAAACAAATCGTTAATGTTTTGGCTGCTCCACATCTGCAGGCGATGACAAAGGCCTCTCTGTTAGTGCAGATATGACTGTACCACTCTGCAGTGGGGCTGACCAGGCCGATGACACACACATACACCCACGCACACACACTCACACACACACACACAAATATGCAAACACACATGCACGCAGAGCTGTGCTGTGAACGCTCAAGCCTCTGCAGGTCTGAGGATGCATATGATAATTCGAGGAAATGCTTTATGTGTTTATGGCCACAAAGAGGTACTGTACAGGAACTGTGCAACAGCAGAAAAATGTCCTTTTTTGAAGGATCTTCTAGTTTAAAAAAAAGGTGTTCATATTGAGAATTTAAGATGAAACATAGAACTGCAGTAATGCAGAACCAATGTGAAAGTCAGATATCAGTATTTTAAAAACAGGTATGGACTCGTCAAAAAAAGTGACTGATTAAAAATAAAATTGGATTTTTCTACCTCTGTATTCTAAATTGATCCTCAGACAAATCAGCAATCTTAAATCCGGAAACAAGCAAAAGAAACACTAGTCAGTATATGAGTCTGACAAATCAGCTCATATATGAAATAACTTTGAATAATAATAATGATAACAATAATATTAACTTTTTGTTCTTAACAGAAATAATTAAATTCTTACAGGACAGAGTAGTGGGTGTGTGATGAGGGAATACAATGGAAAAATGTGACTGGCTCAAGAATTCCAACACTGTTGAACCCAGCAGGCCTCTTTTTTTTTCTCAAAAAAAGAAAAAAAAACACGCTCCCCTCCCAACTTGGGCAGGACCTACAGAGATGTGTCTCTCTTTAAGGGTCCTGAGCTATAGATGCAGGAGAGGAATGCATTTTACAGGGACAGAAGGAGAGACAACATTAAGTGCAGGCCCCTTTTAGGGAAGACTGTTTCTACTGTCTTTTGTAGTGGAAATTAAATTAAAAATATCACAGATTTAAACTAAAATATTTCAAATGTATTACGCAAAATAATTAAAATAAACCTTTTAAAACTAAATGCCAGCAACTGCACCTTAGCATAGAGTAAATGTTATCAGTGTCGTTGTCCGTGTGTGAATTCATTAAGTGAATGTGGAAATTGTTAAGAATGGGAGAATTAGTAATTGCTCAATGCTTCGTTCAGTGCTCGGCTGTGTGGCTTTCACAGAATGAGTGGAAAGCATGAATACCTCATCTGCTATAATATGTCGGATTAACGGTTTCAGTTAGCATGCCAAAGATTGCTGAGCAAGATAGCAGACACTAAGATTCAATGTCTACAATCCCCCTATTGACTGCGTTCAGCTTAATATTAAAGTAAAGAGTAAATGAAGACTCTTAAAGGAATGAGAAACGGATTGGATTTTTTTCATCCTTTCCTTTCTCATGCTATAGGAAAATCAATACCTACCCCGTAGACACACACGCACAAAAACAAATACACAAACTTTTCACTGTCTTGAAAACGTGAAAAATGTAAATTTTGACATAAAATGCTACCTTCACACAGCTGCGCAGCACACCACTGTTTCAAGGTGTTTAAAAATACAAATGGAGTTAGTTTAAAGCATAAGCATGTACAATGTTAAAATATATTTCTGATAAAAGTATAAAAATAATCAAATGTTAAAGCAGTTTAGCTGGTTCTGTAATAATGAATAGTTGTTCAAAGTGTTAGAAACCACAGACAAAATAAATAAAACAACAAGTGTCAGCGTGCACGTTCCTGAGGCAAAGTGTTTTGAGCCGTTGAGGGTGTAGAACAGAATTGAAAAATCTTAACATTATTGCATTAATTGTGCTTACACCCATTTTTTTAAACTAATCTGAAAATGCCAAGTTAGAGGGACATTTTCAAAAAAAAGGAATTTCAAATTTTAATTCAGAAATTTTATTTTACAGTTGAGAAACGATCTTTTCTTTACTCTTGTAGATCAGAAAAATAAAGCATTTTATGGTGCAAATCTGACATGGAAAGCCTGTGCAAATGTACTTAAATACACCTAAGAGATATTCTTTAGTAACAGAAAAAGCAGGTGTGTGTATGTTTATGTGTTTTAGGTGTTTCCATACATACACATGTAAATTGTGTGTGTTCTTTGTCTGTCTACGTCTGTGTGAAGAAAGGTCAGAGGCACACAAAGGCCCACACTTGTAATTGTATGAATGAATAAAAGAGATTGACAGTAATACCATTCTAATAACTAATCAGCTCAACACAATGCCTACTCATTTGCGTTGACCTTTCAACCCTCAATTATGGAAATGAGTTCTGCTGTCCGCTGCTGGGATAAGGAGATTTTTAGCCTGCTGTCACGTGTCGCTGACGGTCCCCACTCATTCGTTCCTTTCTATGTCTCCATTTTTTTTAGGATTTGAGCCTTTTAATGAATGTATATAAAGACATGAAGAAACTGATTTTTTTTTTTAATTGTTTTGATTTAATTGATTGATTTGATTTCTAGGGAGACTTCGGGAAAATCACAAAGGAATGTGATACTGATTTAGCTATAGAAATAATGAACAAATAAAACTGAGATTGTGCAAGTTATTGCATTTTATTTTGCTCAAATCTCTTTTTCTAAATTTACCTGGCAACATACACTACATGATCAAGTAAAATAATATCTCGTTTTGTCAGCCCTGCCCCCAGCAAGGATGAAAACACGGAGCCTGTCCAAAGCCTTTCTGTTGATAATTAATTAAGTTACAGACACCAGACCTTGATAGCTCATGCCCCCCTTGGACAGAAATTACAGGAGGAGTGATGGATTTCTTTACTAATGAGTCACTGTAATTGGCACGAATGCCTTATGTCTGCTTCACCATGGCTCGCTCCATTTTAACCTTTGAAATGAGTGTAAACCTCTCATGATTACTCACTTACAAAGCATTGTAGGACCTTTAATGTCGCAGCAACATGTGCAATTTGTAATGTTCAGTATTCTCTAGAAGCTTTTAAAGTTAATGTTGACACGTCTTTTTATCTCTTGTATTCTCAGGCTGCTTAAGCTTACTGGGGGCTGCACTCCAATAATTAGCTGAAGTAAATTCACATAAATACTACAGTTATTCCACTGATTTACATACTAACTTACTGATTTATTTACAATATTTTATGAGTGTGTTTTTACACTTACAGTCTCATATATAGTATAAGAATATTTGTAAACACTTTTAGTTTCCATGAGCCCTTTTTTTTAAAGCTACGAACTTACCAAAGATATATTAATATAACCCCATTTGTAGCATTTTTCTTAAAAGGAATCATCATCATGTGCTATGAATTACTTTTATTTTCAGCCTATCAAATTGTTTTAACCTTATTTATGGTGTAAAGTGTATATATTTTTACTACAAATAGTTATAGTAATTATAGTATGGTATGAATATATATGAGTGTACACTGAAATAAAGTACATGCAGGATGCCGTGACGGTGACTGAGCAAACTTATTACGTATAATGAAAGGGAAATGTGTATATGCCCATGAACAACACATACATTCACATAGAGTATAACTATGCTTGAACACAAAAAATAAACATACACAGACCATTTTTACATGGTTTTGATCAGGTGTGAACTAGGTCAATGTTCAGAGCTTATGCTGGCTTGTTTGACTCTTGATGGTTGTATGTGGAAGAGGAAGTGGCTTCCTACAACTGTGATTAAACATGTGTAACTAATCAGAGACTTTGCTGCCATGGCACTAGCATGTAATTTGTTGAGTCTTACTTCAGAGACCATATAAGAAAGAGAGGGAGAGAGAGAGAGGGAGAAACAGAGACAGAGAGAGAAAGTAACACTATTTTGCTCAATCAAAAGGGAATAAAGTACATGCAGGATGCCGTGATATCAAAAGGGAATGTTTTGTGTTTGATACAATTAAGAAAATACCATGAAGTGGCAATTTTTTTTAAGCTTAAGATCTGTATATTTTTAAATCACTCATTTTAAATGTTTAAATTTAACAGTTAATAATGCAGGCAATGTAAAAGGGTTGTAAGTTTAACCAATTTCTGTGCTTACTTTTGACAAAAATTTTTTTTGACATCATAATAAAAGAATATTGGGATTAAGTCCATGCCTTAGACCCTAGGCTAAAGTATTACCTTTGCAATGCTAACTGAAAAGACCCAGGCTTTTGAAATTCAGGTGGAAATGACTGGGCTTGATAGCAGAGGGGAATCCTAATGGGGCCATCAAAGTCCTGATTTGTACCCAACAGATGAGGCAGCTGTGAATTGTATGAAATATTGGAAATCAATAGGTTCTATGGAATTTCATTAAGCGGCAGTATCCACAATTGATAGGCCCTCATAATTTGATGGATTGCACAAAGAAAATTATTAGCTGGCTCTATAGAGAGGGTGTGAATGCACAAACCTGGGTCTTGAGAATTGGTGAACTAGGGCAATTTGTTCAGAGTAAAAAAATAAAAAGTTTATTGATTTTGGTTATGTTAAAAGAGAGAAAAAAAATCAAAGGTTAAATCTTTGCAGCATTGCTCTGCAAAATATGTGTGGATTCTTCAATGATTATTTATTCATTAATGCTTCTTTTTTTTTTTGCTCCCACCTCCCCCCCCCCCAACTCCCTGTAGCCCGAGGTGATGTGCTGGATGATGCCGACAGTGGGAATGAGAGCCGCAGTGGCAGTGAGGAGACGCATGTATGTGAGAAGTGTTGTGCTGAGTTCTTCAAGTGGTCAGACTTCTGTGAACATTTAAAGAACTGCACCAAAAACCCTCTGGTGCTCATTGTGAATGACAATGAGGACACACCTAACCCCTCTCAAGAGTATCCTACAGAGCCCTCCCCTGTCCCCAGCTGCCCAAGCGAGCAAGCTGACAGTGAGGACCCCAGGGAGGGCAACCACAGTCCTGCTGGTGAGGGGGATGACATCCCAGAGACAGCAACCTTAAATGGGGTCAATGTCCTAGAAAAGGAGGATGAACAGATGGAGCTAGAGCTTTCTCCAGAAAAAAATATGGATCCTGAAGAGAGAGATGTGACATCTCCTGAGCCAGATGGCTCTCTACCTCAGCTCAATGATGTTGTCCCCTCCACTGTTACAAACTACGCCATGCCAAGCACCAATGTTACCTTAGAGACCCTGCATGGCACCCGGGTTGCAGTTGCCCAGTTTTCACAAAGCGTAAGGGCAGCAGCAGGAAGTGGAGTTTCCACCATGGCTATTCCAATGATCCTGGACCAGTTAATGGCTCTCCAACAGCAGCAGATACACCAGTTGCAGCTGATAGAACAAATACGCAGTCAGGTGGCTCTGATGAACAGACAGTCTGCCTCACAGCCTGCTCTAAACCACCATCACAGCAGTACTGCTGGAAACCAGGGGTCTGTATCCTCTTGTGTCCCTCCTGTCGCAAATCAGCTTCAACTACACAACTTCATCACGCCCCCTGTCCATCAGCTGCCTGTTAGGTTGCCAGCCACTCTCAATGGTCAAGGCCCTTCACCTCTGACCTCAGCAATAGAAGGGCCTCTCTCTCAAACACCACAAAATGGCAGTCAGCAGGCTAACTCTTCAATTCCCAACACATCCTCAAATAACCCAGTGTTTTCCCCGCCCAGTGGTACTGGATTGTCATCTCTACTTCCCTCCTGCTCATCATCAGTCACAAACAACATTAGTACAAGTAGTAGTGTAACAGGAGGTGGTAGCACCAGCAGCAGCGCAGCTCTTCCCAGGAACTCTACCACCCCTCCCTCACTCAGCCACAGCAGCCTACTGAGCTCTGCCTCCAGTCTACCACTGATACCTCACAGCTCATCCAGCAGTGTTATCTTCCCTAACCCACTGGCAAGCATAGCAGCCACGGCCAATGCGCTGGACCCACTCTCTGCTCTGATGAAGCACCGCAAGGGGAAGCCCCCAAATGTGTCTGTGTTTGACACTAAACCCAGTTCTGAGGACCCCTTCTTCAAGCATAAGTGTCGGTTCTGTGCCAAGGTGTTTGGCAGTGACAGCGCCCTGCAGATTCACCTGCGTTCCCACACTGGAGAGAGGCCCTACAAATGTAACATTTGTGGCAACCGTTTCTCTACCAAGGGAAATTTAAAAGTACACTTCCAGAGGCACAAAGAGAAATACCCACATATTCAGATGAACCCCTACCCAGTGCCAGAGTACCTGGACAATGTACCTACAAGCTCAGGCATCCCTTATGGAATGTCTTTGCCCCCAGAAAAACCTGTAACCACATGGCTAGACAGCAAACCTGTACTTCCCACAGTTCCCACTTCAGTCGGGCTTCAGCTGCCTCCCACGCTGCCGAGTATGATAGGAGGTTTTGGCGAGTCTCCAAGCCTCACTCCACTCAACAGGTCCCCCCAGAGGCCATCTCCACCATCAAGCGAGTGTGCATCTTTGTCCCCTAATATTGTCACTGACTCTGGCATGACCACTACTTCACCTTCCCCAAAACCCATCCTAGGGAGTGATGTACCCCCTCACTTGAAACCTGAAGGTATTCTCCTGCCCCCAAGCTGCTCTACCCGGCCAGGAGAGAACACCACCACCACAACAACAGTGACTCAAGTGGTCCTGTCCTCTACAGTCACTTCCACTACATCGACCAGCAGTGGCCCGGTCACTGAACCCATTACTAGCCCCAACTCTGTTTCTAATCCAGTTTCTCATCCTGTCCTGCCCATGCTCTCAGACCAGTTTAAGGCCAAGTTTCCTTTTGGAGGCCTCCTGGACTCTATGCAAACCTCGGAGACATCAAAATTACAACAACTTGTTGAGAATATTGACAAGAAGATGACCGACCCAAACCAGTGTGTCATCTGTCATCGTGTTCTGAGTTGCCAGAGTGCTCTCAAGATGCACTACCGCATCCACACTGGTGAGAGACCTTTCAAATGCAAGATATGTGGGCGGGCATTCACCACCAAGGGAAATCTGAAAACACACTTCGGTGTCCACAGATCCAAGCCCCCACTTAGGGTCCAGCACTCTTGCCCTATATGTCAGAAGAAGTTCACCAATGCTGTTGTCTTGCAGCAGCATATCCGTATGCATATGGGAGGGCAGATTCCCAACACCCCGGTCCCTGAAAACCTGCAAGAGATGGACACTGACCTCTCATATGATGAGAAGAGCTTAGATGCAATGAGTAATTATGATGATGACCTTCTGGATGAAATGGAGCAGGCTATGGAAGATGAAGCTGACTTAAAAGAAATGGAAGATGACCCATCTAAACCTTATTCACCAGGGGGCTCCCCACCAACTTCCATCATCTCCAGCATTGCTGCGATGGAGAATCAGATGAAGATGATTGATTCTACTGCCAACATGACCCGTTCATTTGCTCAAAAGCTTACGCAAAATGGCAGCTTTGGAGGAGAGAATGATTGCTTTGCCACTGATTCCCTCTCTGTCGCAGGGGATGCCGAAGGTCAAAGCTTGGGAAGCCCTGCTTTGTCTGAGTCGTCTGGCTCTATGCAGCATCTGTCCCCAGCTCACAGTCATTCTGAGAGCCAGCTATCCAAATCTCCAGCTACACTCAACAATAACAACAACAGTGCCATGACAGTAGAGGATGGTCAGGAGAACAATACAACTGGCTTGGCAACAGTGAAATCGGAAAAGTCAGAGACCCCATCTCCACTTTCAGCAACTGAAGGAACTGGGGCACTTGACCTGACTGCCACTCAACCTGGCAGGCACTTTATCAAGGAAGAGAGCCACTTTAACATGCTGTTTCTTAACAGAGATCGAGGTATGTATAAGCAAAATCAACAAAACTTAATGCATAATGAAAAGTTTTACAAAATTTCCAAATAAATACTAATGCGAAGGAGCAAGTACTGATAAAAATATTGACACATTTTAATAACTTAAAAATAAATAATTGAAGTCTTATTATGCTTATGAATTATCCTGTGCAGTTCTGATATCATTTTTTTTTTTTTTCAGGGCTAAGCACGCCTAACTTGGCTAGCACTGCATCTAACATGATCAAAATGGAAATGAATGGACATGGGAAGTCAGTATCTTTGAGCGACAACTCTCACCTGCCTGTGGGCATCCAGGTCCCTGCTGCAGCACCCCAGTCCACCATGAGCCCCAGTATTAACCCTATGTTGGCTCCTCCACCTCCACGACGCACTCCTAAGCAGCACAACTGCCACTCATGTGGGAAGAATTTTTCCTCTGCCAGTGCTCTGCAAATCCATGAGCGCACACACACTGGGGAAAAACCTTTTGCCTGCTCTATTTGTGGAAGGGCTTTCACCACAAAGGGCAATTTGAAGGTCAGTTTAAATAACATATTAATTATATTGTTACGTAAATGGGGCTCCAAAGAGCTTGGCAGTGTCACCTCAAAGTAAAAAGGTTCTGAGTTAGAAAACAGCTTTTCTGTGTGGAATTTACATGTTCTCCCTGTGACGCTGGGGTTCTCTGTGGGTGCTATGGCTTCCTCCCTCAGTCCAGAGACATGCAGGTTAGGTTAACTGACCACTCTAGATTGCCCATAGGTGTGAATATGAGCATGAATGGTTGTTAGTCTCTCTATATTAGCCCTGTAGTGAACTGGCAACCTGTCCAGGGTGTACCCTGCCACCTGCTAATGCTAGCTGGGATCAGCCCCTGGGTCTTTGTGACCCTAAAATGGATTAATGGATGAATTCTGAAGATGCATGCAGTGCAACATTCTATATTTATTTAAGCAAAAGAACAACTGTTTCTCCTGATTGTCTGCTAAAAAAAACAAACATTTTAGATTACACACCCAGCATACATTTTAAGTTAGTCTACATATTCATAACTAAAAGGCTTTAAAACTTTGAAATTTAGATTAAATATTAGTCCATCAGAGATCAAATATAAAATCAAAAAAATATGTGTTTGCTTTTGCATAAAATTCTGGACCTTTCCACTCATTCCCATCCATAAAATGTTTATTTACATCTAGTGTTTGCCTTGGATGTAAGAATTGTGACTTTCAATGACTCACTCTTGATGTTTTTTGTTACTAATTTTAGGTTCACATGGGAACCCACATGTGGAACAACGCTCCAGCTCGAAGGGGTCGGCGACTGTCTGTGGAGAATCCCATGGCCCTGCTGGGTGGGGATGCCATGAAGTTCAGTGAGATGTTCCAGAAGGATCTGGCAGCTCGGGCCATGAATGTGGACCCAGGCTTCTGGAACCAGTATGCAGCTGCCATCACCAACGGGCTGGCCATGAAGAACAATGAGATATCTGTGATCCAGAATGGAGGCATCACCCAGCTGCCTGTCAGCCTCGGCGGTGCAGGAATCACTTCACTGGGAGCCATGCCGGGAGGAATGGACCGTGTTCACGCTGGCAGCAGCCCTCCCATGACGGGTATGGAGAAGGCTGGACTGGATGTCGGGGCCAGCCGCCCCTTCTCCAGATTTATGGAGGAGAACAAAGAGATTGGGATCAATTAAAAAGACTTTTCTGTGTTATTCCAAGGTAGGCGATTGGCAATGACCAAGACTCTTACAACAAGGAAACAAACTGCTGATCCAGTCTGAACTCATCCGTACTATATTATGTACAGATTAAATTTTTTTTGTTTGGTTTTGAAAATATAGTATTTAGTATTGATTAGAGGTCTTTGCCTTCCACCCATCCCCTCCTCACTTGATATTTTGCCTATACGAAGAATACTTTGTCTCTTGTTTGAGAATATGTTGTCTTGCAAGATTTGCATGGTACTTATTGGTTTTTATCAGTATGTTTGACTGCTTTTAAATTCCTTTGGAAACCAGGATCCTGCCTCACTTACAATGATGGGCAAGCATCTTGTCTGGACAGAACTAAAACGGAAAAGAACAGAGATTTGTAAAGGATAGTCTGGCCATTGTTTGGCAACCGTGTTTATGATTGCTCTTTTAAATTTAAAAGAGCCATGGATAGACTGAAGAAAAGACTGAAGTATAGTGTTTCTGTGCTCGCCTGATATTTTTTTCTCATGAACTAGAAAACTTGAAAAAAATAATGTTTGAACTATTTTAATCTTTACATTTAGTCTCCCAGCATTGTCTTATAATATTGTCCTGTGTCTTTAGTATTTATGATATTGACAAAAAAGCGGGTATACAAAAATATATTTAAAGGCCCAAGCATTTTATTGATCCATTTTTTTTCTAAACTGCAGGCTTCACTGATGAATATCTCTTTCAATAAAGACAATATGTCATTTGAGTTGAACAACAGAGAAAATGGTAGGTTTTATTTGGATATCTGTTAAGACTATGTGTATCTTGTTACACGGTAAAGAGGCAAGAGATATCCGAAGCTGCTATGACCACAACCCTGCTTTTAACCTTTGTAAAAAGAAAAAAGAAGTGATCCTTTTGAAGAAAAATCTATGTATAGAAATACAGACAAATCTAAAACAGGTATGCATATTTTGTATCACATAAAAATAGACATCATGAGTTGAGAGTATTTGTCATGTTTGTGAATGCACTTTTTAAAAACAAGACATTTTGTCTGTGAGTTACCGTTAACCTTTTGACTGAGCTATCTATCACATGCTGTTTTCATTGTTTCCAGCGTACCACTCCTACAATTTGCAGAGTCGGTTCTCTGTTATTGCATCTGTGCTACTTGTCAGAGTGCAAACTCATCACTCAATCAAAACCTTCTTAAATAAAAAAAGAGAACAGGTGTGTGTTTGAATGGTTTCCTGCATCATGTCTTCCCTTTCTCTGTCACCCATTTATTTCCATAAATTTAAATTCAAATACCAGATACAGATGATCAAATCAATGACAAGATATCTTTATTGTCATTATCTTTATTATTGTTATTTAAATTTCTCCAAATCAACATGTTAAAGGTGAAAAAAAAATTAAGGCTAAATAAAAGGGTCCAGAAATTAGATTTTGTGGCATGTGCTTAACTGAACCTGAGAGAATCTGAATTAATTTTTTGAAAAGAAAAACATAATTTAAAAAGTATGTTCAGATATGTGGAATATTTTTACATAAATACTGCTTAAGCTTATGATATTTTTTTGACATTTCCATATTAATGAAAATCAGTTAATTGGTAAGACACAGTTATTGTTATTGGCAGTTACCTTTCAAGATCAATTGCTTTGCTTGTGATGGTCGCTTATACTGTATGAAATACAGAAATACACCTTTCTTTTGGAAAAAAAACTTTTCCTTTGTGAAGGCCTTTTTTATTGTTATTTTGCAATACTTACTTTGCAAAAAATATTGTAGGCAAACTCAAATTCACTTTGATTATTAGTGTGTATGTGCATTTTACTGTACAAAGCAGTCTATCCATTGATCTGCAAATTTAATGAAACATATCTGAAACATGATAGTATATTCACAAGTCAGACCTAAATTAGTGATGGTGTGTAGTAAATGTACAAAATGTTTAATCATTACAAATAACTGTTATAATGACATACACTTAATTTGGGCTCAAGCTCTTACTTTGAAGGGAAGATAACTAAACTACTAAAAATGAATGAGCTCAAGTGGAAACAAAACCATAAAAGCCTTAAATTTGCCTTTGCAGTTGTATAATAGTATAGTAGATTAAGAAATCACTTTTCCCGCTGCTTTGGCAGTGTAGATGTGTGAGACAGTGCTGTGTCGGTTTCATGCTTTGTGCTGTGTTGGATGCCATGAAATCATCATATGTTTGTGTTTCTGTGCGTGTGTGGGAGGGTGTGTGTGTGCGTGTACATGTGTTATCGGTAGAGCAGTGGTGACTTCCTCCCAGCATCCAGCCCCCCTTAATGCAGCACAAGTGACACATGGTCCACATGTGTGAGAACACACACACAATGTCACACTCCCACACAAAACTCATGTTCTCACTTTCCTGAACATAAAGAAGACAGAGCAGAATCACACCAAATACTTTCAGAGAAGGAGAAAAAAAAGATCTGCGGTGAACTATGTGCAGCTACATCAGGTGGAAGATGAAAGTTAATGTGAACTTTAATCACTGAGAACAAAAGAGTTTTTCAGTGCTTATCTGTAGAAGCTAGACTGGCAGATGTGATCCACTTGACTAAAGCCTTGATCATGAATTCCTCACTACATAAGTAAGATTACCATAAGTTTATACTCATTTCCATGTCAGTTTATGGAACATGGCAATAAATCATTCTCAGGGGAGGGGGGAATGAAGCCACTCTAAAACAACAAAACCTGAGATCTGATTTCAAAATTTTTCCACTGTGTTAACCCATCCAGCCAGTTCAAATGAACTGCTATTGGGGCTTGACCTGGTGTTTCTGAGCAGCTGGCATGTTTTGAGCTACAGTTATTGGACATGACAATCTCCCAAGCCACTCTGAAAACCATAACACAGCAAAAATGCTCAAATACACATCAGGAGACAATGCATTGACAATGTTCATCGTGACTCTTATTCCAAAGCCAGAAGGCCAACCAGCACATTATCAACTGCAGCTTACGTGATGATCAGTCCATTAAAATCCAGCTTACATCAGCTTTCACCACTGCTGCCATAAGTATTTATTTTTGTGTTATTGTTCTCAAATTTCACAGACATATTACTTTTCATGTGGATGAATCAGAGTTAAACCTGCCCTCCAGAGGTCTTTTGGCTGATTCCCTGATGTGCGTTGTCATTTGCAAGCCCATTGTTTGACATTGCAATGTCAGCTGATCACGCAGGCTTAGTCAGAGGAATTGTCAAGTAATGAAGAAATTTCATACTGACTGTTTTTCTCTATGAAGGCACTTATTTTGCTCATATCTGAGTGGAAACAAAATGCATTCCACTCATTCTTCGACTCATGCGCTCGTATTTAGCAAATCATTTTGCAGACAGCCAGAAAACAAGGATGTAAAGACTGTTGTTTGACAATCTAAGTGGCAATTCTCTCAAATTTATAATATAATTCAATAGGCTGTTGCTGTTCATGGAAATACTCTGTGAAAAAGGGGTTTTTACCTCAAGTGATTTCAATTATGACGCCCTTCCAGCTCAACATGGGGTTATACGAGGTTATAAATATGACACTGTTGGATTGCTATTTCCATAACAAGACTTCAACATGTTACCCAGATTTTTTTCCATGAGCAATACGCTGCGGTGGAATTTCTAACATGCGAAGCATAATTTCGTCTTACTGTTAAAAACAGAAAGTTTATGAGCAACCAGGGGAACCAGACAAGGAATAATTTGAGGTGTGTCCATTTAAGAGGATTTTAACAAGAAAAATTTTAGAGTTACACTGCTAATTGTCTAAAAGTAAACAAAATGCTGCTGCATTTCTCTGGGGTTTTTTTTTTCTTTTCTTGAAACGTGGCAGCTTTCCTCTTTGTTCAGCACACAGAGCAAATTGCCTGGACCTATTTTGTGTTATCTGCAATTCATTTTGTATTGGGCTACCTGTTTGAAGTGAATATGTGTGACATTTGGGCATGGCACAGTGTGAACAGACAGGCCATCACTGGGACGGGGCTGTCAGCTGTTTGTTTAATGCCCTGCCTACTGTGAAAGTCTCCCTGAAACAGGCGCAGTAAATATTCCCATTGATCCAGAGGCAGGGGGCCCTACGATGATGTAGTGGCGAAGAGCCACAGGAGTAAATCTAACCGACAGTAATCCAATCCCATTCTCAAGGCTCTGGGATCTGAGATAGGTGCTTTAAATCCAAAAGTGTGCCTTTTTGCACAATTTGTCTGCCTTTGTTGGAGCTGCCTTTTTTTCTGTTTGTTTTTTACTTCCATGTCTCAGCTCTTGCGTCAATCCATAGCTCGCTGGGGTGCTTCACTGGCTAACCTTTATAAATATTTTTAAATCAAAGTCCCATAATGATGCCGCAGACTAAGCCTCATGCTCATTCCACTGTCGAACTCACTCCAACGTTTGCTTTTGCTGGTCTTAAGCATGTGCATCCACCTGAACTCCAAACTTCAAAGTTAAGAGAGTGTGAAACGTGTGTGACTGTGTGTGTGCATGGCTGTGTGTATGGGTGTGTATGTGTGTGTTTGATAACACTCCTCAGGTAATCACTGTTCTCTGTGGATGGTGGAGGGATACACTGGAAACTCTGAAACCCCATTAGGCTGGAATTTCCCTTTGATGGCCAAAAGCTGCCTACCTTGACTGGTTGCTTGGCTGCTCCAGCAAGGGTTAGTTTTCATGCAGGCTCTCAAAATGACAAAGTTACGCACTCCAGATCCCCTGCAATGGGATTGTGCGGTTCGCAAATTTAAAAATTCTTTCCTGTATGGATTGTTGAGAGCTGCTGAGGCGTGATGCTCTTTAGCCTGGCTAGCATTTTGAAACACTGAGAGTTTGGTACAGTTAGGGAATCTGCAGTTTGGTATTGTTCACCGAAAAGAAGTCGCCTGCATGTGGTTCCTAGTTTACGTCACAATTCCTTTTAATGCGTCTAGTAGTTCATTGTGATGCCATTCACTACAGAATGCAAAGAGTATGAAGGATTGACAAAAGTGATCACTGTTCTTAATGTAAAATCACAAAGTCAGGGTTGTATTTTACATCAGTGCCATGTGCGCCTTTGTGTGCATAAATGTGGATATTTTGGTACTACTGTCTGCCAACTGCTCCATCTTTTCTTTGAGGAATGTGAGCAGAGAGGAAACCCTCTTGACTTTTACTCACATCTCAAAACACTTTTAAGTTGATACGCCCGGTGGGCCTCTATAATAACAAAGAAGCACTGTATATCCATCTCTAAAAGTCTAACAGACTGTTCAGATGCAGGCTGAAGGACACTCCTCTTGCTGTATTGTGGAGGTCTAGTCAAGGTGGGGGCGGGTTTATCTTTTGCAGTGAGGTGCTTAAAGAAAGCGGGAAAAAGAAGCTTGGAGAAAGGTGGGGGTGTTTTGGAAAATCGATGCATGCGTGGGACATAGTGGTGGTCCACCTGAAAGAGAACACGTCATCAATTAAACAAACTTGGCGAACAGGGCCAATTCATCAGAGAGCGGCGTGGATCAGCTATTGGGCTCAGCTCCGACGTGACAAATGCTGGACCTCCTCTGTGTGCCCAAGGTTGCTGATCGATAGAGATCATCATTGTGATGTGGCCTTTTATCTCACAACCTGCTCCCTTAAGCCTTATATTATTCTATTCCCAACACAGAGATCTCACAGGAAGAGGAGGGGTGAGAAGGGCACAAGCCTGATTGTATCTTTTATTCTCAGAACGTATGGGCATCGCTTGTTCAGACTGTTTTCATGGCTTTTGATTATCACCTCTGTCCTGAAGCAGGAAAGTTTTGAGGGTTCCTATTGAGATTTTGAACCTGCTATTGCAGTTTGTTTCATCCTGGATTATTTCCCGGCAGATGAATATCACTTTGGTTAACATGTCGTTTCTCGCTGAGGGATTGACTCCTCTCAACAGAAGCCGGCTCCCCCTCAGCGGCACTTATTCAAATGTGTCAAATCCGGCTGAGAGGAAAGCCTTCTGGGTTGCTATTGATCTGTGCCATTATGGAATTCCATGCCAATAAACTGTCATTACTTACTGTAACAGTCCAATGATTGGGCTCCACTTTGGTCACGTGACCGTGGAGAGCTTCCTCATTATCAGAGGCCATTATGAGAAAATGGAGTTTTGCAATTGAGTTATGCAATGATAAATATTGACTTATTTCAGCCTTAATCGGCTGGTTTAACTGTGTTATTGGTGTATGGGCCTATAGAGTTGCAAGTAATTGCAGTGCTGTTATGTGCATCATGTTCCACTCTTTTTGGCTTTTTTTCAACCCCTTTTTTCTTTTGTGGATCTATGTCAGATGTGCACTAACTTTGATGTAGTGTCTAATTTCTGAAATTTAGCATCCTTAAATAGATTGGTTTGTAAAACTTTGTGATGAACAAGGTGTTTTCACTGGATATGATCTTGGCTGGTAGGATATGTGTATAGTGGTTTGTTCAAAATTTCCAGTCACTTTCTCCTTGTAAGGCAAATGGAAAGTGACAGCAAGGTACACATCTGAAGGTCCCTCAAGCAAAAAGTCTGCTCTTGGCAGAGTAGATCTCTTTCTACAAGTGAGATGGTCAAAAAAGGCATCAAGTGACATGAAATACTTTTAGAAATTTTCTCAATTCAACCGACATGCATGTTGGAAAGCACAAAGATTTCTATTGTAAATGAAAATAAAGCACTTTTATTACATGCCAAACATCTCTGCCGCTTAGGATGTAATGTGTTGTAGAGTTAAGGTTAAAGTTATAAACGACAATAGAAAGATCCTTTGGAATAAAGAGAAGAATTAGTTAAAATGTTAAAACAATAACACAACAATAAAACATATTTTCAGACCGCCACATGAGACAGGTTTTGGCTATGAACTACCTGCAGTTACAGTCTATAAATGCTAATTTCCTGCAAGTCCTGAGGTTTAACTTTGTCAAATCTGTTCAGCTCCTTACAAGTGCTGAAACCCTACACCTGGACTGTTGTGTGAAATATGCATGCGGACACTATCAGTTACATGCTCCTAGCCTGCTCCAGCTGGGAGAAATTGAGGATATTACAACTCGCTCTGTGTTTCACCAGCCAGCCCCAGTTTCCCAACACTGATTTAAACCAGTCACTGCTATCTGCTCTTCATTAGATGAGATTTCGACCTCTACTTGTAGCTGCAAGAAAGAATAAAGGCAAGTTTTACGAAACCATTCCAGCAGTAGCACTTGACAAATATAGCTGAGTGGACTCTTGTTCTGTTCCCACTGAATTTAAATGCTAACAGGTGTGGCATAACATTTTATGTATTTTAACAACACAATTTACTAGTGATCTCAGGCTTCAGATTTTTAAAAATTCCATCTTTAAGTGGACTTAAGTTTTTTTGTAATTTTTTCAAATGGAGAATAAAATTCTTACAGCCCTTTTTGTGTCTGCTGAAAGTGATAGAGAGCTAAAGAGAAACCAAATGCCCAGCCTCGGCAGCTGCCTCCTGCAGCAACTGCTTGCATCATACTGGTTTTGATGCAGCCCGATTGTGAACAGTACTTGCTGATGTATGGAATTTGAGGAGTTCAGAGTTGTCAGTGTCAGTGATTGACATGATGAGAGGATCAATGTAAAAGCCTTCCTGCCAAGCAATAATCCATCCAAACTGATCACGCTTAAAATTGCCTGGGGCTATTGATTACATGTGCAGGCCCAGAAAACACCGTAAGCACTGTGCAATAACAATCAAGTGGACTAAGGAGGCAGATTGTTTTCCTCTTTCTTCTTGGGCATTGCTTATTCTCTTGATTTCATAAACTAAAGCACTAAAGCTTTTCTCTTAAACAACAAGGGTCAGTTGGTTATCTTGCCAGTTTGTTATGTCTTGTCTCAGAAACCTGTTGTGTGTTGATGCTATTTTTAGCTTTCAGAATGCAAAATAACTGCAAGCAGCTTACATCACTGTCTGAAGAAAGACTAGTTATGATTAAGTGCAACATTTTTGTCATAATCACTTAGAAAATCAAATCTTAAGTCTTTTTTCTTTGTGACAGAAATTGCAAATCAAATCAGTGATGCACTTGCAAGCGACACTAACAAACACTTAAGAGACATATATGTAATGTATTATTTGTTTATGTTCACATGCACAGAAATAAAAATTACATTAAATTACAAAGAAAAGATAAATTAAATGATGTAAATGAGTAATTAAACTAGGAGCCCCACTGAAAGCAAATACAAGCTGATGGTATTGATACTGAATAGTGAAAATGTCAAATACTTCAACTTCACTTTTCATTTATTTCAAAGAAGCAGACTAGAGAGCACTGAAGATAATAAAGTACATAAATCTAGCAGGAGCAATGTAAAAAAAATAAAGAAATAAAAATGCCAACATTTCTAATTTATGACTATTATTGATTAACGCAATTAATGCTTGCATGCCAGCATGAGCAACGCTGCCTTCTACAGGTGCAAAGAAAATCTTAGTATTAAAGTCCTAACTAGAAGTAGGAGGGTCGAGTTTAAAATGACTGATCATTTATTCTAGAGAAGTCAATGAAGTCTACTGGGAAATAACTTACTTTTTCTCTGACTTACATGCGACAGGTTGAGGACTTGGAAATTATTGTGGCTATTAGGCAAGAAATAATGAACAAACAACAATCAGCTTGGCTCACCGTGGTCAAAATGAGCACATTAAAGGTGACAACAATAGATATGGTGTTGCAGCAGGTTGCCACCTTAGCCGCCTGCTATACAGTATGTAGGACAAAGCTGTCCATGATCACAGTGGACCATTGCATTACACCTTATCATTTCCTCTGGAGCTGAAACTCAAACTGAGACTCATCAATAATGCACCTATGATCTCCCATTCAGAAGATCTCAATGGCAGATCAAGCTACTGTAGTATCTCCTCTCCACTCTCCGCCTCGACTTCTACCACATACTTTCTTAAGAGCAATGTCCATACATGTAAATTCACTTTTCTGACCACAATCTCCACACTAATGACTCCAAATGTCCAGGACCCTCATTTGGGACTTAGTTGCCTGCATAGATTTCCCCATTAGTCCAGTGCCTAAGATTCATTTTGTCTTTTTTATTAAAACCTATACAAATGGATGTCTCCATTATGACTTTTATCTTCTTTTGGCCACAGCGAGATAATGTCAACTGCTGTCTCTGGACAAAATGATATTCCGGACTATATTGGGTGAGAGATGCTCCTCTATTAAGCTCTCTTACTCTCTAACTGAATTATTAAATACACAGAATCTGGTTAAGCAGTGTACATTTTCCTAAAGGTCAGAAAGTTCATTAACTATGGACTGCCATTGATTGTATCCTTGTGCTGTTCTCTCTATGGTGTAGGTTTTCGAACCTGGTTATACAACAACAATACTGCAATTCTATTGCTTCAGCTATTTAAGTTACCATGTTTTAGTATCATCACATGGTATAATTTAAGCAAATATACCAAATATAATTTATCAGTAAAATCAAGTTTTATGGATTCCCCTCAAAGACATATTAAAGGTAACAGTTCAAAAGGTTGTCTTTTTTCCTTATGTCAGTTTGAGTCAGGTTTCTGATCCCCTGCACTCTTGCAGGCTAAAGAACATTTCAGTGTAAAGGCCAGCTTTCCCTCCCTAGCTGTATCTTTAAACAGAAAAATCCATAATGACTATGACAGCCGCAGTATCTGTTTCACAACAGTCCGCTCATGTCAATCAGCATGATGCTGATAAAGATCTGTATTTTGATTGAATGTGTGCAAAACTACTCATACTTTACACAAGCCACTTTGATGTGAAACCTTTTAAAATCATATCAGATGCTGCGCGACCAAAGAACACCCAATCAACAGAGATGATTTCATAAAGAGGGCTCTTGGGTTTCAGCGTCATAAATAACTCATGGTAATCCCATATTTCTCTGACTTCTCTCATTTGAGCTTGGGATGGAAAGAGGGCAGTTGTGACAAACATTGTTAGTGCTGCTGCCAAGCCGTTCTGACCCAGCTTTATGTGTCTTGGCTGCTCTGGTTTCTCTGCGCAAAAACCTATGAGGTGATGTCCGACGTTATCCGTATGTTTACCTTTTTAACCCATTACATACTCTGGATATATAGAGAGAAAATACAAGGCTGAGCTTTGAGAAAGTTTTTAAATGCAATCATGGAAGTGTGAATTGCTTTTTGAAGTAAATGAGGCAGGTTATCCAAATGGGAAAGCATGAATTTTGTATAATCTTAAAGCTCCTTTATACTGTTTGCACCACTGCTGTATTTTGTTACCTGTTAAACTATGATAATAATGTGTGAGGGTGTGTGCATGTGCAGCTCTATGAGGATTTTTGTAATGGCTCGATTCATAAGTCACGGGCACCCCTGCTGAGACCTCTTCCTATATGTGCAATTTTCCGAAGCAAGCCACTCACCAAGCAATAATTATGCTGAAGTTTTCAATTACACTCCTTCCATTTCATTAACAAAAAATGTTTGGCTATTGCATAATTAGATATATGAGCTTACCACCTACATTTAACATAGCCACTACACAGCAGCTTGATGGAAAACAGAGGAGGATTTTAACATGTGTGCATTTACGGCGGTTAAGTAGTCTACTATAAAGTAAAATCAGCTAGACGCTCTGCAGCAAGCTTCCCCCTCCTTTTTTCCATCATTTGCCGAGGTCCTCTAATCTACAAGACGCATACAGACCTATAATTGAGAATTATGAGATGTTTGATGAAGTATGGGAGGTTTTGTTAACATGCAAAGTACACATGTACACAGGCTACATGTTAGTTGTTGATGCCTATAAATGCAACAAGATCAGACATTTGAACCATGTGTGGCAGTGATTATTAGTTACCTTGGCCTCTGGGATTAAATTAAAGGACCAAAATAAATCTAATATCATCCCAAGTGAATATTTTTATCCACCGTTAACAATTTTTTAGAATGTTTTACACTTGGAATTTAGGCGCTGTCTCCTCTCTCTAACTGCTGCGAAGCATAGCCCATTGATGATATTATATAAAAAATTAAACTGTCCATCATCGTGGCTATCTTGCCATCTTAAGTGGCTGTACCCTGTTACCACACAGGCTTGAGTTTCAGGGCAATGCAATCCAATACAAGCCACAGAAACTCTCCTCAGTCCTGTCATTTTGTCTGTTCCCTTTCACATCTCTCGCAACAGGTTTCCACTAGAGGCCAAGGCTGTTCTCAGTAAAGAGGTATGTGTCACTGCTCCACATACATTAGGAGAAAACCGCTGCACTTATTATGCCTGAAAGTAGCTTGAATTTTTATCTTGACATCTGCAGCAGGTATTTCAAAGGCTCACTGTTGCATGATTGGCAATTCAAACTGATTTTGAAGACTTCTAAATTGTATAATACCACTAAGTTATTGTTCACTTGAGACGTGGCTGACCTAGTTGCTTGACACCAGTGCATCGCTGATGGACAGCAACGCCTCTAGGTGTGTCTGTGATGTCAAAAAGCTGACTGAGACCATGCTGGAGACAAATAAAGAAAGAAAGAAACGGAGGAGGGAAGAGCGATCTGATGACGCAGAGATAAAGTCAGCAGGGGACGTAGTTTTAATGAGGCTGGCCTCTCATTGGAGAGATGGCTGGATGTTCGGTTCAGCTGGGCTGTAAAGTGATCCTGGCCAGATATTCCCCAGCCCTGTGACAGAATTATTAAAAGCTCATCCTCTTAATGCAGCATCCACAGTGTCACCTTTCACAGGTCCTCCGAGACACTTGCCCAATAGGACTGCCTTTTTTTCCACAGGTAAATTGGCAAAGAACAGACGAGTACCTTATCCAACATTAGCGACTGGCGACGGTAAATTGAACCCTCTCGCCACAACTTGGAACTTGCTTTCAGCCACACTTAATGCTCTTCTCTATCTGTCAAAGTTAGACATGAGTATTATGTATATGAGCCCTAATTCTCCATCATTAGTGATACTAATGGCATTACGGTGGTCATCAGTTGCAAAAATGATCTCAAAGTGGTGTCCATTTTTAAGGCAATTTTGATACTAAATGGATTTTGCCTCTTTGTGTATAGGAGCAAGTCCCCTCAAGCCTGTACTAATTACATCCATAATCAAATGCGTTCTGTGCCTCCTTGTTAATGACATTGATCTTTTGGAATATCCGAGCCTATATTCTGTGAGATTATTGGATAAAGTGCAGGGCGAAGTCTGCATGACCCCGGGAGGAAGACGTCGCTGCAGACATAAGTGGGTATTAAATGGATATAATTAACAGTGACCCTTCCTGGCACTCTGCGCTGCAAAGGCCTTTGGTCCATGGATCATACAGCAGAGGGGATGAATTAGCAGGGGTTAGGAATGGGAAAATTAAAATTAAGAAAAGGGAGATGGGCTGAAAGATAGATCAGTGTTGAGCCAGTAGGCTTACCAGCTGATAGGGGCCGAAGACACAGTGGTCAGGTTTCACCAATGAGGCAAATCCATCATTTAGAAACTTCTGCTTTTAACTTCACAACAAAACTTCACAAAAAAATGTATGGGTTTCAAGGAATGTTCTTTCTCTTCCTTCATATTTGCATCATCAACAGTGTATGCAACCCGGATGGACAGGGTATTGAGCATGTTTGCTTATTGATCATTTAAAGGTCATGACCTTATAAACCTAATCAATTGTGATGATGTAGACAGATGATTTGGAGTGAGATGAATCCAAGCTTGTGCCATTTAATCAGCGTTTTCCTCCTCTCAGTATAAAGGCTAATCAAGTCTTGCACTATGTTTGTAAATGTATCTAATTGTAGAGTCGAGGATTTTAATTTCTATGACACACTGATTCTTTGCAAGTCTGTCTGGCAAGCGCTCCACCCCTGCACAGGTGGGTCCCATTGTGAAGTGTGTGTGCGCTGTTTAGTTTTCTGCTGTACTGTTGGCATGATGAGGGTAATTGGAGTGTTGGTCTGGTGAATCAGTGCCAGCCTGGGTGGGCAGATTGCATATGATGATCATGTTCTGACCAGATGGCCAGCTGGCATAAGGGCTTGAATTGACGAGGGGTGTGTATGTGCATGCTCTCTGTCTGTCCGTTCGTGTTTGTGTGTCTGTGTGCTCAGAAGGGTTAAGTGGGTATGAATAGCAATTTCTTGTGACTGCTCATTTAGAAACATACAGTATATTGAAACTATGCATGTACACACAGAGTCTATGAGCCTTGAGCAAAAATCACTGTTGCAAAAACAAAAAAAAGTGTCATATGAGTAGTTTGGGAGGATTTGAGGCAATAATAAATATTTTCTTAATTTGAATTTTCTTCTCTTGAAGTCTCAACACACAAACAAAATAATTCTTAATGGTCCAGACCTATTATACCGTACATTACAATAATATAAAGATAGTTTATCATATGCCACAAAGGGAAAAAAAAGCCAAGTTGAGAAATACTGAGTTGAGAAATACAATGACTTAATCAAAATAAATTTTAAACATAATATCTTTATGAAAATATAAGAAAAACCAATCATTATATTGTCTTACCAACTTACTAGGAGTTTTGACATGTACATACATGAGTGTGTGTGTGTCCTAAATGTTTTATTTGCATGATGGCAATAGCAACTTAAGCCCCCCGGCCAAACAGCTGCCTCAGGGTCTTAACACAGGTCATTTTCAGGGGAACAGCCTTTGCTGTTGACTACTGTTGCTGTTCTATTACACCAGTTGTATAACATCTGCATCCCTCCCTGACTGTCACATCCGATTCCCTGTCTCCTTTCTAACTAATGCACTGTTTTGCCTCACCAGGCATTTTTCTTGACCTCACATTAAACAGATTTTTTTTACAGTACAATGATGCTCTGATGACTTTATCAGCAACTTAATATTGTTACTCATATACTGCAAATTTGTTTGATCTACTGTTCTCAAACAGGAAACATTCAATATCTAGGGAATAAAATTTGTCCAAGAAAGAAACAGAACAGACAGTACAATCCTGCAATATGGGGGAAATCTATTTTGCAGGGATTAAATCTCTTCAACAAAAACCATGTACAGTTTACAATTTCATGTATTTAGCTGAAATCCGACTTTTTCAGATAAGAGAGTTTGGTGAATCTAACCTGGAACACACACGAACAAGCCAGATAACATTTAGAGAAGTCTAGAATATGAAAATCTTCTTGCATAAAGCAGATTAAGAGCTTTTGAACAATTAGGTAGAACAGTGGAACAGATGAGACGGAACACTTCAACAATTAAGAAACACATTGCATATGTGTGCAAGTGCGGGGTTTTTTTTGCACTTTGGATTCCTCATTCTGCATCAAAACAGTTGAACACTAGCAGACCACATTGCGGTGGCCAGTCTCATGTTCTTGTCTAAAATCCAAGCCACTTGGAAATGTATTACTTTCGAAGATGACAAATGGCTCCAGCGAAGTTTTGCACATGCGGCCGGATAAAGTTTATCTTTAGGGCATGTGCAGCTGCCAGCAGTCCTTCCAGAAAACTTTAATCTTGCCTTTCAAAGGCTCACTTCCTATTTCTGTGCAGGAGACTTGATGGGAGGCAGACTGGGGGTGTTTTGACACCCGTCTGAGGAAACGATCGCAGCGAGTGGGCCTGCTGCTGCCGCTGCTGCAGGAGTGCCGCCTGTCTCCTGTGGTTGTTTCCCTGTAACTTAGCGCCCTGGCTACTTAATTAGAGCTTTAGGCTGGAGAGGGAGAACCCTGTTGGAACAGAGTGATTTTCCAAGTCAGCCAGCGATGTGGCTAACCAACTAGAGGAAGGTGCTTTTATTGAGAATAATCCATTAGTGCGATCTTATGAGGTGTTGATTGACCTACATGATAAGCAGCTTATTAAATGTTACAGATATGTGATCCACATAGAGGCAGATATTGCAAGAGGTTTAGTCGCTTATACTCACACGTCAGCGGGGGCAAACATCATTACAGTGATGCTGTACTGCTTGCACACCAAACAAATAAATTAAAAAAGCATGGAGCAAAGCAAACTGGCAACAGTAAACACTATTGATGTGGCCTGCAGATTTCATTACAACACTCCGCTGTTTCAACTAATGACTGACTTCTTCAGCAAAATCTAACATTGTGAGAGAGAGACGGAAGGAGGGAGGGAGCATTACTGGCGTTGCTGTCAGTAGGGGGCTCAGGCCAAGTGGGAAAACGTCAGCACTGTCAATGGGAAGGAGGGCTTGATGCTCCAATGATAGGCCTCTGTAATGGGCACTTTGAAAGAACAATCAGCGCCTTCTGTGAATCATATAGCCCCGGCATGTAATTCATGTTTGCGTCTGTGAATTTGTGCCAGAGCATGAGAACAAAAACTATTTGTAGTCTGTTGAAACTGAGCTAAAGGTTATGCATGTCCTTTAATGAGTCGCAGCATCATGGCTCATAGTCTGACTCACAGCAGACCCTGATGTGTTTTTGGTACTGTTTATTTCAATTTTTTTTTTGCTTGTTTTTTAAAAGAGTCTCTATTTTTATGCAAAGAATTTCCTGTTACATGACTTTGTTGTTTTAATGTCAGTTATTATGTTGCAGCTCACCCTGGGAAGCATTAGTTTCCACAGCTATTTATGTGTATTTACAGTATGATAATGTTATATTGGGAACATTTTCAGCTTGTTAGCATGGTTGTCAAAATTAACCAATCTAACCTCTATGTCACTGTCATTGCATCAAATACTTACTGGGTTAAATTGCTTGCTGATGACATCAAAGAAGAGTGCGAACATAAAACTGCTGTCTGAGTGAATGTGGTACTATAGACTGGACAGTGTGTTGAGAAGTCTAAAAAGATACCTAGAAATGATCTAAATAGATAGTTGAAAACAAAACAATAACCACTTTAAGAGATCGATAAAATAGCCAAAAGTGATGATCGGCACAATCCAATGATTAGTTGTAAGAAAACTTTTTTTTAATGATTTTTTTTTTTTTTTTTTTTGGATAATAACATCTAGTCTAAAATCTATTTAAATACACACAAAGTGTTTGAGTGAAGTCAATGAAAGTGTCGCTTGACCTCATCTAGCAGAGCTGTGATGCATTTAAAAACTACAGGGCACTGTGTGTGTGTGTGTGTGTGAGGCATACAACGTATGAATAAGAACATGTCACAATATATATTGCAACAATGAAACAAAAGATGAGGGATAACAATCAACAGTTAATGATGGATCTTGTCTTCACCTCCTGTCTTCAGTGTGTTTCACCTAAAGGGGAAAAAAAGATAAATCTCTACTGCTTAACCCCCCGCTCCTCCTACCAGATTAAAAATTCATAAGACATATTGAATTGGTTAGGAAATCCCAAAATATATGCAATTTGATCAAGTGGGGATTAAAAGTGTCATTGTGCTTGTCAATAGGGGTTGGTGGCGACGTGGCAGTATCGCATTGACTCCTGCGTATTAATACTCAGTGTCCTATTGGGCCATCAGCTGATTGTTTGGAATGTAAATGATGCTGCTGATGGCTCCGGTGACTGATGGCTTAAATTCCAATTAATCAATTGCTTCATCAGTTTCCCTAATTCAGATCAAATATCTCCTGAGTGCACACTCTTCTTTCAGTGGTATTAGAAGAAATAAATGCTCTAGAAGTAATTTTCATCAATCTCGTGTACATGCCAATATCCCTCACAAGCCCAGTGCAGGTTGAGGACTTAATGTCTTAAGTGTGGGTGTGTGTGTGTGTGGGAGAGGGATTTGCATAAGAGGGATGAATAGGGCTACATATTTGTGTGTACTCATTAACTTGAATTTTTACATTTTTCCTTTACAGTTCAGGGTTAGGGTTAGGCTATTTTCTGCAAAAAGTAAATTTGTCAGTCTACATTACAAGACTGATTTATTTTTAACATCCAAGCTCTGCCTCTGTAGATGATGATATTACAGTCTTTTATGCATTCAGCCTTTGTCAGCGAGCATATGAGCATGTCATGCTGCCTGATATTCCATCGCACTATGAGGCCGTTATGACAGGTCATAAGATCCTACCTGTAAGGAAACCAACCAGCCGCATTAAATGAACCTGATGGGAGTCAACCTTTTGTACCGCAGGCCTACACATATCGCTGCATCTCAAAACACAAGCTGCCATGGAAAGCGTCACTGTACGATAAGCCTTGTCAATTATACAAAATAAAATCAACTATTCATAAGTAGGCCGTAATAGGATATTGGCTGACAGATTTAATAATTCAGTTTTGCTTGGGCTTAACTGGTATTAGTTTGTAGCTAATGGTCGCCTTTGTAAAAAATTCATTGAAGACAATGGTGGAGTGAGAAGATACACATAATTATGTCTACTTCATTTACTTTAGCCCCCCTGCAATTTAAAAGCGACTTTTAAAGAGTCCTCAACTGTTTAAGCATGCAGAAGCAAAGGTACTGTAATTTGATTTATGAATTTGATCCCACCACCCCCTAATTTCATTCATCAATGTTTCAGAAGGAGCAATTATGCATTGTGCTGCAGCTCTTCATAGCTCCATTATCCAGCCTGAATATCTTTGTCAGAGGGGTGTGTAATGGTATTGCTACATATTCCATAATGGCTAGACGGGGCCTTGTCCCTCACACCCATTATTAGTGTGTCCTTCTCCTTAAATTGAACTTCTATTTTTTTGAATAATAGCTTTTGACAACAGCAGATAACAAGGACATGACTGAAGTTTAAGAGGCTGTGCAGAGCTATGCCATGCACTCAAGGGCTTGGATGTGTATGTTTTTTTTCTGATCTTTTGTTTTTAATGATAAGAACAAATATGCCATTTGCCAAACTAAAAGCCTTGTGTGATGTGGCCTCTGTCGGCTGGTGTATGGGCTGCAGTGAGTATGTATAATTTTAGTGATCCATTTCATGTCGGGTTTTATTTTGCTCATTGTGGAATAATAGCAACCAGAGTGTTTTAATCTAATTAAAAATGAATTCCTGCACACATGGGATCAGGGCGAAATGAAAACATTTTCATAAGAATGGCTCCATTCATTCATTCAATCATTCCCATTTATTTGTGAGTCTTTCCGCGTATGCCCGACCTCTCTCTTTGCATTGGTTCTCATTGTCAACAGCAAGAAAATAAGAGTTTAATGGTGAGGAAAAACACTGTTTTGTTTATGCTGCATGGTTTTGAATTATCTAGGCATCAGTGGGTTGCCAACCAAAAGTAGCTATCAGACCTCTGAGAACATGCAGCGACGCATACGCCAGGTCACACAGCCCCCCTCCTCCTCCTCCTCCTCCTCCTCCCCTCAACCACCTCCACCACCTCTCGACAAATGCTCAGCGGTCGTGAACTACATCGATCTGGGGTATAATTCTCTATGAAATTGATGGATGAGGGCAGCCATTGACAGAAAGGGTAAAGACCACTTTGAGATGTCCCCTGTGAATAAGTATGATGGAAAATAGATTGTTAAAGAAGATTTATGTTTGTTCTCCACTGCCACAGGAGAAGGCTACCCTCCTCACACACCAACCGCTGGCACCCGCCCACCCCAGCTTTGACCAATCAAACATGTCATTGTGGTCAGATTAAACTCACTGGCTCTATACAGCTGCCAGATTTGTGACGATTAGCTCATTCTGGATATGTAAAATGACAGAAAACTGACATCTCTTGATTTCTGTTATGACAGGACATGTTTCATGGTAAATTACAATGTGGTTAAAACATTATCCACTAATTTACATATAGCCAAAAATAACCACGAGACAAAAACATTTACGTTCTAGGATAAGCAATCATTTCAGCTCTGTTTCCTCCTTGACTCAAAATTCCAAAACTCGTCCAACATTATTTTACAATGACATAACAAAAAATAAGAGGACTATGTAATTAAAGGAGGAAAAGTATAAACAAATTTAGGATAATGTTTCCCTTATGATACATTTAACACCTGGAAGCATAGATTTCACAATGTGTACAACTAAAATGGATATTAAAGGTGAACTTACCTGGACCACCTCCAAGGACAGGCATGAGGCCCAGGGTCATGATTAAAAAACTGGCTTTAATCCATCCAAACCAACCCATGAGAACTGGAGAGAGAAAATAAAATAGAAATTACCAAATGTAATGCATGTATGACTAAACATGACTAAACACACAAACATGACTTTGTCTTGTGTTTACACTTGCTGCCCCATGTAGTTGTACAACAGTCAGGATATCATACAACAAGACAGCATACCCATTAAACAACAAAACTTGTATCTTGTCTCTTAGTGGTTAACTCAATTGAGAAATGTTTTGCACTTAAACACAACATACACAACATAGCATGTAAAATAACAATTGGGTCCTCACCCTCAGGACTCAGACCCTAATTATTATCTTAAAATATATCAAAGTCAATCACAACTGTAATATTAAACTCAAAGGGTTAGGGCTTTTTATAAATAAAAAATAAACTTCAACCAAAACATACCTTAAAAGTTGCTAATTGCTTAAGGGAGGCTGAATCGTCCTTAATATGTTTTTCTTCATGGCTTCTTTCATCTAGGTTTCATCTGCCAACATGTTTATAGTTTAGTTTAGCTGAATATCGTCCGTCTTCCTTACTTCCTTGGCGCTTCATTTGCCGAAGTTTGCTTAATTAATTTCGGGCGGAAATTAGTGCCGCGGTAATTAGTTCCGCCTCCGACACTACTATCATGACAGGTAGGAGCCAAAAACTAGCATGTTAAACAGCTAGAAATTAAATTGACAGTTATAGGCAGGAACATCACCAGCTGCCATATTTATCACGAATACAGGATTGAATAGCAGTTTATGCAAAGCCAAAGGTTACACATAAAATGATCATAAAATGATTTTCTAAACATAATCATACTGCAACTGAAGCACAAAAAGGCTTTCTGGCAGGAAGTTTTTTTTCTTTTTTTTGGTTAAGATGTCTGAGTTTTTTGACAAATCATTGGCAATGACCTGCGATGAGAACACTTATGAAATCATACAGTCACACTATATGTTTGAATGAAAAAGGCACCAACTGCTTCACTTCCTCTTTTACACCTTGTCAAACTTGGTTATTGGAATATGGTCATTAGTGCAAAGGGAAAAAAGTTTTTAAGTGTTTTGGTTGCAGTTTTGTCAACTACGAGGGAGAATCTGTTTAAAGCAATATTATATAATTATTTGACCTTTGTAGCAGCTTGGTGAGAGACTCAAAATAAAAGGCAGAAGTTGGGTCTTCTACTTGATTTCTCCTTTATCGTATGGCTATGGCCCAATAAACTATTCT
>JAQNCA010000030.1:16511129-16543539 GCA_029783725.1 Acanthurus tractus
TCAAAATAAAAGGCAGAAGTTGGGTCTTCTACTTGATTTCTCCTTTATCGTATGGCTATGGCCCAATAAACTATTCTCATTCTTAAAAAAAATTATGAATCAACAATGCACGTTTCTGTTTGCAGCCTTAAAAATGCATACTTTAACTTCCTTAAGTTAACATTTTCATACCTAATTCGGCTCAGAACAGGCTTTTTCGGTAGGTGTGTTCATTTGCACATGCTGCATTTCACCAAGCAGAAAGGCATTCGCCATCTGAGCTTAGTGAATGTGTGTACAGTATGTCTAGCTCCTGTCCTGGCTCCTCTGTGGTGTAGTATTGTTTGGCTGCCAGCAGTGTAATCAGATAATACCACTGAGAGGTCAAAAGCACTGCAAGCTTTAGCTTCAGATTTCTGTCACCTTTTACAAAAACAACCTAAAGAACTCTTTCCGAAAGTATCTGCAGCTGTAGGTACAGCTAAATGAACTATGAAAATTATATTGTAACTTTGAACATAGTTTTTCATTGTACATGGAACACATTGAACTTCACAGTGTCTTCTCTTTTATTGTATCTCTATTGCTATATGTACCTTGTATCTTCTTTTTGTTATTCTCATTGCAGTTTTACAGTGTTGTAAATGGAGCTGCTATGCTGGAAGAAAAATGTCTGATTTCTAAAATGCAGTTTTTTAGGTCAACCAGTCACTGTGGTCTGTGATAGATTGTCTAAGAAAATTTTGCACAAATTTCCATCAACAGACTTTGATGGTCCCTTGATTGTACCTGCGATACCATTTTCAGGTTGAGATTTTTATTTTAAGTAATAACTGTTTGCCATGTACATATCTATACACAATCCACAATTTAATCCTGCTTATTATTCTACCATGTAGTATTAAATCAATGCAAATAACAACTGACCAGTTATTATACATAGATCACATAATAGCACTTTTATAGTCTTTTTATAAAAGAATATTTGGGTTTTTTGTTAGAAGTCCTGCAAAAAAAAAAAATCCATTTTGCACTTTTAGACCTTTTACAGCATGGATGCACTTTATTATTCAATATTGTGTTCAGTTGTTCAGCATTTGCACCAACATGCAACATCTCCCACAGCATCCACATCAAGTCATTCATTTTGATGGAGTTAAGTATTTTTTACTCAAATTATGAAGTCCCTAACACATAATCTTTGTTACAGATCGTATCACTCATTTCATTTCCTTCACAGTCTGTGACACTGTTATCATTTCAACCAGAAGGGCACATTTCCAAAGCATACTTTCTCTAATCAAACTGTAGTCAGAGGGTCAGAGAGAACTCTAACACAAGCATGATGTCCATGTTTAACCTTTTGGTGTCATGATCAACGTCTTGTGTGGGCTTTGCCTGTAGCCCCTTCCCATGATGCTCTGCTGGTAGGGGTCCTCTCCTTGTGTAGCTCTTATTTATATGATCCTCTTATGAAAACATCACCTTTGGCTTCCCAGAGGGTTGAAACAGGATAAAACTAGTATCAATTAGGTCGAGAAAAAAACTCTTCCTACAAACGAAGTATCCAAAACTTCAGGCCTCAGTGGATCTCGCTTTCATCGGGTTGCCAGAGGGTAAAGAGGTCTCTCCTTTGTTTATGTTTGATTTGGCAGCCGTTGCCAGGCATCATTTGTTGTCTTCAGAATATGCGGACAATGAAAAGTTTACCTTCACTTTTTATTAAACTAGTCTGTAGCAGTGAATTCAGAATTCTTTGACGATGTGCACACATGAAGGGAACTACAGCAGGACCTTGAGTGATAAAACATCAAAAATATTGACAGAAAATTGACCCTGTCAAACAACACAAAACCAATTTCCATAATGCATGACCTGTAATTACTGATGAGGTCAGAGTGGATGTTTAAAGGGCTGTGTATCAGCATGACCTGGACCTGATGTATTGAAAACTAGTGCAAATAAAAAGGGCTATTTGATTTTCTTGTTCAAAATGTGCTGTTTGATCAGTTTGATAAGTACCACAATCAATTTGTCACAAACATTTCATGAAAAATGTTTCAGGCTGTTTTGTGGGTTTTTATATCCTGACAAAATCTTACCAAATGTGTGTGTGCACATACATGCATGATTTGAACGCAAATAGAAAAAAAAAGTTAAACAACAACAAAATGTCAGTTTTAGTGATGGATGACTCTTCTTCTCACATGAGGATCATTCCTTTTGAATAAAAACAGGAAAGGCAATTTGTTATTTTATACACTATAAGAAACAAACGTAAGGTTAGATCAAGGGGAAGGTTTAAGGCTCTTCATTGCATGCAGATTGAGAGTGTGATACAGGGCTCAGGTTGATGAACAAATCTAATGACAGCCCTTAGAAGTACAGCGATACACTCGTGTGCAGCTCCCTGTGGTGACATGTCACCTGTTTGATTTAATGCCGCTAAGTGATGAGTGGGACAGTGAGGATGTCCAGGTGGTGAAACGAGCTGTCACACACACCTGTCATCTTAAGCAAAGGTGTAACTTAATCTTTCATAAGACACCAGCACTGAAAAAACCGCAAGCATCCCTACATTGAAGGACCTTCATATCCCTGTCCACTAAGAGATGACACCACTGAGATCTGCGCCGCGGAGTGTGTTGTCTTCCCAAAGCACTTAATGTGATCAGAGAATTAAAATTTCAGCGAGTCATTTAATGATGGTGCAGGGCCAAAAGGACTGCAATGCCAAGCTAGAGTTTCCTGCAGTTGTGCAGTCATATCTCTGGCATCCTGAGCCCTCTCATTTAGTTCATGCTGAGTACATTACAGCCCCCCCCCCCCGAACGCCTCACTCGCTCCCCTGTTTAATGTGATCAGAAAGATTTATTCTGAGCCATGAGGTCATTGGGATTTCCTGTAATTGGAGTCAGGCTGAATTGTATTAACAGGTCCACAACACTGTAAACCCGAAGCATTTACATTTAATTACTTTTATTGAGCTCCTGCTCATTTTATTTATAATGAAGCGCATGCTGTGATTGAGGGCAGAATGAAATGATATTTAAATAAGAACAAATGTTGTCCTTGAACTGACAGGTGGGGTTAATGATATCTTCTTTTAAGTCTTTTTATGAATAAAGATGCAAAGAGCACTCTGGGAATCTTGTAAATATGTAAATAGAGACATTACAAGCACATTTTTTGAGGATATTTTAACAGCGTAAGGCCAAGGATTAGCCTGCATCTCTCGCTGGCCTTTTTTTTCTTTTTTGTTCTTTGATTTTTTTTTTTTCTTTTTCTCTTTGCGTTCAAGTAAGCAGAGGGCTTCTCAGTTACACTTGAATGAATGGAACACATCAGAGTAGCAACGCTTTGATGAGCATTTTATGTATTTTAAGGGATTAGTGTTGAGAGACTCGTGATGCTTAAAAACAACTCAAAAATGAGATAATTTAGCTGTTTCCCGCTCATTTATTTTAACAACGTTTTTTTTCTTTTATGATCATTTCTGAGCAGTGGGTCCGTGTGCTTTGGAAGATGGCCAGTGTGTGTACAGCCATGTGATATCAATGTCAGCAGCAGCACTTTTGGCATGCATGTCTGCACACATATGTGAGAGTGTGTGTGCGTCAGAAATTTACCACTCGTGTGTGGGAGTGTGTGTAAATTTGTGTCAGTGTGTCGGTATCTGTGTGTCTGGCCTGTAGATGCTTTGTCTCGTTAATGAGAGGCGTTCAGGGCCTCCACAGGGGCCTGTGGAAGATAATCTTCTCCTGTTTTGCTATAAAAGCTCTTCTCAACGTAACCGAAGAAACTCACTCAAATGGCGGAGGGCTCGGTTGAATAATTCAGCATTTACAATCAATTTTGGTCCCCACCTCATCTCGACACCTCCATGGACCACAGGGCATGCAGGCTCATCATGGGAATGTTGACAATTCCCTGTACAATGCACTCTTTGGCCCCGTGGCAACATGAGAGGCTGTGAGAGCATGGATTTTTGTGGGAGTTTGCAACTTAGTCTGTTCAATTATTAAACCTGCAAATGCTGTTTTATTGTGCAGTATTAACATTTGACTTTTTTTTTTTTCTCATGGGCCTTTCTTCTCCAAAGTTGATCATACTGTTTGCAGGGTGCAGATATTTTGTAGACTGACATCAAGGCATGCACATTTGGTCTGTCCATGAATGTATTCAGTTAACTCTTCTGTATATAGTTACAGGAACTGTGCAGTTAAGAAACCAACTGAAGTTAACAACTCAGGTGCTGAATGAAAAAGAAAAAGTGACAGTGTCTTCAATTTACTTTTATACTGTTAATTAGTTATTTTGTTTCATTATGCTTCAAATTACAGAGGTACCTATAACACTCTTTACTTCACCACATGTATTTGACAGTTGTTTTTAATAACTTAATCAATCATTTGTTGTTGTTTTACATTTACACATAATCATTCAATAAAAAATGATTAATTGTTGTAAATGAAGCCACTCAATGAGGTGTAAATTAGAAGAAACACATTAATAGTTTAAAAATCATTAAAAAATCTCTCTAAAAGTGAGAAACCTGTAGCCTAAATATTACTTTTGGTGCTTGAATACTTGATATTTAGGCAGATCTGTTTTCCACAGAAGTTAAGCGGCGTATCTCCTGCATACTAAATTGAACTTTGCCGCTCAGTGTAATTACATATTGCACCAAAGTACAAGGTACTTGTACTCTTATTGAATTTTTTTATTTTTTGCAACGTTTGTTCTCTTCTTCACTTCTTTCTTGGTTTTGCTGCTCAACAATATATATATATGTGGCAACTATATTTATTAGTTACATTAAAGATCAATATCAATACTGCATAAAAACACAAGATTGACTTATTGAAAATTATGCATATGGAAGATATATAATAACCTGCACACAGTAAATTAAAATTGCTCAACTTAACCAGTTCCCGCAATAAAATCCTTCTTACACAGGCACAGGCAGTCATTTGGAGGATACAGTCTTATCATGTGTGCCTTTGTCACACCACTGTAACACAACACTTCATTCAGCTACACCTTTACTGTACAGCCAAGTACACATATATACTGTACATGTGCAAATGTGGACTGAGAGTTTGTCTGTCTGATGGGTGTCAGCTTTCCGGAGGCATGATTCAGCTGTGATGAAGTGAGGTGGTGGGGGCGTTGTGGTGGTGCAGCAGGCTGCCATATTCTCCTGTACAATAAGCTGCAGTATAATAGTCCCGTGGATTACCTCAATTGCAGGCGATAACAGACAGGCAGCAGAGCGCACAGGCTGATACAGGACACCCACTCCTGTGTGGGAAGCCGTATGAATTATTTCTTGTTTGCCCGCAGACTGTCTATGGGGGCTGGGGGCCAGTGACGGGTGGAAGGGTGTGTATGTGGGGCGGGGGATTGTCTGTACCATGACTCAGTTTGGCTTTACAGGTAGGCAGGTGGAGCACAGTGTCTGGGATTACTTCCATGAGTCATAGCAGTTACGTTGTACTTTGCACTAACTAATTTTCATGTTCTAATCTTGGATTTTTTCATCCTTTTTAACCGATTTGATTAATATTATCTGACAATACATTAATTTTACTTGCTTGTTCAGGGTGACGTATAACTTGGCCACAGCCTCCGTGTTGCCGTTCATTAAACACTTGCTGGCAAGTGTTGCATGTGTGTATGTGAGTGTGTAAGTCACAGATACTGTATCAAGCAGGAGCCTGTAGCTCTGCTCAGTGCAACGCAGTATGCAGGATTCTTTGTCAATGGTGGAATCATGAAGGAAGGTGATACCTGGTTTAAGCATGATTAAATTGACACCCCATAGAGTGTCTCAGATACGTTTTTGTGCTCTTGATACTGTGGCGGCTGCTTATTCAACGATGTCTCGCTCCCAGTCTCACCTGTCATGCTGACATCATTGCATCGCAATTACAGTGAGTGAGAAGGAGAAGGCATTAGGCCTGAAGAGCAGCAAGACAGTGATGTGTCTTTGTCCCCCAGCCGGTCTGTCTTTCTCCTACCTTTGGTTTTGGGGAGCGTCAACACTAACTTAGGACTTGTTTAATTTTTTTTTTGTCTGATTAGCAAAATGGGATTAATTCCAAAAATAGTTGCATTTTGACCACAAATGTCAGAAATGACCTTTTCCATGCAAAATGAAGTTTATTTGCTGCTTCATTTTGGCAACATTCTTTTGCTTGTCATCCACTGGAATAACAGGATGTTTTTTTATTTCGTTTTTTTGATTGGATTTGTTTTTATAACTGTATGATTCACATGTCATTCTCTCTGTCATTTTTGAGGTTTGTGTTTGTGCTTCTGGACATTTAGACAGAGACACATAACTAGCTCATCCAAAATAAATTTATATCTTTTTTCATACAGTAAGCACAAGCCTACTGTACACATGGCAGCCTTCCAAAAAGCATTCATCCAAAGAGTCATCTGTGGACCTCCAAAAGACTAAAAGAGTAACTTCCTGAACATCTGCTCCCAAGATCAGAGCTCTCTGAGACTATTTTGGTATTTGCAGTTGCTTGGAGGTCTGGGGTTCGTGCTCCTAGGTGTATTTATTATTTACACTATTCAGATACAGACAATATTTATTTTCTCTTTGTTCCCTCAAATATCCCACGTTTCTGTCTAGACACGTGTTTCCCTCAGTGTGATTACAGTGTGACATTTTTGATGAGACTATGAAAAAATATTAATAGATTTTTTTTAATTTGAAAGATTAGTGAGAGACTTCTCAAAATCAGACCAGCTGCTGTGTTTTAGATATGAATGATTGTGTGTGTGCATGTGTGTGTGTGTGTGTGAGAGAGAGAGAGAGAGAGAGAGAGAGGGAGAGAGAGGGAGAGAGAGAAGAGGAGTCACAAAGAGGAGCTTTGTTTATGGCCGTCTCTCTTGGCCACACGCAGGGCTTAGCAAAGGAGCATTTCCTGTTCTGATTCATTCTCCACTCCATCATTTGTGTAACTCACATCTCTGTTAATACAAAGAGTCCAATAAGTCTGTGGCTGAACGCATGCATTATTTTTCACTGACATAATCGTGTAGCAGAATGAGTGTGGTGTTCTTTTATGTCACCACTTACTGTATGAATCACCCATACCATAGAGCAAGAAGTTAAAGAAAAAGGGCTGAAGCTGCAACTAGATATCAATTATTATAATTACCTAAAGGATCATCAGCAAGCCTGGATTGACTACTGAGTAAAGCAGCCAATTGTTCTGAGATCCTGGACCACCAGGCGTCCTTGAGGACCCAGGTGGTCGTTGTATGTTATTTTGGTAATTAATAAGTTGCAGTACAAGAGTAAAACTACAAGGGTGAAGGGTCCTATTGTAGAGAAAACAAATAATAAAAACTAAGGAGGACACTATTTATCTATCTGTCTCTAAGCTAAAAAAAAAAGAGAAAAGATAAATAAGCTTAAAAAAAAAGAGCTGCCATGCTTTTTTTCTATGCTACAATTTCAGAAATAAATACCTTCAATGCAATTCAGTGTGTCACTGCAACACTTCTGAGGTAGGGATCTGTAGGTAAAAGTTAGCCCCTCAGACTTTACAAGAATATCAAACAACTGTCTATACAGCAATTTTTTACTTATCTAACACACATTATACATTAAATGCTAATTATTATCTTCTTTTGGATTAAACTGTGAATTCATTGTATCTTTTTCTAAATGTAGCTGTTTTTAATCAAAACACGACATAAACTGACATGTAAACCCTGTAAAATTCCTACAGAGAAGCAGTGCTGTTTGATCTGCGTGTGTCTGAGTTTATAATGAACATGGAATGTGTGTCTGCTGTTTCTGCTGTACTAAATGGGAACTTGGAAGTGACAATCTACTCAGTGCAGTAGGTGGAGGTCAATAATGGCCCCTACAGCATATTTCACCCTGGGACACCCTGGCAGTTAAATTTGCTCATGTTTAAAAATTGATTAGATTGAAAACAAAGCCAATTAAACAATAACAATAATGATAAGAATAAGTTGAAGAAGTGAAAAGGCAATTGGCAAATACAAAAACTATGTAAATTGATTATAAGATGCTGTCAAGACATTCTATAGCTCTTAAACTCATCAAAGGGCTGATCCTAAAAGGCAACATATTTTGATAAAGAGAAAATGACCTGAAAATAATGATACTGATAATATTTTAGCAGCTTTTTAACCACCTGGAATTTACTCTTTGAAAAAAACAGCCTTACTTAGACTCATTTAATGTTCAATAAGATCTTCTATTGTCATTAAGAAAGACAGCTTTTGTGTTTTTGACAGATTACTCTAGAAAGTTTCTAGTAGTTTGCTTAAAGCAATATTGGTGTGTATTAGGGAAGCTAAAAAGTTGCTTGGACTTTATGGGCAGTTTTGCCAACTCTGAAACTCATTTTGAGGACATGTAAATATGCTCATTTGCAGAGGGTGGAGGAGGAATAAAAAATGCGGGGCCTTTCCTTCACCAGAGCCTCGTTCCGCCTGGCTCTGCCTCTTGTGTTTGAGCCCAGCAGGCAGTGTGTCACAGCAGCCTCTCTGTGTGTGGCCTCGTTGTTTTGTCATCATTTCTTATGTGTTTAGGAATCGTCGGCAACAATCTGACCACAGCGTGTTGTCTCGTAAGTCGAATATGGAGAAAGTGCACACGTGGCCTGGGTGTCCCCTGCTCCGTTTAACTGTAAACAAATGCGAACGTACAAATACGAAGATACACACGTATGTAAACACACACACACATATACACATAAGCACTCTAGGTTGCCGCTTCCTCGGCTGATTTATGATGGCCATAAAGATATAATTGCTTTGGTTACATATGGAGGTTCACAAGTGCCACACGCAGAGAGTTGTCCCAGAGTCAGCTGCTGTCCTCTGTGTTACATTCGTTCTGGAGCAATTGAGGGGAACACCTGAGCCGTTTTCCATAAGATGCCAGCATCGGCATGGGGAAGGGGGGGTTGGAGTGTTGGGGGGGCTTAAGCTCCAGGACATGGGCGGCTGTCTTGCTAATGGGACACTTAGATGTCTGGGCTTATGTCATTCAGTCCCAGCGCGCTGCATCCAATCGCCCCCCTATCGCAGGGATCCAGCTCCGCGGCGATCGATCTGCGGCTAGCCTCCTCCACCCCTGGCGGTCATGGCTCAGGCAACCGGAGCCGTCAGGGTCCTGAGGCGTCCCTCTCACCGTCTACCTCCCATAGCCCCAACACACACACAAACACACACACACACACACACGCACACATATACGTACACACACAGAGAGTACAGTCCCACTGCCCCTGCAACTCCTGGCCTGACCTTGATCTGCCTCCGGAGAACCCAGCAGGAGCACTTTGTATCTTCATTCTGAGACAGACAGGAACATACATACTCAAGATGAAAGAAGAGAGAGAAGAGGGCCAAAATAATGTCAAAGTCGTGCTATGGATCATCCCCACTCAACAGTGTGCAGTGAGGTGCGACTAGTTATGTATTGATGAAAAAAGACAGCAGCTATGCTCTGACCTTCAGCTGATGGAGAAGAACAGAGGACGGACATAAAGAAGGACAGACATGCATGTGTTCTATGATGGGATGAAGTAAACTGTAAAAGAGGGCTGATCTCTGCATGGCGGCTGCACAGAGTGCGGTTTGATCATGTGATGAGCTGTGAGGAGAAAGAAAACTATTAGCTACAGAAAAGCAGAAGTTACACAGGAATGAGGACAACTTTGGTCCCATAATTTTCCATTAAAAGTACTTAAATATGCTATTTATTCTGTTAATGGTAGGAGCAGGTAGTGTTTATGGTTTATGTTTATAAATCACTACAACATCAGTGTAACTGCGTGACGGAGGAGGATCTGACTATGTTTAATGTTAGTGAAACTCTTTCACGTGTAACCAAAGCATTTCCACCTAAACACAAGTTGCAGCAATTAGAAGAAGTAACTTATCTGATGTATCTGTCATAAAGGCCTATCGTCAATCATTTTAAGAAGTTAATTAGGTGTATTAAATAGTTAATGAGTAGGGTAATTTCAAATGAAAAAAATTCCCAGATAAACAAGGCCTTTATTGTTTGTTTCTTTTGATCTGGTTTTTGTTTATTAACTGGCGTCTGGTACTCTGTTAGGTTGAGTCTCTCTGCTGCAGAGTTTTAGTCTTGTTACATTTTCTGTCTATGATGTTTGATTGATGATATCTTAGTTTTTTGTTTTTAGTTTTTTTTTTTTTTAGGTGCTGTTCCTGTTATTTTTATCAGCTATGGTGGCCACACTCATCACACAAATGGCATCTTCTTTAATCTTTTCCAAACAATGTGAAGATATTTCTACAGTGTTTCAGATGAAACAGAGAGCAAAATCTGACCCCGTTTCCAGGGTACAAAATTTGTTGATGTACTACTTAGCCAAATATAAATTCGTGAAAATTTGCTGTAATTGTTGCCTGGTAACAATGTGCCCCAGTTTTTAAAAGTGTGGCATTCCTTTACAGCTCAGACAGATGTGCTGTCAAACAGAGGATTTCCAAATTCAGGCCGTTGGTCTCACATGTCCAATTTAGGCTTTTGTTATTTGACTTTATTTCAAAATTAAAAATGATTACATTGTTTTATGATATAATTTTATAACCTTGCATTAGTTGCCAGAGTAGACAAAAGCGGATTTGCGAACATGATCATGGTGACTGTCTTGCGTGGTAGTACATCTTTTTTAGATACATTAAATAAAATCATTTTTCATTTTTACTGTTATTTAGACCAGTTTAATTAGATTAGTTTTGCAACAATTCACAAGCATTCTACAGGTTGTATCGCTGGTGTTGTACAAACATGTCTGCGTGTGAAAACACTGTAGGTGATCAGAGTTTCTAACTGGTTCCTGTTCTGCTGTGATCACACAGGTCGTCTCCGTCATGACTCATACCTTCTCGTGTTGCGTGGATCTCTGGGCCCTGCCATGAACAATGTGCTGCGAGGAGGATGGAAGCCTTTAAGCTTATGAGCGGCCCTCCACCTCTCCCCATCATTGTCATCTAATATTGATGCTGTGTCTTCTTAGCTAAGCTCCGGTAATGAGGGGCTGATTTGAGATCAGGACGCTGATAGAGATGATAATCTGCATTATGCTCTCTCATGAAAATGGAGAAGGGTCCTCTTGAAATAACCCCGTTTGTCTGGCTGCATAAACCTTTAGCATAAACAGACAAGAGGCGGATATCTTAAGTATGACTGGAAAAGTAAGGTGACTCCTCAATATAAACCTGACTCAGGGGTTATTGTCAGAGTGGAAGTAATGAAGAGGAAACAAAACCAGAAATTAAACTCTCATGAATTAAAAAGGAGAACATCAGAGTAGGCCTATTAAATTATTTATCAGTTACAAAATATCTTCAAATAGGTCTCTCCAAATATTTATGCGGAATTGAAATCCTTTATGTCATTGCTTTCCTTCTCCATTTTTTTTTTCGGCCTCTCACACACAAACACAGACAACATTCACAAAACACACTTTGAAATACAGGATGTGAATATCCTAACGGTCTGCAAAACAAAGTTTGTTTTTGTCTGCATGCAATACCAAAAAGCCTATATTGAAAAGAAGCGTTTGCAAATCACGCTATTGCAATGACGGTGTTGTTTATAAAAAGCGAAACACGCACAGAAAGCACGCTGAGTGGCTGGAGGGGGCTTGTTTGCAGTTTGCTTGTATTCTAATATCTCCTTTATGCAAAGCTTTACTGACACACTGTGTGTGGTCCACTTCGGTCCGGTCTGCCGAGCGGATGGCCGCGGTGGTCGCGTTGTTGTCTTTTTGACTTCATTTTTCAACATTGGCCGGTGTTGCTTATAATAAAACCAGATTATGAAAACATTTTGGAGTCCTGACATGCACTGACAAATTCAAATATCAACAAGGAGATATGACAAAAAGGGCACCCAAAGCACTCTGCCAATGCTCGTGTAAACAGCATTAGTAAATGAATTGAAGGTTATTGTGACATTATTTGTCTATATTTCATCATTCTATTTTCAGGTTTGTTCTATAAACAGCTGGAATTCCAGTGAGTGAACCAAGGTGGGGGTTTCCAGGTTATATTCTCTCCGTGTTCCCGCAGAGTACATCACCAACTCTGCATGTCTTACAGTTTCACAACTGAGTTTGATTTACTTATCAAACCAATTGAGTATTATGCTCCAGATATACTGTTTTGGGGTCAGCTTTGATTGATTTTCAAACACAAATGTCAAAATGAAATAGAGAAAAGCCTCTTAACCCGGCATCTGATCTAAGTTCAGTCCTCAACCACCTGTTAGAGGCTGGATTACAACTTCCATGCACAGAACATCCTCTGATGGTGCAGTCTGGGCCTGCCCCCTGCCCACGACCACCTCTCTGGAGAAATATCACACTGTTGTGGGTGCTAATCACGTCGAGCGGTTTGCTCTTTCATAAACAAAGCGGAAAAATTAGGCCACACTAACAATCTGGTAATTCAGTAGCGGTTGGCGGATGTCGCTGCTATTCCATTTCAGGCTGGATTATGAATCCGTGTGCAAAGCCGTTGCCCTCTTAATGATGGCCCTGTGATATTACAGCTGCTCACAATTAGCTAGGACTCCCCCCCGGCCGCCAGAGCTCCCCTACGTAAATAAACGCTGGGACTGGGGAGGCTGGGCACAGTAAGCACTGAAACAACACGGCTGATTTGGACATCTGGTCTGGTAATAGAAACGTCTCTTCCACACTTTGACGTAATGAATAGGGATCAGAGTCCTGCTTTAAAGGCAACTCGAATGGATGATGGAGGCACGGTGTGCTTCATACATCACTGTTTGTTCTTATGTTGAGGGAGGGCTATTCAAGGTCAGAGAGAGCGAGAGGTAGAGAGGAAGAGTTTTTAGCATGCAGGAGCTGGACAAAATAACAGGAACAACATGTGATGAGGAGGTTCATTTGAAGTAAATGCGTGGTATCGCCTCAACAAATGTACAAAAATGCTGCAGTGATGAAGAACATAAGATGTGGCAGAAAGCTCATCAAAAAGTTAGTGAGAATCATAAATCACAAAACCTAAAAAGTAATGGAAGTCTTTTACCTTCAAAAAGACATTGAACAGTGTTCCAGCAAGTTAGAGGGATTTGCAAAAGGAAGAGCAAGACTTCAATGGAAAATAAAATCAGCATAACGAATGATTAAACATTTCTACTATCCCTCAGATTAGGTCAAGGTAAAAAAAATATTGAATGCTTAATTGTCCCACAGTGCATTACATCTTAGAACAAGTGTTTGTGCTATATCCCTTAGACCAGGGGTTCTGTTCAGTATGAAAAGTCTCAAGCATCATATTATGAAACCTTGCTGACATTACCAGGGTCATTTCCTATGGTCTGTAAAGTTTATATACATTGACAGAAATTTAAGTTTTGTCTTGATGCTCAGCATGACTGTCTCGCATTACTGGACTACATGTTTTTTTGAAATGAATGACACAGTATACTTATGAACTGCACCAGAGATCCGGGTGGATGGGGCTACAAAGTGTATGACTCTCATCTGTGGTCAGGGTTAGGAAGCTGAAGCCCTCTGGCTAAGGTTGGGAATGTCCTGCTGACTGTTTTGAAAACAATGTGTTTATGAAATTGTTTTTACATGAGGGATTCATGACACAGACACAAATTCTCTGTTTGGTAGTCATACTTACTGTCACAAAAAGTAATGGATAATTCATGTCCATGTACACGAACTCCATTGATAAAGGTTTGGTAAATCTTCATGGCCCCCTTTCAATACTAAGCTGGATTTAAAGGTATAAAATAGGTGGAATACCCCTTTAAGAAACAGAATGTCCATCATTGCATGTGCTTTTGCCAACAAAGCTGCAAATACTGAACCACCTAAACTCTCAACTCTTCTGTCTGGGACTGTACAGCATGGGAGTGGATATGTAATCTAATGATCTACTGCTGTTCATTAGGTCTGATGGGTGCTTTTCTACATCATAATGGCTTTATAATGGCAGAGGAGTCAAGTCCATTTCACAGGACCAAGAGCACCCAAGGGTACAACCAATGTTCCCCAATCATGTGGACATTTTTTGTTGGATGAAAATGCCCTTACACACTGTGGCTTACACTGCAAAAGCAAATCACATGTAGCAGTAAAACAGATGAGTGTAAGGCAGTGTATTTAAATATTTCTGTTACTGAATTGATAAGTTTTATAGAAACAAATCTATTTGTTAATTATATATAGAGCTTGTGCTAAATAATTTAAATTTATGCCAAATGTTTGCTTTACTAAGATTCACACAGAGACTTACATTTTTTTTTATTTATCTCGCACCTTTCTTCTTTATCCCTCTCATTTTTCATTGACCCCCTCCCAAGTGCCAAAGCCTGTCTCCTTCATTCCAGTAATCAGTAATCAATCAGCTTTGATACATAGTTTTGTAATGTAGAAACTCAAGATAAAGTTGCCCTTCTCTATTGGAAAGGTCAGGGGCAGCTGTTAATTAAGCAAGAGGGAAATGAACTAATGGGGCTTTACGAGTGGCATTTAACAAGACACCTAATGCCGTGAGAAGAACAGTCACAGGATCACGTTTTATACAGTGTGCAGTGTACGCACAGTGATGAAAGATGTATCATTTTGATGTCAGATATTTACACTCAATTTAAGGTTTCATTGCTTGCTGCACCTTCACTGCCTTATTATTAGTGCCTCTTGCTGTAAAAGCCGACCAGTATGATGTTGCAGTATCACTATTTGGCTACACGTGGTCTTGTAAGGCCAGTCCAGTGTGTTTCTGTAACTCCTGTTAAAGAATTCATCCGCGGTAAATTGACCTTTAAAAGTTAAACTTCCATTTTTGTGTGTGTATGTGTGTGATAATCAATATTACTCATCCCGTTAAAATAGATATTGAAAGCTTAAGTTTTTTTCTTTTCATGTCAAATTTTAAAAACTTTTTTTTTTCCTGTATCTCTTCTTCGTTAGGTAACCCTGAGTCTATCCCAGCATGCATATGGTGGGAACTCGGTGAGACACCGGGTCTGTCACATGGTCAACAAACAGACTAAACACTTTGGTTCATATTTATGGAAATTTGTAGTCAACCTGGCTGTAGAGGAAGCCCTAGAGAGCTAGAGGAGACCACACAAACTTCACACACACACACACACACACACAGAGCAGAGCAAATCCACATCCTGTTATCTCTGACTTCAGTGTAATAACAGCAACTGTTAATGTTCCTTACACTGACTTACACCCCACACTGACTTCAAACAGTGACTGCCACTTTGTGTGCTTTTGATCACATATCTGCCTGAGTGGCCGTGACTGCTGCTGCTGCTGCTGCTGTGCTTTACGTATGTGCTTGTATGTGCAAGCATTTACCCCCAGAATAGAGTTTACACACTGTGTGCACAGGCTTTGGGAGCTAACGTGGCATGCAGGGTACATGTCCTCAACAGGGCGTGCAGGACGCACAGGATGCCGGCATTTTATATCACAGTGTGATCTACATCACGCTGCTCCAAGCATCACCTGCACTTTCTCCTCCCTTTGACTTCTCACAGGTTTAAAATGAGGCTTCGATTTTGTGGTTTTCACGCCACAACGCAGGGAGCACGCTTTGTCCCTAATGTGTCTTTACTTTCTCCTTCTCTCGCCTTTATCTTGGTTTTTTTTTCTACCCTCCTCCTCACCCTCAGCCCCCTGCAGCTGTACATGCATGACGCCTTGTATCGCCATCTGGTCCACACTGGGGACTGCCACTGTCATCTGCTGATAATTACTGTCACCTGCACATTGCGCAGCGCGATAAACACTTGCCGTTACCAGTGGTGAGCCACGGCACCGCAACGCTTGTTTAGGCCACCTCAGAGCTGGTGGGAGAGGGAGAGCTGGCAACAGAGAGAGAGAGGAGAGAGAGGAGAGAGAGTCAACGACATACAAGGGATTAATCCAAGTATGATGTGCCTTTTCACAAATCTCAGACACCAGGTGAAAAGAACATGTATAAGGGTTCAAACCAACCATATCAAACAGGATTCATTGCCACGCTAACTTTGCCACATCCCCTGTTTATCATTACTTTCAGGTCAAGGCACAGAGGGTTTCCCACTCACATGTTTATACATCTAAATCACTGACCTTTGCTTGCACAGGAAATCCATCTGTGCTGATATACAGTATCTCAATGATAAATACTTCCCCTTAAATATTTATAATAGGATCAGGAAACCACAAGAACATAATAGTTTAAATTAGACCCATCAAACGCAAGTAGCTTGTCAGACAGCATCCATTTTTTTTTTTGAAGTTCAAGACTCTCTTTGCACTCACTGTGGTGGGTAAAAAACAAAAAAAAAGGAAAAAGAAAAAACCTCAGGAGTCAAGGGTTGCAATCATAATGATTTAATGATGGGCTTCTCCTTGCTGCAGTACAGTGTAAATCCCACCAGCCAGAGAATATAGCTTTGTCCCCTCTAGTGGTTTATCCTCCGGTGCTTCAGTCTGTAAATCTGCCAGTGACACTGACAATTATTTAACCCTTGTGAGGAAGTTGAAGACTCAACCGTTAAAAACACAAAGGTTCTAAAGTTTGGAAGCAAAGCAATTATGTTTTTATGTTTTAGATTCATGAGTGGGCTTCCTCTATGTCTTAAAAAAAGATTTCTTGTGTAAAGATGATCTCACTTAAAGTAAGTGGTCTGTTATGTTTCACAAAATATTGTTACATTTTGAATACAAGTTGTTTTCTTTTAATTTACTTTATTTTTCTCTCTGACTTTACTTTTAATTTGTCATTTGCAATGTCGTTAAGCTGTGTTGATTTAAATAAAATGAGGTTGCGGAGCATACGTCTGAAAATGGTTGAGTTCAATTATTTTTATGTTTGTGTGTGCTTTGGAGGGATATTACAGAGTTCAACATCCAGAGCAGAAACTAACAACATTTATCTGCTTTCTTAAAATCAAACTAAAATTTGAATTTAACTCACTTTTTTCAAAACAAACAGTTTCACATGCTACATTTAAGCAGTTTTGGTCACTTTTTTGGTCGCTTTTGCTTTTTGCTCTGCTGACGGGTGTGTAACAGATCTGTAGGCTATATAGGCTATATTGATGATCAGTTTTATTTTTTAGCTTACCTTTTTTACCTTTTAATTTTTTACCAGCACAAGCACACACTGTGTTGGTTGTACTGAGGTTGAAGCTGTCTTCTGCCTTAGCCTAGCCACAACACCTCACATTTGAGAGACTCCATCCTGCTGTAAAGAGCTAAAGCTAGTTAGCACAGCTTGCTAATGTCAGTACTGAATCCAACTGGACTTTTTGTCCATATTGTTTTAACACCTGCTGAGTCACTGACAGCTCTCGGGAGAGACTTCCAGGACTCATGGGGTGCCCAGCATGCCTTTCAGCAAAAACCCACCCCTGCTCTGCCTCTGATGGGTTACACCCTTTGTTTCCCTCGCTAGTCAGGGAGGGAAGGTGCTGCAGACAATAATTAGAATAAGTTGATGCAACTGTGCCTCTTGAGGTTTGAAGGACTTAATGTTGACAGGGAAAGAGTCGAGTCCGAGCAGTCAGTTCCGGGGAAGCTTGGTGTAAACAGGCAGGCCTTGTGTAAAAGTCTTTGCTGGGGGTACGTGATGTTTGCGTGATAGTCTCTCCCACCTCTACATAAACTCCTGACTCTTCATCCTAACAAATCTAGCCTTGTATAATTCAGAAGTCCCCCCATGAAGCCAAGCCATGTTTTTTTTTGTTTTTTTTTCCTTTTTGTTGCATTTGAAGTGCATTAGTAGGCTTCTTTTATGTTGGGATTTTTCATCATATTTCACACACCACATTGTTTCCGGGACAGATGACATCTTGCAACCAACGCTATCAACTCTTCCTGAATTATTTTAATGTCTTTTCCTTGACAGTTGAAGAGTGAGGAGAAAATGTCCCTGATTGGAGTTCCTAAACTGTCCCCAGTGTCCTGAAAGCAGCTGATAATTGTGAGCGGGATAGATGTGTATATCAAATAGTTTACAAAATGAAGCCAGCTGTGTTTCCCCTGCATACTGTGGCTTCCTGACATGCACCATTAAACCTTATTAGCTACTTCCTTTAACTGAGATCCTCCTCACCCCATCTTCCACCCCTCATATTAACGTTTTTCTGTTCCTCCAACTGGAAATTATTTGCTTTATTGTAGAGTGTCAACCTCTTGCTGTAGTTTTCTGACGCGACATAATTGGCACTTTAGAATATAATCATGGACGAGAGCTGTGTGATTGTGGTCTTTATGCACAAATTTCAGCAGATTGTTGATCACTTTGTTCTGCCTTCGCCCCCTCGGTCTCGCTCTGTATATGACTCATCTCTGATCCCTCTGTCAGTCTGGGTACCTTCTCCCAAAGGTCCCCTCTTCACCACGCCGCTCACAAGCCATTAGCTTTGAAATGACTCATAAAGAATCAATTGAAAATGATCACAATAGGAAGTGAATATTGGAGGGGACACTGCATTGCTCATGAACAGATGTCGGCATTTACGCTGCATGTCAGACACATTATTGCTTTATACAGACATTACCAGCGCAGCCAAATGGGAGAGATAATCACAGCGACGTTTGGATATGACAATAATTTCTCTGAAGGGGAGAGGGAGAAAAAAAAAGGGAGCTGAAATGACTCCAAATGCACAGACAGGTTGGTTATTGAGTACAGCTAGCGGAGGGACTTGGAACTAGAACAAAGCTTTAGCAGTTTAATTTTATGAATTAGTTTATTTGAATTTTATTTGAGTTTTTATTTTTAGACTTTAATTTAGTTTAGTTAGTTTTCAAAGTGCATTTTCTAGTTTAAAACTTGTTGTTTTGTTTTGTTTTCAAAAGATTTAGTGTCAGTTTTTATATATATTTTTTTTTGCTTTAGTTTTATAGAAGTTAAAGGGTGCTTTAATGAGGCCAGGTTCAGTGTGTCAGATGCATGTGGCTACATAATATTCATACAAAACATAAAATTCATAAAATGTGTAACTAAATGTTTCTTATTAAAATAAATGTACTGAATTTCATTCTTTGTAAGACCTTGCAATACGACAATAAAAGAACCTGATAACTTTTGCCTAAAATACTGGAATGAAAATTTGTTTTGTTTTGTTTGTTTCATTTTATTTTTTATGACCAGGTGATATAATTCAGTGTAGCTTTTAATTTGTCTTGAAGAGTTTTGTTTTTACAGCATACACAGCATTTTTTTCACTACTTATTTAGCAGTTTCAGTTTTAATTTACAATAATATGCCTGTTTCTTACAAACCGGTCAATCATAAATCAGGACATGCAGAAAAGTGGATGACATATTATTTATCATATACAAGGAAAACAGTCACCATATGAAGCTCATGCTTTTAGAAGCGGAGCTATGAAGGTGATGTATTGCTGGGAGTTGAGAGTGTTGATGTAACTCAGAGAAGGTGAAGCAATTACTTCTTGTACCTAGGTGGTCCCAATGAGAATAAAGAGCACAAAGTGTGTGTCTATGTGTGTGCGTGTGTGTGTGCGTGTTTGTGTGTGTGCTTGTATTCGGAGCAGGGCCTGTACTGGTCTTTTGCAATTGATAACTTCCTATGTAGACTGACAAAGTAACAGTTGTCTGATCATATAAAATTAGAGCAGTTAACCCCTGCAGCGCTGCAGAGATTGATGGAAGTCTCTTACAATGGGGCCTTTATGCAGGGCAGGACGTAACGCTGATGATGCTGAGAGCCTGGAATAATAAGTGACAGAACAGGGAGAGATTAGTTATTGTGACATTTTTATCTTCCCGTCACATGGTTAAAGCTTAATAAATTTACTTGATTTATGTTCAGGCTATTATTATTATTATTTTATTTAAGTTCAGGTTATAATCATCATCATTACTATTATTTTTTTAATCTTCTTTGTCTCTCCTGCCACCTCTGCTCTAGTTTGGGAAAATGTAAGCAAGTTAACTGGATAATCACACTGGTCACTTTACTGTTCAGCTTTTCTGTATGTGTTTTCTTTTGTTTCTTGGTTCCCTGATTTGCTGATACCTCCAGTCTCAACTGTCGTTTTGTAACTTTTAATGCAGGCCTACATACGTGCAGCATGCTAACCTCAACAGCACAGTTATATTACAACAGTAACTGATGGCTATGTTATCTAGGCACATATGATCATACTTTAATTCAGAGAAGAGTTTTCCACAAATGGGTCCATTGCATTGTCTATTTGTGTGTGTGTGTGTGTATAAGAGGGAGAGAGAGAGAGAGGGAGAGAGAGAGAGAAAGAGAGAGAGAGTCTGTGAGCTAAAGAGGAGCTGAAAGAATCATGTGCCCTGCATGCAGTTCTGCAAGCTGAAATAAGATTTTACCTTGTTTGAAATAAAAAACTAAGAAAAAAGAGAAAATGTGTGTTGTTGATATCGCTTGATGGCACTGTGTCAAGCTACAAAAATAATACTTATTAGAGATATATTGGTGTTGCTGCCAACACAGGATTGAACAGTGGCTGTACTAAAGAGCTGCTTAGCAGGGGTCAGTTGGGGATCACTACAATACCCATTTCATTGCTGCCTTCTTCGTATTATCAGCTGCCACAGTGATAGTGAGAAAGTAACGTAGCAAGATGTTGCCTTTAACATCTGAACCCTTTCAGTTCTTCTGTTTTTTGGAGCTTTATGGTGGAATAGAGGCATGTAGCAGTGGACGGCCACATGACATGAGTACAGACGAAGCATAAGTAGGTACCACAACATCAAAATCTATTCCAACAACTTTAATTGAACCGTTTTTTCATAGGTCAGTTTCTACAGTTCAGCTAAACTCTAATGTATAATTCTGCAACTCACACTCTTTTTTTATTTTAAAGCTTAATCAAACACAGCATTATGTTTGTTTTGATTAAATTTTGCTGCATCTGAAGTTCCAGACATTTTTATGATTTGTACAGGAAAACCTCCACTCTGTAGTTAGGCATCTTTGGAGGAGAGTCATATGAATCACAGAGCAGAAACATAAGAGTGACACAACTGTTGTTCATTAAAGATAAGACATGGTGCTCATGTTCATCACCACACTCGATATGATAATGTAGTAAGCCAACAATTTCTCAGAATCAGCATTTCATTTAACAAATATCTGATTTTAAATTTTATATGCTCTTGGATGCATCTTTCTGCTTAGCATCACACAGCCAGATTAATGTGCAACTTCACAATATTGAGGGCTAAAACCGATATTTCTTCCCTCTCTCTCTTAGAGGAGGCCCTCATGTCCTTGAAGCTTTGCGAAGTGTGATTTGTAAATGAGATAGGCGAGTATTACAGACCCTTGGTATTTCTCTTGGCGCCCTGCGATCAATTAAAGCGCGACAATAATAAATGTATACATTTAGAGGGATTTCGCTGCGGTGACAAATGATTTTACCCTTGAGCTATTGACATTGTCTGGGAATAAGCTGTGTCTGCCCCTGTTGTGTATTCTGTCTGAGGGTCCTTTCCTCTGCTTGGGGAGGCTGAGGACATGGCAGACACATATTCATCATTAACATGTGAGCATGGATGCACACAGGCACACACACACACGCACACACACACAGGCCGCATATGCAAGCATTTTCCCAGGCATGCAAGTATCCTCTGCTTATTGGGTAAAAAGTCACTGCATTGTTGTACATCTTTCAGCTCACAGGTCAAAAGAAAAGTGAGATTTAATCATTGCACCTACTTATAATGGGATTTAGAAAGAAATATTTGTGTGCCTTTGTTGCTTGTTGATACCATCTTTAGATCGAGGTAATTGGATCCCCTGTAGTCAGCTGAATGATGATTGTGAGCTCTCTTATTAAGTGGGATGAGAAAACTGAAGACTCGATGTGGCTGCATGCTCTCTGTTGTTGTTGCACGGATGACATTTTCTTCGCTCATTAATTTCACAACTCTCTTTTCAAATGTTTGCTCCATTTCTCTTTTCTCCATGGCAAAGCAGATTTACTCTTGAGTGCTCCATTTCACCCACTTTTCATACTTCATTTTGTATCTGACATGAAAATTGGAAAATATATCTTCTAATCCCCTTTTGATTTTATTCATGGCTTTGATATGTTACCTAGTTCATATGATTGATTGGTTGAGGGGCTGATGGAATCGTAGTAATAGAAGTCATTAAGCTGGTGGGGATCTAATATTACCAATCTGCTAGTCCCTGAAAGATCCATCAATAGGTGAGATATTTTCTCGCAGAGAGGAGGGGGGTGACACATTTAACATATTTCAATAACGTAATTTTCATGTGGGGCAGGTCAGGCTGTGAGTACAAAGGGCAATAGTGTTGGAGTGTGTGAGTTGAATCGGGGCGTATGCTAAGCAAATCAATAAAACATTAAAGGCAGCATGCAGAGAGCAGCCCATTTGGTACCTGTCTGCCAAGGGCAATGGGCTAGCCACTCAGAAAAGAGAGAAGGATTGGAGTTGCTGGGCTTGAGGAATGCTCTGGCACTAACATAATTGGAAGGTAGTTGCCTTATGACTGCAAATTGGGTTTTTGCGCTTCATCAATAGGCATTTTGACAAGCAGCGTCCATCACGGCGCATCTCACTCTCGCCACGCGGAGCGGAGAAAGAGGTGTCTCAATAATTACATTAAATCTCTGGCTCTCACCCACCCCCAGCAACCTTTCTTATTGTTGGACAAGAAAAGCAATATGGTATAATTAGGTTTGATTGGGATGGTGGTGGTGGAAAACAGGAGGGTTAAATACGTTTCCGGTGAGATTTGCAGATGAATGAAGTTACCATAGCGACGCGCATCTGTATCCGCCAGTGCGTAAAGCATAAAGAAAGGAACGTGGGCAGGTAAGACAACACATAACATCTGTTAACTGAGAGCATGCCAGGCGTATTGACATTGACCCGCAGTGATAGATTAGCTAATGGTGCCTAAATGCAGATGTGTACCAGTTATAGATGACCTGCTGGAAAGATCATGTGCAGTGATTCACCTGTGAGTTGGTGGTTAAAAATATTGCAGCCCAAAGGTTTGTGTTTGTTGACTTCAACCGTTTTTTACTGACAGGCTGGACAGCTTGGGACGAGCTGATGTCACTTACATCTATAAAATCACAATATTTAAAAGAAATTCAAATAAGAAACACTTTAATGTACAAAAATCAAACAGACAATCAGAAAACAATGCAGTGTTTTTTATTAGTCCCAAGTCTTGCCATCACTGCTTTCCTCCTTAAAAACATGGAGCCAAAAAGTCTATAGACTGCCTAGATGCAAATTTTGGAGGCTGCAATCACCCACTGCTGTTCAGTAAGTGTACTGCTATGAGGCCAGTGGCATCTCAGATGAGCTGGTGGGCGTTTTATCAGCTCCTCTCCATTCATATCTGGATTTTGGGAACTAGATAGTTAGAGAGAACTTCTCAGTCTGTTAATTAATGTCTATAGATTAAACAAGGACTATTAAAGTGAGTAGGACAAATGATTAAAATTTACACCCATTTAGTGCTGCAATGTCAGTAACACCTTTGGTCTTTTAGTAGTCCAGTGTGTAAGATTTCATTAGTATCAGTCAATGTACAATCACTTTAAAATAAGAATTTTTGTGTTTTTGTTACCTTGAGCCTTTTTTCAGACTGAGGAGTGGATCCTTCATGGACCTTTAAGGAGCAAAAGCTTCATTCTTATCGTTATTTACATCATAATCTGTTCCAGCAAACAAAAATGAAATACTGAGACACTCCAGTGAAGTAGAACCCTTTCAAAGTCGAGCCAAGAACACAAATTAATTCGATTTGTTTTGGTGGTAGGCATAATACAGTGAAATAAGAAAAAAAATCAGCCTAAAATACTTGGACTACACATGGATCCTTGACCTTTTAATTCTGTTTTTATATTTTACAGAGTGTAGACAGTAAGATATCACTGTTTATACACAAGGGAGTTTTATTGTAAGAGAATTTACAGCAGCGGTGATAATCAGAACAATGACACAGAGATATTTAGTGGTTTGAAAAGTCAAAGATGCCATAAGTTCTCTTACAGAGGCCTCAGTAGATCAGAAAGCCGAACAGCCATACACAGTACTTTACATTCGCTGTGAGTGACAGGACTTGGTTGTTGACAGGAAAAAAACTGTTGCTCCACTATCATCATCATTATTGCTGCCTGCACCCACTCATGAAACCCACAGCTGAAGGCAACACGTTAACACAGCAGGCTGAGGAAAAGTGGGTTCATCAAAGTAAATTATAATACACGGAGATGTAACTCCTGCACTGAGCGGTGCAGATTGATAGCTGTGACAGAGGATCAGGGGATTGGTTTCACAGCAAAGGCTAATAAATATAATCCTCGAAACAACGTCAGACTGGCCAACATCTGACTGTTTTTTAAAAGACCACTATTGATTCACATACTAACAAGAAAAACCAGGATGTTAGAGCGCAGCCACTGAACACATTGAAGACAAGATATCAACCCTAAGGTCTTGTATAATTTTCCAGACAGGGAAAAGAACCAGCAAGTGGGAGCATTTTAACTAAACAGCCCACTGAGGGGTGGAGGTTTTAGGTATCTGTGTGTTCAGCAAGGATGCTAATATAGCTAATATAAGGATGGTGGCACTCTAAAAACATGGATTTTTGTTGTTGATGTGTTTGTCACTTCATGTTACACAACACTGGAAGAGGAAAAAGACGCTACAAGAGTCTGGGGTTATCCACATATTGTCTGGAGTGCTATGAACCCCCCTCATCTTTGTGTCTGCTTCTTATAAACACAGAACTGGAAAAATAAAACAACAGGAAGTGTATGACAGAACAGCTCTGTTTGGTGTACGGTTTGATGTGTCATCACATTCGGTTTATGGATGTTTCTGCTCTTGTTTTTGTTTTGATATTGTGTAAACTTTTTTGCAAGAGATGTACACAGATAAGTGGATGTTTGGATTGCTGCTTGTTTAGTCATCCTAGTGTCTGTTATTGCAGTTATAATGACATGCAATAATTGCAAATATCATTTTCATGATGGGGCTGTACAGAGAGGAATATTTAACATGTTAGCGTGCGACGTTAGACAGCGTCAGCAGTCGAGACGAGACAACTGTGTGTAATGTTTTGCTGCTGAACCCTTAAATTGCTTCTAAAATTAGACCTCATCTGTTAAATAAAGGAACATGAAAAACGACTTCTATCCTCTCCCCATCATGCAGCGCCACTGCTCAGGTTTCATAAAATCCAGCTTGGTTGCCATGTGTGATTTTCCTTCGCAGGAATCGCCTGAAAGTAAAAACAATTATCCTGCTATTTTGGAGGCATATTTCTTTAAAATTGGACAGTCTGGGGATCTGTAATAAACCTAAGTGCAGGAATGAAGAAAAAGATCCTTTTAAAGCCGTCCACCTTGGGGAGCGTGTGCCACTGGAAATCCTCTGGCTTTTTTTAATACATCAAAGCAGCAAATTAATCCTGAATACAACACATGTACAGGCAGGTAAATGAAGACAAAGCCACAGTGGAGCAGGGCTACATGCCTCTTATTACAGGCCGTTGATAAACTCCACCTCAAGCCTTACAAATGGCTTATTGGGAGGTGTGGGAGCAACTTATTCTTAATAAGCCTGTCACTTTACAAGGGAAGTGTAAGCAGGAGAAAAATGGAGTTAAGAACACAAAGACAGTCCCTGCACAAACTGGTGGTTCTCCTGTATGGTATCTTCTCAGACTAAGCAATACGCTAAATCTTGTGCTTATATAACATACAAGGAAGGAAAAATCCCTTGAGTTAAGAAGTTTAAACAAGAAAAGAAGAAGAAGGCATCACTGGTGCCAAAAAATGTAATGGACTCCAATTATTTTCCACTTAGCGATCTAAATAATACCAACATAAATCCTCATTATTTGTCTCTGCTCTTACTGTGACTAAGCTCTTACTCACTGACACGACAAAGAAAGAGGAACCAAGTGTTGTGGTAGATTATGGTTTTGGAGCAAGAATTCAGGAGTGGCTGACGTGAAGCTCCAGTACGTCAGAATTGTCAACCGGCTCTTAATTGCAGTTATTATTCAGTTTTAATTGTTGCATGATGAGGCTCAGCGGTTAGTTCTCTAATAAGGGATGTGAAACCCACGTTTTATGCTACTACAAACAAAGGAGAGATTTTGGATGTATCACCTCATCAGCCGGATCAAAACAGCTGCATCCCCGAGAAACATTTTGAAGGAGCTACTCATGCAAATTTGTTAAAAAATGTCACTGTATATTTAATGTATTATGATATGTATAAAGCCATTTAAACAGTATGAGAAATGCATTCCGTTCCTCTACACTGAGCGAAATGTCTGGGTCTTGTTTTTGACAAATGCTATAAATCTGGCTGAGACAAGAAAGAAAACTTCATGTATTATGTTTTTAGTAGTGCCGCAATAATTTCCAAAATGTTTATCTTTAGTAGACAAAGTATTTCTGACAGTAAAGATCCATTGTGAATTTACAGATGAATGAACCCTGTACAGACGTCTGACCTCCACCCATCTAAAGACTGTCTCGCTCTTTATACTACATCAGTTTCTTTAGTATCAAAAACTACCATTGATGGGTTTACATTGGAATTTGGTAAAAGCCTGGTAAACTTTATACAAATGCTGGAAAATATCTTGTATGAAGGTGTGAGACGCTAAGGGGGTTACAAACCCAGTATTATATGTGTGTGCAAGTGAAAAGTGAGAAATTTTTGTGTGACATAGTTAAACATTTTTGTTTCACTGCAGATGATCTGAGAGTAGAGGGTAGATTTTTAACTTTAATTCTTTACAAATTCCAGGGGGTTTTGTGATTTTTATAAGTTTTTTTTTTTTTTTTTTTTAGGAGGACTATACAGTTAATTTGACACATGAGATGTGTCTTTAGGTAACATTTGGATCAACCAAATGAGTCTTTTTTGAGACTTGTATCTGAAAGTTAATGGCAGATTTATAATATGACTCTGAAAAGGGATTTAACTACGACTGAACGGTGCAGTATAATATACATATATTACTCCCACAGTTTTAATATTTGCACCTGATTTTCCACAGGGTCAGTCAGGGTTCCTGCATGTGGTATTTCAGAATGTCATTCTGTGTCACTTCTGTCACAGCTGTGGAACCGAGGTGACATATTTATTCCCCACAGAGCTGCAAGACAGTATAATCCCCCAGAGATGACTTCCTTTAGATAGCGAGCTCTGAAAGCTTCCTGTCACTTAGTGCAGTTTGACAGCATCGTCAGCCGCCATTGATCCGTTTGCTTGACTCTGCATTATTAAGATGACAATTGTGTGCATGGGCGCACATGTGTGTGTGTTTGTGTGTGTGTCCCAACTGTAATGCATGTCTTAGATCCATTATAACCCGATTAGATTCCCCTCTCCTGGAAGTGCTGCTCTGTGACAGAGAGCATAATCTTTAATGGAATTTGTGTGAAATTAAATTATACGAGCATCAATAAACATAACATAATTCAGAAGAGTAAATGGGCTTAATTTATTGGATGGGCAGGCATAATGGCACCGGTGTGTATAGAATGAAGATGTCAGGGAGACAGGTTTAAACCAGCAGGGTAAAAGGAGGTTTGACAAATGCATCATCTGTGTGTATGCGTGTGCTGGTGTGTGTGAGAGAGGGCATTTATATGTTAGGCTGTGTGACACTTGAGAAAGCTACATGTGAACAATGAGGCAGAGCTGGGTCTTCACTGTTCTGTGTGCGCAGGCGTGTGTGTGTATGTGCGTGCACGTGTGTGTGTGTGTGTGTGTGTGTGCATGTTCAATATTCCGAGGCAGGAATTTGGAACAGCAGGAAACTGGCAGATTCTTCATCCACGTGAGTGGGTAAAGAAAGTTCAACCTTTTATTAGAGAGGACTGTAATTTAATGGGCAGGGTGCATACACATGGACTAAGAGAGTCAAGTGATGAAGACAGAGGGTGGCGAGGGAGGAAGAGGGAGGAAGACAAAGATGAGACTGAGAGACGAATGAAAATATAGCGAGAAAGCGGTGGAGATGGAGAGGGGGGTCAGAGGGAAAAGAGGGAAAAGGGGTTAAAAATGCTGTGGTGAAGACATATTGGGGGTTGAGGTAAGAGAGAAAGGGCTGAAATGTGTGTGTGTGTTTGCATGTGCATGCGTGTGTGTATGTGCTCTAAAAGGAAGACTTGATGGAGTGGCTCTGCAGCTGTAACAGTCAAGTGTTTGATTGCCCGGGCGGGATTCACGTGAGATTGTCATCTTGCATCTTAACCTTTTTCGGGGGAAGCTTTTCTTTTTTGGGGGGTGGGAGGTTAATAATCAAAAATGATCTGCTTCACTAGAGCAGATAAATAGTGTCAAACACAGCTGGGACGGAGAGGGGCTGACTGGCCACCACAGAGCTAAATTGATGGTTGTAGCTGCAGAGGAGACGAGGGAGAAAGCCCCCTCGCTCCACTGTATGACATGAATAGACTTCTAGGTGTCGTTTTTTTTTTTTTTTTCTTCTTCTTTTCTGCTCTGTCGTCTTCGTGATGAGCCTCAGTCAGAAGCCAGGAGGCGCAGATGTAAAGTGTGTGTCGCCCAAGACGTGCGGCTGAACCCACAGTGTGTCTTTACAACAGCCTTTCAATTTACAATCTGAGAGGTTGACATTTTTATTCATTATTTCTGTTCCTTTCAGTCAAGTCGTGTGTATTTAAGAAACGCTCACCACAGTGTTGACTCTGCGTGAGGGATTATGTCATAGTCAGGCACACACACACACACACAATAAGACAGAAAAAGGCGCCAGCTGTTGAAGACATATGTCATTGTCACATTTTTTCCCCTCCTCTCAGAAGGCCTGACTGTTTTTGAAAGATATACTATCCACAAAAGCCTCTTCTTCTTTATCCCATAAATCTGTTTGTGTGGCGGATAAAAGGAGATGGACTGAGAGGAGAGGAAAAGCAACTCAGTTTACTTTATCATCTTTCACTCTCCCACCCTCCCTTCGCTCCCTCGCTCTAGCACCAGATTTGTGGCCGTAATCGTGGATAACTTACAGTATAATCTTGTTTGTTCCTTTCTTAAATGGAGCGATAACATCTCTCCGGATCATGAGTGAAACGGCAGCGGAGGGGGGGGGGTTAGAAGAGGTTGGGGTCCACGGTGGAGAATAAAAGGGGGGGAGGGGGAGGGGCTGGTAGTGGTGAAACTGGGGAGGTGGGAGAGGATAGAGAGGCTGTTGCACCTTCTTTTTCTTTATGTGGAGATCCTATACTGCTGGCGTTTATGACCGGCTGCCAGGCCGCTTCCACCTCAGGATTTACAAAACCCCTCTAACACACACACACAAACACACACACATGCACATGCACACCCACTCACTCAACTCTCAGCACAGGCACAGTGTTATCAGGAGAGAGGAGAGTAATAAATATCAGCGATGTAAGAGGTCAGCAAAGGTCGGTCAGTGAGGGAGATCCACTGTCATAATTTGTTTAAGGACCTGCATCCAGTGGATGTTTGAGGGGTTCTCATGCCTTTGTGCATGTGTGTGGGATTGTGTGTGTGTGTAATGCAAACAGTTCATTACTCGGTGAAGTGAAATGGGCTTTTGTTTAGATCAGTCACAGCAGTAAGAGCTCTCAATGACTCTGCCATATAAACTGGGTAAAAAAATCCTCACTGGGAGCAGAGCGTCTGTGATGACTGGTGATGTTAATCTGATTTAACACGGTGAAAATCAATTTAGCATGGCAAATCCTATAAACTCTGTTTTAAGTTTTAAATTTGACTTGTGTATGTCAGGGAAAAAAATTGCAAATGGTAAATTAAAAGATCATGTGATTTAAGTTTCAAGTGGTTCTGCAAGTTTTATTCTTTGCGTAGATTTGATGATGATGACGGACTTCAAGTCAGTGATTATGCTCAGTATGATCTTTGATCTTCATCTCTATTTCTGTCCCTCAGTTTACTAAAGTAAAGCAGCAGTGGAAACAGAAAACAGAAGTTTACTCAAGTGTTCACAGAGCCATAAAATGATGAGTCATTATCACAAAGTCAAAATCATAAATTGCGAAGCTGAGGTCACATTTTCTTTGCTCCTAACCTTCGCACACTTTCTAAACAAGCTATAAAATCCAAACCATAAAAATAACATGATACAGTGTGCATATACACACATATATGTAAATACTATAAGACACTTATATAACAGTAACACATTTAAACACTACTACTATCAAGCACAAAAAATATGTACTTTGATGATTTAGAATTTTTAAAATAAATGATGAAAATAATTGTATGTTATTTTGAAAAATGTCTTAGACTTATTTTATTATCTTATCTATGCTTTGTCAGAAAGGTTTTTTTTTTCTGAAGTCAAAAAAGAAAAGAGACTACTACATGATATTGTCACTGTGCATCAGAGGAAGGAAAAAAAAATATCAGTATTTTTTTAGCTCACCTTTAGCCTTTACAAGCAGAATGATCTATGACTGTGTGGGCTAAAACACACCTTAATATAGCTGTAAGTAGATATATGCTTACTGGTGGTTACAATTTATTCAGAAGGCAATGGAAAAATAGATAAGTACAAAATAAATAGCAAAATTTACAAGTACTGTTGATTTATAAGCACTTAAATTATCCATGCATCAACTTACAGATACATTTTATTGTGTTATAAACCATATTAAGCGTTCAAACTAGTATTAGTGTTCAAACTGATTACAAATGCTTACTATAAAATGTATAACAAAGTTTTAAAATCTTGCAAAATTAAAAATGAGATGACCTTTAAAATAAGGAAATCTGAAATTTTCTACCTGTTTTTTTTTTTTTTTTTACCTGATATTACATGACATAATATGAATTCTTTTTTGTTTGTTTGTTTGCTTTAATTTTGGGGAACTAAACTGTGTAATTCCTTACGCATTTATTTTGAAATATTTCTGAGTAAAGTAGTGTGAGGCCCTGCTGATTCGGACACTTATTAAAGCCTGTAGTTTATGCCCCTGTGGAGGACAGGAGCAGGGGCATAAACTACAGCTCTGGGTAAAAAAAAAAAGAACAGCTCTGAGATGCAGATTTCTCAACAGGAGAGCTATAGAAATGTACACCTTGTTAATTATTCAAAGGGCTGCGCAGACTCAGAAGCTTCTCAGATAAAGGCGATCACAGATGAGGGAGTGTTTGCTTAATGCCAGGGAAGAAATGTGATAAAAGAAGACCCCAGCCTCGTGCCTGCCCGCCTGCTTTTAGACCTTCTCAGCCAAACCTGAGCTGTGCTCGGGGTGTGTCTGATGGATGGGCCTGCGTCTCCAAAGCTTGGGAATCACCCTCCACAAACACGCACCCATCCCCCTATCTGTGCTGCCCCTCCCCTCCAGGCCTAACCCCTCTCCCCAGCTTGGACAGGTGATACAAGTGTATATTTATTTATTTCCTTTAATACTCTTCTTTATCTCCTTCATTGTTAGTAGGCCTGTGAGATTGATCAATATTTAATTTTCTGGGAGAAGGAGTGGGGAGGAAACAGTGCTGCAGTGACACTCAGGAAATCTTCCTCCACACAGCGGCCTCGCTCTCACATCCTCTCCCTTCCTCGCCCTTCCCTCATCTCTTGTCTCATCCCATTCCTCTATCTCCCTGACATCTTCTCTTTCACACCTTCTTCCTGTTACTATGTTAACCACTGTTTCTCCGAGCTGAACAAAAGTGCCTGTGAGGTCTGATCGTCCCCCTGATAGAGGAAAGGGCTGAGGTTAACCTCTAATGTAATGAAGGATCATAAAAGGAGCTGCTGCATCCTCTTGCAGGGAGGCCTTGCTATGAACAGAGCCCTTTGGTGACCTATGACCCCATATGGTCATTGCCCAGTGCTTGGATGTGCCCTTTAATGAGCAAGCAGTCTAATCAATGGATCATTTTTCACTTTGGAGGCTGGGAGGTCCAGCTTTATGCCATAAGCAGAGGAGGAAAGCGCAACAGAGAAGAGGCAGAAATAAATGCAAGATTGCTCAATAGTCATTTTCTTGGTTTCAGTCTGTATCAGGGGGCAAGATTAGAAGATGGTGACACTTTGACGGGCTGAAGAAACTTAGCAAATCCCTGAAGTCGACGTTGCATCTGTCAAAATAAAGGATGAGCAGCGACAGAGCAAAAACACTGCAGTGCTGTGGTTTGAAAATGAGAAATCGGAGGCCTGGTCCTGCCAATAAAGCCTTGAGACAACTGCTTAGTCAGGTTCAACTAATCATGTCTTTTTGTCGATGTATTTGAAGCCAGTGAATTGTCATCAGTGACAAAGCCATTTTTGTCTTGACCCTTGAGCCCCGTTTAATTAAGCCATACATTTGATTTAATACTGACACACTCTTTTTTTTTTATTTTTT
>JAQNCA010000030.1:16544253-16562226 GCA_029783725.1 Acanthurus tractus
CTCTTTGCCCCTCCTGGTAATCGCCACCAGAAGGGTGCAGGAATTTCTCAGCACATGCTGGCGGTTTTGGCTCGTTTCAACCTCTGCTTCCCATTGAGCGGCGAGGAATTTAAATTTTCATACACAGGGAGGAGAAAGTAGCCTCGCAAAGTTGTTCCTGTCTCAGAATGTCAGGCTCGCTTTGAAGTATCCCCTCTAAAGGCTTTGAGATCAGCGATAAAATGTTATCAGGAGAGCTAAAAAAGAAGCCGAGCTAGTCTTTTATTGGTCTTTCACTCTCTGCAAAGTGGCAGCAGCCAACTTTAGCTCTGTCTATCTGTGATCCACATAGCTGACTAATAGTGTTGTGCAGCATGTGGTCTCTGGGGCTTCAGGCCAGGTGTTGGTGTTAATGTTGGAGCCCTCACAACACCTGTTAGGGGCAGCCGGCCCCAGCATCCACCAAGACGTCGGGTTCTGATTCTTAATGTACTTAACCAGCCCAACTTACTCTTACTGAGAAATTTAGTTATCTAGAAACCATCCCAAAGAAAGACGTATTAGCAGTAAAAAACATGTTTTGTTAAAATCTGGTGGGAAACCATTGAAATTTAGTCATAATTACTATCACATGGTTTCATTTCCTCCAGCGCCGTAGGCAGTTTATTTCATTTGTTTGCTTGGAATTATATTTAAAAAAATTAGACATAGTGGTCATGACAGCCTACTGGTTAGACCATGAATAGTATGCTTTGATCACTAAGCCACTTCAGTCCTCAAACACAAAAATAGATCATTTGTCATTATCTTCAAAATGACGCATATGAGTCTTTTTTTTTCTTTCTTTTTTTTTTTGTCTGGCGTCCTTTGAAGGCAGCATGCCCAGTGAGTGAGCCTACACTTACTTAAACAATAAGTTATTTAGCAGTGCTTTAAAAAAATGACACATGTGACTGTAGTTTCAAAACAAAAGAATTTCACTCGAGGTCCAATTACAGGTTTTGTCACAGTCTTTATCACCGGTCAGAGATCCTTAGCATTTAACAAAGCTCAGTTTTCATCGTGTCACCAAAACACGGAACTTTATGACAGTTATACAATACAGCTGTTATGACTGTCTGCTGCCATGGTCCAAAAAATGTTGTTAAAATAAGCTGTTTCCAAACTATTGAGTCTAAATTCAAGAATGATCAGACATTTTTGACCCATATAGGCCACTGTAATGGTTGTGAAATGAAAAACTACCTTGTTAACGTTGGGGCTGACTGTTGTCAAGATGTAAAGTGATTGATGGTCTAAAAGGGACCAACCTTTCAGTCAAACTCTTGCACCGAGTTTTGCTGAGACAACTGGCAAAAAGAGTAAGAATAGAAGAAAATAAGAGAGTCTCGCTGTTTCTGGTGAGTTTTTGCAGTCTCAGAATCTTCAGCTATCACACTTCTACATGGTCTGTGCATATTTTGCATACAAGCTACAGCTAACATGTCAGTATTTATATTCATGGGCAGTTTGTAATGAATACCTCAAGATTGCATATACAGTTCTGTATTTAAACTTCTATAAAAATGCCAAGATGAAAAAAGAAATTTGCTATGAGTTCTGTTCAAACACAACTGCAGATAATTTGCAATGCTATTGCAACACGCAGTATCCGCCATCACTTTTAAGGGAGGTCAATATTTCTGTAACCACAAAAGAAAGAAGAGAAGAAAACAGTCACTTACAATATGATATTTTAAGCGATTGAGCAAATGGCATGGGTGATCAAACAAGACTGTCCTCACTGGATAACAACAGTTTTGGTTAACACTGAGGGCTTCATTACCCTCATAACCACAACTGGCTGCTTGTCTGGAAAAAGGCATCATGACATTTAAAGTACTGCAAAACGTAACACCACTGTTGTTTTCCAGTAGAGAAAACTTCCTCAACCCCCCCATGACATATTAAATTTATATAATGTCTTTTTGATAATGTGATGGTTGCAGGTATTGATTGGATGAAGAATGGCAAGTGGGCGGGTCTTATCTGATATGAACCTGTCAGGTAAACATCAAGGCAAAAGAAAAGATAAAGGAAGAAAAAGAGAGAGAACAAAGAACACTTGATCATTTTTTTGCAAATACAGAAAGATTGTTGAGATTATGGTGGATGATGAATGTCAACTGTTACCACTAACAAAAAAAAAAAGTTTATGCTGGACTGCATTAATGTGTGGACACATTAAAATGAACCTAAGCTACTGCAGAGTGATAAGCAGTCAGAGTTCATTTGCTGATGAGAGAGGATGCAGGGTGTCGCTCAAACCATATATGTTTCAGCATCACTGTGGTTCAGCTGGACCTGAATCCTGTCTCTGATGTTGACAAAGAAAGGAAGAAGAATTCCACCACTGGAAAAAGGTATATTAAGTAATATTTCATGCCTTTTGTCTGGTTTCTCAGGTATCATTATGTGACCCTTGGCAGCCACCACACACAGCTTTACAAGATGTTATGACCTCTTAAACAGTGGCACTTTAAAGTATTCCTCTCCTGCTCACTGGTCCCCAGAGACCAAGTTCTTGCCAGGGATTATCAAAGTTAACAGGATTTTAATGGGTCCGGGGAGACTGGTAAAGACCCTACCAGGGCCAGGTAGTGCTGCTCTCCTGCTACCCCTCACGCTCCCTAATGCAGTCAGGCTGCACATCCAAGCACCAGCTAAATAATAAACAGATGGCCACTACCAAATATAGCCAGCCCCAGCTCAAACTACAGAGGGACCCCAAAATGAAATGATAGGTTATTAACGGGGAGATACAATTTGCAGGTCAAAATGAAATGGTAACCCTTCGCTGTGCAAATTGAAAATTAACCTTTGGCGGCACTGAATTATTCACAGCTGATGTCGTACATGTACGGAAGGTGTTTTTGCTGCGGCGCAAAAAGCTGTAGGGGGGAAAAGGGGAAAATCGGTGCTGATGAAGTCAGATATATTTATGACTCTGGGGTTTTTCCCTCATTTGTCTCCCCTCTCCAGGACTTATTGCAGCCAAGAAAATCAGGAATAAGATGAGGCACCAAGAGAATAGCAAGTGTAGTGCCTTTGAGCTCTGCGGCTGCTCTGTTCTCAACCTTTCGTTTCCACTGCATATCATTTAAAAAAAAAGGGGGCTGATTTGTGCTCCTCTGATCATAAATCAACCCTTTTCTTTGTGGCTATAAGCTATGAGGACTAACTTTCCAGATGATCATGTTTGCAAAACAAAATGCCACTCATTTTTCATAGAATTATGAAATCCCAAAACAAATGAGTCAAGGTCCAGTGTATTTTTCTCCTGGATTAATGTATTTATACAAATAGACTGGCCTCTTTCACCGTTCTTTGGGCATTAATCCATGCCCTAAACCCCCTCTGCAAGAAAAGGCTTATGATTCTAACCTTGTCATATTCAGCAGCTGTCAGCAAAATGGCCACTGTATCGGGCCAAGCTGGTAAAGTGGCCTATTCATTATCCTAATCTCATTAGTTAAGATCTGTTAAGTAGAGACCGGTTTTAATGCATGCTTTTCCCTTTTAATTATTGACCATAAATACATTGGAGTGCATTAGGGTCCTAGGGCGAAGAGCAGAGCAGCTCCTAATAGATTAGAGGACAAGCACATTATCTAAATGTACATATCTAACTAATCATGCATCAGGCATAGCCATGTGAGCACTATGACATCAATTGCACTCTGACTTTTGACCCCAGCTGTGGCCCCTCAGAGGTCCAGTCATATAAAGATCTGATGCGGACAGAAAAACAGAAAGAGAAGAAGAAGAAAAAAAAACTGACGTCATGATTGCAGCAACGCTCCAGAATGCAGCCCCCACCTCCTTTCCCATGATAATTAAGACTGTGGTGTTATTTCTGAAACGCTAACAGATTATTTTTAAATTGCTCCACGGTTAATCATGTTACAGGTTAAATCATTTGGGGATTAGCTTTGAATACATGAATAAGCACTGTGCTGTGCTGTATGTCTGCCCGCACTGTTGATGTCATGTTGAAGAGATTCAGGAGAGAAAACGAAGAAAAGTGGGAGGGAGGAGAAGCAGGAGGTTTATCTCTCTTGTCTCTCCTGCTTCTTCTCTTTCTGTCACTTTTGCTCTCCATCCGTCATACGCAGGCGTTTTCTTTTCTCGCTCCCTCTGCAGCGCACACACACACACACACACACACACACACACACTGAGACACACAGTCATTCTCTCAGTGATGAGGGAGAGAAGTGCACCGTTCGCCACACAGAGGGGCTCTTTTACAGTTGTGAGAGGCTATTGTGTAAAACAAGAGGGAAGGCATGCTCCGTGCAAGTATCATCCCAGCTGAGGATCATCCTTATCTTGACTGTGTGCTTGTTTACACATCTTTCTCCATTCACAAATTTACATTACATGTAACCGTTTTTATTTTATATCAGTTATTTTAAGATAAGGTCCTTAAAACAGTTGATCCTGATTGGTCAACTGTACTGATTTCAGATGATTAAGATTACTTAGTGTACCGATTCTTTGGTGTTGAGAGCCAATCAGGATCAAGTCTAGCTATGATGCATTTAATGGATGGTAATTAAAAACAAAAGAAAAACAAAAAAGGAGAAAAATAGGCGTTTTTAAACAGTGCTGTCCGATTTAGACAAATTGCACTGCAACAAAAACCTGCTTTAATTATTATTTTGCTGTAAGTAAAGTAAATACTCAGACAAAATACACTGTATGAAATTCTAAATACATACCTAAAAGAGTAAACAGATTTAAATTCCATAGGCTGATGTTTTGATAACAGAGTTTTTCTCAGATCCTGAAAAGAAAAAGCGTGACTGCGTCATATCTATCATTACATGCACAGAAACTTCACCCATTACTTTTTCCATGTTCGGCCTGTTGGCTTTTCATAAATGTTCAGCATAAAATGTTACAGCAATTTTTAAATAATATCTAATTTAAAGCATTCAAACAAAGTCTAACTTTTCTGAAAATATTCTTATCTGCACAGGAGCTTACACAGCAGCTATTGAACTCCACATCATCCGCTCACTCCATATCCAGTTAGAGACACACAGAATAACGTCTATTGTCCTGTCCAGCAGATATCCATAACAGCATACAGTGTGTTTGTGTGTGACAGAAGAGCCCCAGTGTTACTTAGTCTTAATGACTGGCCAAAGCAAAGTCACCCATTGCAGTACATGTGTAATGTAAGTAGTGTGGATTCTCTGCATCTCTGCTCCCTTATATAACATTCAGTTTTATACATTCTGCTGTGGTTTTTACAGCATGTGTTTTTCACATATAGTCATTTAAGGCAGAAATAAATGTTGTTTTTTGAAACATTGTCATAAATCCTGTAGAGCTAATGCAAACATAAATCATATAGGCTGATGTTGTAATGTTTGCACATGTCACGCTTCTGCAGTAATTTCTCAACAACACACTTCCAGCATGTTCGTGCGTTTATTAAGCTGCTGAAAGGATTATAAGTTTTCGTTCCATTTTACACTGAGATCCTCGGCTGAAATTACACGCTGTGCATGCAAAAAAATAAAAAATACAGTAATGACTGTCTTCTTTTCTGATGCTAAATACAGGTGTCGCATCCCCAGTGTTTCCCTTTAATCACTTTAATTACTGTATGTATGACAACATATGTGTGTAAGCGTGTTTGCAGTTCCTTCCTCCCCAACCCCTGCTTCATCATTATCAGGCTGCTTCATACATTATGGTCTAATTCAATTGAGGCAATCATTGCCTGGCTAACATGTATGGATGGGTGTCTGAGAGAGGCAGGTCATAAAAGTCATATTGTATCGGCCATATTAGCGAGTCAATAAGAGCCCAGGGCAGGTTGATTTAATTACACTAGTAGCCTGATTAGACTGCTTTCCCTGGAGTAAGTCCAGACTATATGTCATAATCATAACAATGGTGCAAATTATGAACAGGTCAAAGTAATATCCTTTTGTGGTTTGTCATGGCTAATCATTGTGGTAAATTATTGTGTGCTGATGCGTATTCATGCTGTGCCTGCGGTGTTGATCTTATTGGACTTTGACAAATTGTAAAAAGAGTGAAAAATGACTGTAGTTCTTAATCTGAATATTAGAATAAAAAAACATATTTAACTTCTTTTTTTATTGTTTTTTTTTGTCTTCTTTTTTAATTAAAATTGAGTAGGAAAACCTGTGCTGATTTGTAACACGTGAAAGTAAATACAGACGTGCTTAAATGACACCCTGCAGCTCAGATATTCAAATCTGCTGAAAGCGTGCTGGGTGTAAAAAAAAAATTAAACGATTTCCCCTGTAATGTTCAAAACTTTAATGAGCTATCCCAATCAAAGCAAACTTGGCATTTATTCATTTTCTTAAAATAGGTCAATAAATAACCAATGTTTATGTTGTTGTTGTTTTAAATTAAGGATTAACTCAAACTTAGCACCTGTCATGTCGCAAAATAATTAATTTGGTATTGTTATTTAGAAACAATTTACATATAAATGTGTTTGGTATTAAAATAAATTAAAAAAAATACACCATAATGATTAATGACATTCTCAAGACTGCATTTTACAATTAAAATGTTAAACGTTGTGTTAATGTTAAAGAACAACTTCTTCTTGACCTTTTTTTTTCATTCAGTGAGAATTCAGTGAGTGTTTGGGCTTCAAATTAAATGTCATGTTTTCTGTTAAAATGATGATTATCTTCCTTTTTCATCAGATGAAACTCAGTAGTTAAACTTTTCAGTAAGATTTACTTTTGTGCTCATGTTGGTTATGCAATACATAGCGATTAACATCATAATCAGAGGTGAAAATTAACTGAGATACTCAGATACTCAAGTATTGTACTTAAGTATAATTTTAAGGCACTTGTACTCTGCACAAGTATATTTAATTATTTTGGAGGGAAACTTCTAAGACTACTATAGGTATTTTGATAACTGTTGGAAATAGGTGCTTTTGTTTAACATTAGAATCATATGGTAAACTTGCTGTATATTTTGAAGCATTATAATAAATTAAAGGCCCCTCACACAGAAACAGGTGTTTTTAGTCACTGCGGTTCATCAGACCTGCTCGGGTTGAGGCTAAGCCAAATTCGGCTGGGATTTACATGAGGTCATCCTGCATTAATAGGAATGATACATGTGAAGAAATAAATATCTAGTCTGCATTAGATTAAATAAAGACAAAATCATCCTATAGGAGATTTGGAGCCCCATAATTCAGCGCCTCACCATTTGGTATATACTTTTTTGATTTGATATATATTAAGTTGATGATATCTTCATATCCTACTTTAACTTGTGAAGAGTTTTAAATTCAGGGCTTTAACATTACTAACACTAATACAGAGTATTTTGAAATTGTTTTATTGGATATAAGTAACAATAATACTAATTAGTTTCACTGCGGATTGTAATTAGTTAGTTAGTTAGTTTAGTAAGTTAGTTGTAACTTATTATTTGTAAAAACAAAAAACAAGGCAAAAAAGTGTCAGGATATCAGAAAAGTAAATAAAGAACTAATACTAGAAGAATGTTTCCGATATTTGCATAATTCATAACGTGAACATATATGTGAAATTTTCTTTCTGTTTTTAATTGCATACAACAATCTCTTGTGTAGATTTTAAGATTTTAAACAAATGAATTCATGATATGAACCATCGCTGTCTCAGTGTTGCTTACAAGGACAGATGTATCATGATTTATCCACATGGTGGCAGCAAAGTAATAGAGGTGAGTGAATTTGCACATAAATTCTGTGACTCTGTGTGTCTGTGTTTGTGTGTGCATACACATGTGCACACCATCACATGTTTGACAGCGCTGATCTGACCCATGCTAATGAATGCTGCCACCGTGGCTGACATGGAGTGACACCAGGACAAGAAAAAGACCCTCTTCTCTCCAATGCCTTCATTTCTGGGCCTTTAAATAGCCCCACGTAGCCTCCTGCATGTTTATTAGTCATGTATCAGACAAGCGGCTGATGGACACGGATACTCATTACCAGTTAGTGTTGCTTCAGAAGAGACCAATCTGTGCCCTGTGAGGGTCATCACTCAGAGGCAACCAGGCCTGACAAAGGCTTAAGTTTAGATTCAATAGGAAATGTTGCACATTATATTTAACTGACTGAAAAGGCAGCTTTTACTGACAGAAAAGAATATTCTTGAACAGATCTGTATGCATGCAGTATAAAAGGTGTATTGTGCTAACTGTGCAGAAAGCTCCCATGGGAGTTTTGGCTAATAAAAAATGCCCCTGTCTTTTCTTTCACCTGCCTCTCCAGGTATTTTTTTAGTGAGTTAGCTTATGTTACATCTGTATAAGTAACACATATGTTTTTTTTCTATATCAAGATATCTGATATTTTGGCAACAGAGCAGTGCGACGTCGGCAGGCCTGAGAGCAGACCTGCTCCCTCTCCTGCCTGCCATGCATGACATCACTACGTCTGCTTTTAATTAAAAGACACAAAGTGGCAGATTAGGAAATATGAGCAAAATATTTGAATTTCCATCACTATTATGTTTCCCTTATTTCACACAATCTGCATCCATGGAATGTGCCACACTGCTGCATGTCTGTTGATGGGATCAGTCTGTGACCGGGAGCAGAGCAGAGAAGAGAGGGCTGCAAACAGACTGAAGAAATGCAGGACAGTCTGTCTGCAGGATCAGGAACTTTTTATATAAGAGGTGCAGTGATAGGGATGTTTCCACTCACTTTTCACTCGCACAGCCCCTGAAGCAGACTAGCAGAGGTTAAATGTAAAAATTAAGCAGTTGTTTTTAAAAAGCAGAATTAGAATTAAAAAAAATTAACCCCCCAAAAATATGGTTTAACCAACTGAACTGTAATCACCTATTTATAATAACAGAGTAATAGAGGCTGTTCTCTCCTCCAGTTGGAGCAAAATGTATTAATTTATTAATATAATGATTTTTTTTGTCTATTCTATCACAGTGATGGTATTTCTGAACCCCATTAATAATAGTTATTTATAAGTCCTAAAAGCTTCAAAAGCCTGATAATTTTTCTTATAAATAAATTATTGATTAGGGAGCAATATATTACTTAACTTACTTAAACATTTAGAAAAAAGAGTTTAAAAACTAACATAATGGGAATGGCTGCCTTTATCCTTTTTTACTGTTTGTCCATTTTTAAAGTTGTTTTACGGACTGCAAAGTACAGAGCAAAATTAATGTAGTTCTTATTTAGCCCAGCAGATGGCGGCAACAACACATAAACTGACATTACAGTTTATATAGAAGTGGACGGTTACTTAAGAGGAAGAAAATGCTCTGCTGGTACCCACAACCCCTCACTGATAAGACCTTTATAATGTAAAGACCAGGGTGCATTAAGTTCAGTCAGACATCTGCTCTGTCAGGGCACTGAAAAGCCACAAAATCTGCAAAGTGACAGCTCCTTTAAATTATTTATATGCCATAATACTCGACAATGGTAAGGTTGGCAGGTGAATAGATGTAATGAGAGCAAATTCAACATCTGATCTATCTATAGTCAGACTTTTAGTCAGACTATAGATCCATTAAATATCCTCAAATATTTTGACTACAGGAAACTAATGCAGATAAAGTACATAACCCCTGAACTTATGCACGCCTATGTCACTCTTTGCCAAACTGATGCCAGAAAAGTAATTCATGAAAGGAAATTTACATTTAGAAGTACTGTAGCTACAATAAATGAACCAGAAAAAATTATCAATGAATGCAGAGTGGACTCATTTTTTTCTTGAAGTGTAATTGTGTGAAACAGTTGAAAGCATTTGTCATGGAATTTATTTTTAATAGCTTCATGAAGTTATAAAGTTGCATGCATGAATACTGTGTAATGTGTAAAAGATTGAAACAGACGTCACCCTTGACAAAACTGATTTTTAGGATGTTTGAAGGATGTGTTTAGGAGAATCAAGGATGTTGAGATACAGGTTAAGTTTGTTACTAAAATTTGCTCCTTCACTGAAGAGCCAACCATCAGTTTGCTTTATTCCTAATGTATTCCAAACAACTGGATTAAGCCAACATCAAATAAATGCACTACAGACAGTTATTGTCTTCTTCTCTGACTCATCCTAACAGAGCCCACACCCTACCAGATTGGTTGCTATTGGTAGACTGGCAGCAAATAAAAATATGACATGAGTATTCAGATGAGCCACCAGTGAACTGCCAACATCCTGTGGGCAAACTCAGCCAGTCCACAGCAGGATTACTTAAGCAGGCATCAGGTTTAATCCTTTTTGGGGAGATTCTGAAGTTACAGAGACATCAACATCATTATAAAGTTAGACATGTCTGGTTTTATTGGGGCTATTCTTTCCATATTCGTGTGCGCTTTTCAAAAAGTCATTTTAAAAATAGAATTTGGCTTTAGCAACCACAGATCACAGCGCAAATCCAAACTGCAGTCTGTAAACATTTATTCTTGTCAGAACATGTGTATCATGAAACTACCTATCATTTATATCGTGCTTCATAAATACAGCCACTTATGTGTGCATCAACCGTGACTTAGAGTCAGGGCTCACTGAAACCGTAAGGAAATACACAGTTCGTAGGTAAGTTTTCTCTACTGAATCTTTGTTACATAAGCAGCATTCATGTGTAATGATTCTGACAGGCAAAATAATGTATGGAGGAGGAAAGCATTGCTCTTTGGTCAAAATCACTCTGTACTGTCGTTATAGAAGGCTTACCAGTCGATTTCATAGCTGAGTAAACAGTTTACGCAGACAAAAACAACTTCTAAAGTGAAGCGGTCATTTTTTGGTTTGCCTGCACTGGTGGGCCTGATAGAACTCCCTGTTCAACCATCAGGAGCTGTATTTCTCTGAAACCACATCATGGAACCATAACTGAGACATAATAACCTATTTGCTCGGTGAGTTTCGTAACCGTCTGGTTCTTTCTCAATAAGCCACCATGGCAGCCAGTCCGCACAACTACCTAATGTGAAGTTAGGACACAGATCTGGTTCATGTGATGATATGTAAATACTTTCAGGGATAATTTTCCACCCTACAGATCTCGAAGCTCCGGAAAAGCCACGAGACGGAACACATGCACACACAAACACACGCACACACAACACTAATGTGTTCCGACGGCGGTGGAGCGATCCACAGCCCCAACGATGCAAAAGTAGGAAATCTCATTCGTCTGGAGGTCTCCTCGCTCATGGCCTGGCATGGCTTTCTGGGAAGTGTGGAAAGCCGAGGCATTGAGTCACTCTCGATGATGGGTTATGGTGATTTCAGACTGTTGGATGATTGTGTCGGAGGGGCCCATATGGAGTGTGTATTCTCAGCTGGGGAAGCAGGGATTCCCTCTGACAAGACCTGAGCTTTATTTTCTTACGGGGAGCCGGCGCGGAAGGCTGTGTGTGTGTGTGTGTGTGTGTGTTAAGGCGACGATGTGTGAATCTATAACATCCAGATGTATTTATACATACAGCTCTAATTGAAAGAGTCGAGGAAGCTGTTATATTTGGCAACAAACCTTTCTTTGACACGTGTGCGCACCTGTGTATAGCTCGCATAGTTGTCTACATTCATACATTTGCTCGTGCACATGTGTGCATTTCCCAGCATGCTTGTATATTTTTTCTTTTCCAGCGTTGCGGCTTCTGATCTCCTTTTACTGGACGATGATTATGGGCCCAGACAGCTTCCCAGAAGCTGCAGCAGTTGCGTAGATGGTGGCAAGACTGTGACACATGGGAGCTTCTGAGTAACACTGCCTCCTGCTGCCAGAACCGACAAGCTAACAAGCCGTAAAGGCATGCAGACTTTCACAATCTAATTTCTTTCTCTGGAGAGTTATGCATCATTATCCCAAAACCCATCATGCCTGTAGGTCTTCGATAGAGCAACACATCATCCCATCATGTACTATGGTAAATATATATAGGACAGAATAATCCACTATACCACAAGTGCAAAAAAAAACACTTCCTCATAAGAAGCTGTTTATTTAATTAATGCTTTGGATGGATTAAACAAGCATCACACTGTATAAGGACTTACCTTTGTGTACACACAAATGGCTGCAGCCATGCCCTGTTAGAAAACACTACAGTATGCATAGCGTAAGCAGCACTAGGACACACAACTTCGAGCTGTCAGTAAACACCAAGCGCCTAGCAGGTGGGCACACAATCCCGCCCTGCCCATTCAAAGTCAAAACAGTCTAGGCTAATCCTGGATACAGTGGCATGCTTACACAGGACAGCAGCATAGAGAGAGTATCCTGTTTATTGTCTGAAATGTGCACTGACTTTCACCTAAGCTCTTTCTTGAATGTTTTTTTTATAAATTATAAAACATCCACACTACTGCAGCACAATCCACACAGGATTTGTTTTTGATTTTTTTTTTTAAGACACTGGTCAGTTTTCTTGTCACGTTTATAATTCCTCAGAATTTGAGTCACTATGCAAGAAATTTTGACAATGTTTGAACTAAAAATGCTGATTTGCACTGTGGGTAGCAAATATGGCTGTAACATTAGCTGCCTCAACTAAGAAACAACTAAAAAATGAATCCCAGATCCCAACCGTCATTGAATACAAAATAGTAATTTGTAAATTGAGACTATTACTTACTTAAATTGTGCTTTTTTAATAAACCATGTAAGTTATCGGCAGGAGCAGCAGCCAGTTTTCCTACTTGAGTATGTTTCCTGGAGAGGGTTCCCTCATTACACAATTATACTCTTTGGTTTCAGTGCTGAGGGTCCAAACTGCAGCATCAGGGTATTCCTCCTGATTGGGATCACTGTCTGAGGTCAGGAACACCGCTGTAGGATTCAAGTGAAAAACACACCAGCGGATCAGGTTTCCAGAGACTGGGGAGATGCTTTAGGCTGCAGGGTTTGAGGGGAATGACTTCAGATGGGTCCACAGCAGGGCAGCACATTCCCTCCCTGAGGAGCAGCACTTTATTATGTCTGGTTTTATCTCAACAGGGCTTTAATGGTGTAAAATGGGCTGAGAGGAAAGGAAAACTGTTTCTCCTCAAGAGCTGATATATGTATGTATATGTTGTATGAATTCAGGCACTTGTGAGTCATTCTGACCTGATGAGTTTTTCATCCGGACCCACAAGTGGCATTATGCGGTTATGATGGGGCCCAGTGAACAGTAATTATGAAGGGCCTAACGTTACCTGCTGCATGGCTGTTGATACACCACCGAGGGCCATTGAATTGCTGCATTGCTGCTGTGAGGCGAATCATCTGAGGGTTTGAGACTTTTAATGAAAAGGAATCTTATTCAAGGAGCTTTGCTTTCCAGTCTAGACTGAGTTTGCTCATGCATTAACTAAATGTATCATATCGTGTCATGGACATCGATTTACATATTTCCCAGCAGTTGTCATTGCACATTTGTTCTTTACCAAAACACCAAAGATGTGAAATTATTGTTTTTAATGTAATAGCTTCTTAATGTTTATTTATAGTTTTAATAGCTTATAAAGAATAATTAAATAATTTTGTTGTTGATTACCACTGACTCCATGATGAAGAACTGTCTTTTCAAAGGGCCAATGTAGCAAATGGCACTTCTATCAAGTTTTTTTGAGTTCCTCTTTGAACACAGGCTTCCAAAGACAAACATGAGTCAATGTTGAAGGCCCCTACTCCACCCTGCACATTGTTGGATGGCCTATACTCTCTACAGGCCACCTCCCACAACCCATGTTCCCTGCTGCAACCGCACTGTCTGTACCGTCCATGTTTACACCCCCAGGACACACTTTCTAATTTGGACTACGTCTGCTGCGCACACTTAACACATGCTTTTAAATGTGTGTGTGTGGTTGCTGTTAAACCTTGTAAAGACCTTAAAGAGCAGAACACGGCCTCATGTAAACCTGACATCTATCGGTGGTATCAGCACACAGGTGATGTGAGGAATGTGAAGGTCAAGCCTCGGCCTCAGCAGAGTGGTCCAGCTCTTCAGCAGCGTCACACTATGCGGCTTATTCCTCATGTGATACATTCTCACCCCAGTGCTATCAGAGCCAGATGGGGGTGAATCAAAGGAGAGAGCTGACTAATAATGCAGAGTGAATCACAACATTCTTTACGAGGGTTTGTGCTGTTGCTGCGTGCACATGTTTAACAATGTTGAGAAAGATCACTATTTAAAGAGCAGCTTAAGCGCTTCACAATCAGCTTGCATTAATTGATTTTTAACCCCTTAGGGGGAATCCTGAATTAAAGCAACACAACTTTAAACACAACACTGACGCATTATCACATTAAAGAGAGTCAAAGTGCAACTGGATATTTTGTGATCAGAAGACATCACCATGCAAGCACCCATGCTGCCATGCTGGTAAATCCTCCAGGAGCCTTATGCCAACAAACTGTTTTGCACTGTTGAAATGTCATTTCTCATTTTTCTCTGTTTCTTTGGAAAGTGCTATAGAGGTTGCCATTTTTCAGATCATGTGTAGTAAACCTCAGAGAAACACACCTTCTTTTTCAGGTGACAAGATAAATGACAGATTTGGCTGCAGGATGGTGACATTTTTTATTGACATATAGATGTTAGTGAAACAAAAGCTATACAGCAGTTTATGTTCAAGGCTCAGAATTTCTATAAAGATGATATGGCAAGCATGTTAGCTAACGATTTCAAATGTACACATCTAACAGATACAGAGTATTAGCACTGATTTAGAGTCATGTGTCTGGTGATGTGGCAAATGTGAAGTCCAGTGTTCGCTTTCCCTTAGACTCTGTTTTTGTTTCTATTACTTCCTGAGGGAAGAATCTAATTAGCTGGTAAATGCTAAAAGCTCCACCATTTTTTACTGGCTAGTTGCTAACTTTGTATTTCTCTTAGCCAAACTCTTTCGTTATAAACTGTTGTTTTCTGTGGCTAGAAATCAGGCTGTTGACAGGCGGCCTACACCTAAAATTAAACATTACATATAGTGATTGGGTGTAGAGTTGGATGATACGTTTCTGTTGGTTCATATGTGCAACATTTTCTACATTACTCACAGTCATTTTTTTCCCTTTGGTATTATGAAAGCATTTTTGGTGCAACTTTGAGGGAAAATATGAGCAGAGGAACATTAAAAATAGGCACATCAAACAGTGACATGATATGATAATGTTCATTAGGTAAGCCAACACAAATATGACTAAAAATAAACTGTGTTTTTAGAAGTACTGACTTGTAGTTCCAAATTGCTGCTTGTATAACTTGAATCAATTGGCTAGCGTGTATTACAATTTAACACTATTGTTTGCACTTTGTGTTCTTAAGAGGAGGACAATCAAAATGCCAACATAAAACCTGTTGAGCATCCCACCCATATGCTGACCTTGTAACCTTCCAGCCTCGCCTGTCACACCAGTAAAAGAAAAAAATCCCTCCCGACTGGACAGCTGCCATGGTTTCTTAGCAACTCACACAAACAGCAGGAAACAGAAGAGGGGATCCCATCAGAGGGGCAGCGCGAAAGGAAGGCATCGACTGGAGACAGGAAAAGGAGAGAAAAAAAGAGGAAGAAGACGGGGGTTGGTTGGTCCTTCAGTTGACCCCCCCCTTCCACAAAAAGGGGTTTTTATTTTTCTCAACTCTTCAGTCAGAATGACCGTCAGCCGATCTTAGACTAGTGTGACTTGCTGCAGCACTGTAAGCCAGGATCCAGCTATTTTTAATCTTTTTATGACATGTCAATACCAACACCAAGGACAGGTCATAGATTCATAGCAGCAGCTCTGTAAGTGACCTGCCTCGAGCTTTCCATGCGTCCGTACATGAAAGAGTGTGTAAATCATACCTCTGCAGCAGCACCGGAGCACACTAACTTCAATTGGCAGCTTCCTCCTGTCAATCTGTTTAGATTCCATGAATGATGTATTTATATTGCTCCTGTTAAACTTGAGCTAAAGTGGTAAAAAATGCAGAACAATAACATGATAAATGGAATCTTGTTTCCACTAATAAAATCTGTGAAATCTAACTAACCCAATCTGCCTGCTTTGTGACAAAGTTTAAGGAGGTGCAAACACATTCTGCTACTCTGACATGTTAAACAGTTTGGAGGAATCCAAAACTGACTCCAAAACAGCAGCATCAGTTAATGTGACAGCATGTCAAATCTTTATCTAAACAGTGCACAAACTAGTCAAAATTTAAGGAAGAAACAGCACAGGAGTGAACATACTGTCCACTGTGAATGATAAATCCCTTCAAATCCAATTAGGAGAAATGCAGTATGTCACCTAGAAAACCATGAATCACTTATAGGGGCTGATCACTTATTGGACTGGATTATGCATTTATCTTTTAAGTAGTTTCAAATATTAAAGGTAAAATATATTGTGTGATTTACAGTCGTGTCTTCATACAAAACTTTCATCAAATCAATAGAAGAAGACAGGTCTGGCCTGTTGACAAAGCGAAAGGTAAAATGTCTCCAAAATCAGTTAGTTTCCCTCTATTGGGAGTAATAAAGCACACAACAAATTGTGCTGTTTTATGACCAAAGTCTCAGGAGAGTTAAGTTAAAAAAATAAATAAATAAAAATGAAAGGTTGGCTCGATATGTCGCCAGCAAAAGAAAGGTCATGGAGTTACCAAATGCCTCCCCCTCTCTATTTTTTCTTCCTGATATATTGAATGTATGCATTGAGTACAGATAAATCAGTAATCAATAACTGGAAAAATTTACTTCTCAGGCCACTGATGGACCTAAGCATCTTGACAAAAGTCATAATAACAATGAAATATGAGAAGCGTTCTGAAGGAATATAATATAACCTTGTAAACACTGATATAATGCATGTTTTTTCTAAGGATATAGCCTTCTAAGCATTTCCCCAAAAAGGGCATTCACTGTTCTCATATAGGAGAACAGTTTTAAGTGTTTATCCTATCACAGACTAACTAAAACTCTCTGTTTTTTCTGTTGGTATTCAAACTTTATATTAAATTCTCATACAATCATTGTCATATCTTTTTATATGAATTAGCTGAGCAGACCTGTCTCTCTGAAAACACAGAAATACATCGAAAGTCAGTCAAATGCAGGAAATAATAATAGTCAAACACGGGACAGAGTTACAAGACAATAGCTTCCATAATTGATCTGTCACAGACTGTCAGAGCTTCCCCTCTGTAGGCCTACAGATTTTATTTTAAGAATCCTCACATCCCACTTACCAGAGGTTTTTTGTGCCGCTAAATATTTCAATTATAAAATTCATCCAGTGCTATCATATAAGACCATATAAAATGTATGCAGTTTATACAAAATGTGTTAGCCACATGTGTATTGCACTCACAGAATAAATGTTCAAAATCTCCAATTCAGCAAAATTAGTAGGTTTCAATAAAACAGAGAGTTCAGTCAGCATGTAAGTCTGTTAGATCAGATGAGACCCACTGGCTTCCCACCATGAGCTGCTGGAGAGCAGCTATGGTGCCTGTCCCTACAAACTGCAGCAGCCTTGTTTTTTTGAGTTCATTGTTGCCCATGTTTGCAGACATCAAAGCAGGCCTGGATCAAGTCGGACACATATCTAACCAGCATGCGATATGCAGCGATCACCAGTGATCAATTCTGCACAGGCCTTGCTCCTGCATGAGCCTACAACTGGTTCATCCTTACAACAGAGGAAGAGGAGCAGGCCCTTCCTCTTAACGCAGGCTCTCCTTGGCTACTTTAGGACGTGGAGATGGCATGAAAGCTCCTAAAGGTAAAGTGAGGTGTCAATCAAAAGGTAAGAGTTAAGCAGCCATGTTAGGATCCTGTTGCAGTCCCAACAGAAGAAAGCGGTTCTCTATGGATTTTAATATGTGTTTTGGATAAAATATTCACTTTGTTTGTAGTTGGTCTTACAAAGTTCCTAACTGAACCTGCTGTTTTGATGGTATCTACAAAGGATCTGTACAAATTAA
>JAQNCA010000030.1:16562326-16596188 GCA_029783725.1 Acanthurus tractus
GTTTGTAGTTGGTCTTACAAAGTTCCTAACTGAACCTGCTGTTTTGATGGTATCTACAAAGGATCTGTACAAATTAAATCACAAGGATCTAAGCCTTCTAATGATGTGTGGCATGAGTATTGCTTTAAGTAGCAGACCTGGCACATTAACAGAAACATTACAGAAACTAATCGTCATAATCACAAAAGGTAATGACCCGGTGATGTCACATAAGAAATGAATGCATGCAAAGTTTGCGACAGGGGGAATGTTTGATCTTTACCTGCAGTCATTGCATCATGCACACATCTGGTAAATACATAAGGGGGCCACCTAAAATCACTGTTAAAAATGTTGCAGTGTGATGTAGATTCATCACATCCACTCAATACTATATACACTATTTAATTTCTATATTGCAATAAATATAAATTCTCTAGTTCTCTAATTCTAAGCGTGTATGCCTTTGAGATTTACTGAGTATCTTGTATTTTTCTTTAAATACAACATTTTTTTTCATAAACCTCCTGTCTTGTCATCTTCCAGCTAGTGGAATAGCAATGGAAACAATGACTGCCTGTGACAAATTGTCTCTGAGTCTTAAGTCGACAAAATGATTGAAGGCGCAGGGAGATTGAGCTCAGATTTGTGGGTGACCCTTTCGCACAACCAGGACCCTGGCTGTGCTGGACTATATAAATGTGTTTTAATGTAGTGCAGCCAAGCTAGAGAGCCCGGCAGTAAAAATGGCCTTGGCATATATGCTTGGGTTTAAATCACTGTAATGGACCTGAATGTGACAGTCATAGGCTAGAAAAATGAAACCATCCGCCCTCATAATCCCATAACCATTACGGGGATTGTAACAAAACTGAATGGATACACATTGTGTTAAGGAAAAAAAAAACAAAGCTTCTATCATACTGTTTTGTTTGAAAGTTACAATATGGCCCTCCTCAGATGTCTTGCCTGAGTAATTATCTGTGTTAGAAGTGATGTAGGAAAATTGTCTCATGGGTCGTATGTCTTTGACCTACAGAAACTGTTATTGGCCACAGGTTTTGAATTAGCTACACATGTGGGTAAGAAACAGTGCCCATGGTGGAGCTCTTATCACATCTCACACTGTCAGCAAAACCAGTCGCAGAGAAAACAGCACTGTCGGAGTGCAGTAATAGGTCATTAGTTAAAAAAACAACGTGCAGATACTTCAGCCCTGAGGAGCTGTATTTAATCTAGACAATAACAAGCATGATCATACTTTTATGATTCTGTTTTTCCCCTGTAGTCTCTGCTGGCTTGTATTGGGAGTTTGTATCCTTAATTTTAGTGTTTTTCAAAACTTGTATCCCATCTTAAGGTGAATGAAAAAACGCAGCAATAGTCGTAAGTGTTATATTAATCTCACTTACTGTGCCAAACCTGCAACAATGAAACTAGACCCCAGACACATTTTAAACAAAAAGATCTATCTGCAGCTTATCATGTAAACAACTGTGACAAAGTACCAGCCTCACACTGTTCCTTCCTTATTTTCTGCCAACACAGAATCTTAGTCAAAGCCCGTGTGACCATGACAGTTCAGGTCCTTCGGTTTACAAGCCAGACATGTACGCTACTTCCTGTTCTTAAGAGGAATCTCTGAAAAAAGCCAGTAGCTAAACATACAGCAGTGTCCAGACATGCCTAAGATAGCTCCGAGCAGTTCTCCATTGTGAGCACTGCAGCGTGCAGCTCCATGCGTCTAAATACTAACAAAGGAAAAAGAAGAAGTAAGGAAGCGTGTACAACTGGTTGTGCGTGTGTCTATGTGCGTGTACGTGTGTGTGTTTGTTCTACTTTATGCCAAAGAACTGACTGAACTGACCGCAGCCACTCACAACTTACCTTCATTAACCGCAGACTTCTTCATTCATCACTCATGTTAGACTTCAGCCGAAAATGAGGTGACTTGTAATCGTCTGTTGCCGCAGTAGCTGCGGCTGATGTTGCTGGGTTAAACACGGCTGAATCAACAGAGTGCACACAAATGAGTGTTTATAGCTATTAAAAACTGCCAGATTCAAGTTATGGCTCATAGAAAAACTTATAAATACATAATAACAGTGTAGGGAACTCAAGATGCCAGTGTGCACATTTCCCCGGATATGTCAAACATGAATTATATGTTGTAAAAAGGGAGGATTAACTGTGCAGCTTTGACTGAAGAGCTTGGGTTTGCAGCCTTGGATTTTTTTTTTCAGATCTTGGAGATTCACCCACAGTTAGCAATGCTGCTCTTCTTTAAATGTCTTGTTAGTGTCCATGTCCATTCGAATATCTGCCTTCAGCTTTTTTTTTTCCCACTTGAAGCATTCCTGATGTCTTAACAAACAAATATGACAAGGCTAAGCCCACAGCTCGCAGAGCCTTAGATGTGAAAATTCATACCTGTCAACTTTTGGTCCATCTTTTTACATGTAAAACTTTTATGGAGAGTCCTATGAAATGGTTTCTGGTCATGCCAGGATGTAGGTGGGCTCCAGAGCCAAGCCACTGGTAGTAAACATTGTAGAGAGGCTGACGTTAAGTACAGCGCTCGCACTGAAAAAAACCCACTCTTGTCATTTATTATATCATCAGCTCTGTTGGCAAACATTTCCAGTCCCTTGACAGTAATGCATCACAGTGAAGCAATCGGAGAAAACAGGGGGAGAACCTTGAGCACACAGGAGTGAAGTTTGAGTTCTATATTAGAATATCCTCTGTGATTTGTATCACAGATAGCTTTGCTTCATGGAATGAAAAGGGAAAAGACCATAACGCAACAACAACAACTCAATTTGCGCAAATGAAAAAGCAGCATGCTTCTGTTTACACGTGCAGAGGGCTGCTCGTAAATCTGAGTGCAAGACATAGTGCGTCTCTAATGCTCTCCGCAGACATGTTGTGGCTGCTCAGTACGTGCAATGTCACAGGGCCAGATGCAGTAGCACCATAAATTGTGATCTATCTTTCCAAAGAAGATGCACAGCGCAGGGAAATTCCTCCAGATGATGCAAACAACCTGTTTAGACCTCAAGCCTAACTGGCAGTTTGCATCAAAGTATTTAACCAAGTCTAATGTAAAGACAAAGTTCAACAGCAGTGCTGTCAAAAGAAAATGATTTAACCCTCGGGACAAGAGACTGGCATTAAAATGTAAATGAAACATTACTGTGTTTTGCCTTGATTAAAGCTGCACTAAGAAACATCATTAAATGCTAATGAGAGAGGACTTATTTAAAGGCTGAATACTCCACATACACTCAGCAAACACACCAAAAATGCTTTTGCTACTTGGCCCATCTGTGGAGAGTAGAAGACTAAATATCTGACATTCTGTAAGAGAGTCAAGCTTTCTTATTTATTGTTGTTCAGGACTCACTTTGCATCTTAACCTCTGGTAAGTTATGATTTAGCCCCATCTCCAAGTGCAGAAGAAAAAGGGTTTATATGTATGTTTATTGGGTTTATGATATAGGGTTTATTTTGGACAGTCAGCAGTCTCAGTTTGGATGTTTTTGTACAAAAATCTCACCTATTGTGTAGTTAAACTCACAGGATTTTGAACCTGAGCTTAAATCACACTACAACAAAGGCAGACTCATGAACTGATCCAGACAAAAGGCGAATTTTACTCTAATTAACAAAATGTAATATTTCTGCATTAGGAAAGGACTACATTTTTAAAATCAAGCAACAAAAGTTTTTTGGGTTTTTCCGCCTGCCACTGACTTCCAGGGAAACGTCAGTCAGAGAAAGAGGAAGGAAGTGGTTAAACATGACTCAGGTAACATGAATAAAACTTTAATACATCACCTCGTCTGTGAGCACCTCTGCCTCAGTCAGTCTAACTGATTTTTATCAGCAGTGGTGGCTGTTAAACAATAAAATAAACAAAATCACGATCCCTTACTACTTTATAATGTCAGCAAATTATATTTTCTGTTTTTATGGTTTTTAAGGAGAGACTTCTTATGGTAAAAATTACGTAACGAGTGTTTAAAGCATATAGTTACTTATATAATATAAAGCATCACACAATCAGACCTTTAGATTACACATGTTTTTTCAGTAAAGTATCGACTGTTTAGGGGCCCGATGGCTAAATGCCTGTCACTGTAGAGATGGTCTAAAGCGCTCTGACTATTGTTGACAGACACTGTAGCTAATGGTACATCACTCAGTAGCACAGCATCCATCAAGATAAGCCTTTAGACTGCCACGGAGCCACGCCACACCACAGGGTTTTTTAAAGTTGTTCAACAACTAGCGCAAGTCCGTCCCACTGACAGTGCCAATCAGTTGAGCAGCTACTTTTTTTTCCCTTAACGCTGCTCCATATCATAATTCATCTCCTGAAGTACGTGACGCTGCTGTTTCATCTTTGAGCTCACACGTGCACGACGGCCAAGCCACAGCTGACGCCAAGCGAGCTACTGTAGGCAAAGAAAACACAGCGTACTATTACTCTCCCCCTGTGCAGTCTGCTCGCTCTTGCCCCACAGCCTGCTTGCCCCCCAAAAAGGCAGTCTGCTTCTGATTATGTGTGATCATCCTCTAGGTTGCCAGCTACATTTCAGGCTCACGGGAGTGATTTTGTGCCTTCAAATCTGGCCCCCGTTCAAAAGGAATTGCACTGTAGCTTGTCTAAGCCATCGATAATTGCACTCATGGCAGCTCCCAGCACTCAGTGATGCTCCTGCTCTACTTGTCATAAAGTTTCTGACTTGTCATTATCGTGTCCATGCCATTTGTAACTCACATAATGGAGACTTTTATTGGTGTTTTGCAATTGCCAAAAAGATATGCTTTCATTGGCACCACTCATCAGACTTTGTTAATTTCAATAGTCTATCGGGTATCATGAAGACTCACATCACTACAAATTATTAGTTAATTTATCAGTAGAAGCTTTTTTTGGCATTCGCGTTACTGTAAGTTTGTCCCAGCAGCTGGAATCCCATTTCAATGCTCAGCAATGCATATTTGAATGTGCAAATGTGCAATGTGTTTATTTTGTGTACATTTTAACTTTTAGCAACCACATCTAATCTTAACTTATGAGCCAAGAACACCTGCCTGAGTTTTCAACCTTCTGTACCGGTTATGAAACACAGTCACATTATGGTAATGGGGTAATTGGTAATAGGAGTGCATTTAAGGAAATAAGCTGAAAAATGAACTTCAAATTTTCCTTTTACAAAGGCAAAGCACAGGGCAAGTTCATCCCCTGATTCACTGGGGATGAACTTGATACAGTAATACTTCCAGTTCTTGATATTTGATAAATAGAGGAAAGCAGAATGTGTGTTTGTGTTGAGGTTATTTTGGGCGAATCTGTGAAACCGTTATTTCCTTCAAACATGAGGAAAACACATTTGGAAATGAAATTTGACAGCATTTGACTTTTGAATTAAATCACAGGGATACACAGTATGTTTGAATAATAATAATGATTGCCAACATTAAGGAGGAAGGCTATTATGGACATATCAGTAGGTGTACTGCAATACGATACTCTGTTATTCATGTTAGAGACTCCGAACTTCCTCCCCCAACTCTATAGGGAAGCAAAGGCCGGGGTCAGCTACAGAAAAACATGGGGAAAAACAGCATTCAGTCAGTCTGCCCAAATAGTATACACTAAATACTGGTAACTTTATGCAGGAGACAGATTAAAAGTCAGGAAGCAGATGTAAATCCAGAAGGACTACAGGTGATTCAATGAAATATTAAAAAAAAAACAAAAAACTTTTTATTTCATTCATAAAATTTTATTTTACCATTTGAGCCGTTGTGGTTAATAGAGAGAAGTGAATATTTTAACATTCAAAAATCCAAACTCCATCTTCTGAATGACTGCAGTGAGTTGGATTGCTGGTGAAAAACTCCAGAACGAAACTAAGAAGCTAAGAAATCCTGATATCGTCAAAATCTTTTCTGAATTACTTCTCCAGAAATAAAGAGACTTAGAACTCGAAGTGGATATAATAAATAGGCTACATTATTTAATTGATAACTTCAGGCATTATCGAATCTATTGTAACTTCAATTAATTATCTTAGAATCTAAGAATAAATGTTGGTGTAAGGTATTGTGGATAGTTTTAGTGGAAGTACCACTGGATGGAGAAACAATACAGTAAAAATAATAGTTAAAAAAAAGGAGAATAGAAAAAAAACAAACTTTGGGGTACGGTCTCTTTCCCTCTGTCTCTCTCTCTCTCTTTCGTTCTTTCGCGAACACACATACACATACGCAAACACGCACACACACACACACACACCGCCCACCTCCATCGATGGGATCCCAGGGTGAAAGACATCATCAGGCGGTCCAGGAGGTTGCAGGAGCCGGTCGCGTCATCCCTGGATGGGCGGCGCATTGACGCGAGGACGGAGGGTGTTTTCCAGCTTTAAAAGCACCGAAGCCGGCCCCTCTGACAAACCGCGCTGCGTCATCGACCTGGGGAGACTCTTGAGAAGCTTCACTGGGCTGAAAAGAGCCAAACACACCTCAGCTACTGTCCCCTCAGCAGCCCTACCTGCGCCGGTCTCCGCAAAACATAAGATCTCCCCCCCGCCCCCCGCCGGTCTGCGTGGCGCGCACAGTCCACCAAGTTGCGGTGTTAAGAAGTACTCTCGCTTTGCTTTAACTTCACTGCGAACTATGTTTTTCATGTGAAGGTGTATGAAGTAATCTAAGGTTTGCAGTATTGTAATCGGCGCTGCCTTTACAGTCTCACTGACGGAGAAAGTTGCGCATCGCTTGTTGAATGCAGGATACCTTCTGCCTCAGCGTCAATCCCAAGTTCAGCTTTGGAGCAACAGCCGGTAAGGAGCGGGGACTCCAGTTTCTCACCTCTTTCGCCGCCGATATGAAGTCTGCAGAAGAAGGTAAAAATGTGCTGTTTAATGTTCGATGTTCATGGTGTCAGTCAGCGCTCGAACTGTCCCGGTGCTTCATTCATTTTAGACGTGTTAACACCAGGTGGTGTGGCTATAACGCAAAATGATGCAACCTCCTGCACGACTCTCAAGTCACTGTCAAGTATTTTGTAAACTGTATATTTCAGTGAAAAAGAGCTGCTGCTTTTAGTAAATTTAGTTACAGTCAGAATTTTGAAAAGATTTAAATAAAAATATAGAAAGAAATGCACCTGCAAAAAAAATTAACACAAATTTAAGCTACTGCTGCTGACTAATAATCTCACTTTACATTTGGTCCCTTGAATGAGTTCTTACTCATAATGCGCCTTCAGAGTCTTCCAAATGATTAAATGATTAGTATAATTATTTTAATCATCCTTTGGTGTGACTATTGTTTTTCAAAAGATGCAACTGAAGAAACACCTTTTACTTGATCTTTTTTTTTTTTACTTTGATCTGCTTGAGGCTTAAACTAGCTCACTTAAAGTGAGCTGCAAGCACCCAATCTACATGCAAACCATTAGGTGTCTCCAGCTGTCTGTGCAGGTGCCTCTCATCATGGGTAAAGAATGTTGATGGTGTAACACTGTTGCTGTCACTTGCACTGATCTTACTTGGAGGTTCATATCAGCTTTAAATACTTGTTTATGATGATTGTGTCTTTTCTGATGCTCAGTGAGGTCAGAGATCAGAGGTCAGCATTGCACACCAGCATCAGGGGTGGTCTCAGATTCTGTGCCTCGTTTCAGGATGCTTTAGCCAAGAGGATGATTCAGCATCTGTTTACCGTTTAAAAGGAAGGTCTTGTTTTGTTCAGGCTCTTTGATTCAGCGTTTATGGTAGTAAAATTTGATTTGGTCCATCAGTAGTCATTGATAGTCTGTCTCTTTTAATTCTCTGAGTCTTCCAGTGCTGATGTCACTGGCTTTTTGTGGATTTTGGGGAATTACATTTTGTCTTTGAGGTTTCAGACGAACGGGTGCGGGATGTATTATTATTCATTTCAATCCCTCAGTCCTAGGCCTTATAATTGGTAACAGACGTGTGTGTGTGTGTGTGTGTATGAGTGTGTTTGAGTTGTGTGTCAGAGAGGGAGACAGAGCTGTGATGTGTGCGTTCAGAGATGCCGAGTAGCTCGCTTGACAGGGAGACAAGCTTAACCACACACAGCTTCAGCAGCATGCCGAGGGCTGCTTTATTGTCACACATACACACAAACTCAGAAGCACTGACACGCACACACAGACACACTTCCCTGATGTTTTAGTCAGCCATGTGCGATTAGTGGCCCCAGGGTTCTTAGTTCCAGAGGCTGCAGATGACTTCTGTGGGCGACCACCTATCTCTCCCTTAGGTCCCGCCAGTCTGAACCCTGCCTAGACCACAATCCCCGTGGATAAGCCCATCCATTCTTTAGTCATGCTGGTTTGGTTGTGGTTAGAGAGTGTTTTGATCGTGATAGCATAATTTAGAAAAATTGTGGAGGACAGAAAGAGCACGCTATAATCTGTGTGACTGTCCGTGTGTTCATATTAACTCTGCCTGCACCGCATTTCATATGCACTGCAAAACATTTTTGTTAAGGCTTTGCCCTGAGTGCAACAGTGAGTCATTTTTTTTTTTCTTTGATTCGCTTCACCCCGCAAATTATGAGCTGATATCATTTTGTTAGTTCAGCAGATGTGACGCATGTCACAGAGAAAGCCAAGTTTCGAGATCCTGTGTGGCACACAAAAAGTGAAAGCCTCAGTGTATTTGAGTGGGTGTCAGAAGTTAAGTGTGTTGCAGCAAGCACACATTCAAAAGGAAAAAAAAAATAAAACAGCTGCAACTCTAAGTAGAGTCAGTCAGGCCTGAAGTAAGGAGGTGTGTCACACCGGGTGGAGTGGGCAGGAGATTTTTATTTGTTCAGCCCTAAAAGAGGGCAAATCAGAGGAGAAGAGCATCAGAAGAGGCTGTGCTGTAGGCATGCTACTTGTTTTGCTGAAACTTAGTGTATAATCAGCGGGGCGAAGATGAGTTTCCAGCAGGAAGAGCAGGAGTTTGATTTCAGCTATGTGTTTGAGTACAACCAAGGCATCCAGAAAGAACCTGAGACAGGTGGGTACTTAAGGGCAAAGGAGGCTTTTTTTCTTCATCATATATCCTGTGTAGTGCACAGTATGAGGGCAGCGCTCTGTATTGGGATCAGTAGGGAAAAGACTTCAGAAGTCAGTTTGTTTCGGTGCACAAAGGCTGTGAAAGGGTTTGATATTCAGCATGCTGAAAACCATTCGAAAACAGTATATTTTTTATTTTAGTATATTTCAATAACATTGTCTTAAATATATATATTTTTATCTATAAGAAAATTTGAAAGGCAGCAAAAAAAGTTACGATTTTCTAAAATATACTTTGAAATTCCGTTAAAGATTGGCCAGTTAAAGGCTTCACTGAACTTGTTATATATTAAACTTGTCTGATGCAAATCTCATAATCCCCTCAGAAAATAGACACATAAACTAATTTTAGCCTGCTTACCCACTTATGTGTGACAGATTCATCATTTCATGTGATTCGAGACATTGTGGTTGACAAATATAGCACACAACATCAAGGGAAATGCCCTTCTCTGGGTTTCAGACCGAATGGTTTTCAATTTTTGACTAAGTTTACCCTCACTGACATTATCAATAAAAGGCAGAAGTGAGGTCTGCAACTGTTGACACAGCAGCAAGCTGCTACAAAGGCCAAATTAAGAGGCATATCTGCTAGGCTACATAGTTTGCGTGTCATTGCACTTGTCTGCTTGTGAGTTCCTTGTGTGCCTGCTTGTGCGTGCCCTCTGTTTGTGTGTGTACCGCGGCGCATCTGTGTGTAACGCTGCAGCAGACTCTCTGACTTAATCACAAACTCAGAGCGATGCGAGAGTGCTGTCAGTTTTCCACAGGGGAGGGCCTAATTCACTCAGTGAGTGATGCAATCAATCAAATAAAGCATCCATCAGCACTGCTGGAGGAATTCCTGTAGAGTACATATGACAGCAGGGAGTGCCAAATAGAGCCTTGGATGAACTGATCAAACAAACAGAGTGGCTGTGCAAGTCGCGACTACACAGCAGCCGTGTACAGTAACTGCTTTGAGATGATTGCTAAGCTTCTCCAGATGATTATTAAAAGGCAATCTTTGGCTGTAAGACATATTGATAAGATTTGTGTCTGGATATTATTCTAAAATGTAATATGTTTACGCACTGCCATAATATAATGGCTTTGGGTGTTTGTTCTGCCCTATGAAATCCATTGATTCTTTATTTATTGGTTCTGCTTTATTTTAATTTCAAATTCTGTGTTTTTCTTTTTATTTTTTTCTAAATTATATTTTACAATTAGAAGTGCATTTTGTTAAGTATGTCAAAGTGTTCAGGCAACGCTTCTCCTTGTTTACAACGCTTGACCAGAAAGAGATGTAGCTTTTGAATATTTCCAACAGGTTATGTGACCTCCCACATACAGTCACAAAGTCTTCAATCAACTCATATCTTGCATCTCCAGATGTGGTTGCAGTTCTGAGAACAGTGAAGTGATGAACACTTGCCAGCGTGCTGCCTCTCTCTCCCTCAGAGGGCGTCTGACACACGACTCTGTTTGTGTGAAACTGTTACATAGCGGCCTGTTTTTTTCTTGGCTTATTTAGAAAAGGCCCTGTGAAAATGAGTAAAATGGAAAAAAATATTGATGTTATAAATTCCATCCACCTTTTTCATAATTTCTGCAATTTTCCATGTTAGCAGTTAAATTGTTTTTATTATCAAAATCTGCCACAGGGTCCATGTCCATGCTATACAGAAATGATAGGGCCCTAGCAATGGCATTTTGTCATAAACTATACTTACATATACTAATATACATACTTCTCTCTTTTTCAGATGCATACAATTACACACCGAATGTCAGTTTGTCTCTCCCACTGGGTGTGGGCAACCCCTGTCTGGCCACCCAGTACCACACCTTACAGTCCAGTCCAGTCATCTCAGTTTCCTCCTGCCACCAAACAGGCTACAGCCTCCAGAATGATAACCACGCAGCATCAGGCTATTACCTGCCCCATGGCCTGAGACCCAATGGTGCTCCCGCCCTGGAGAGTCCCCGTATTGAGATCACTGCCTACAGCCAGTATCCGGAGGATGAGGTGGAGGAGAGCAACAGTGATGACCACATCATCAAACGAGGCGTAAACTCCATTGTGACGCTGACACTGCCCAATGCAGATGGCTACCGTGACCCCAGCTGCCTGAGCCCTGCAAGCAGCATTTCCTCACGTAGCTGTAACTCCGAGGCATCCTCTTACGAGTCCAGCTTCTACAACTACGACAACTCCCCGCAGAACTCCCCATGGCAATCTCCCTGTGTTTCTCCAAGAGGCTCTTCCTCACTCCTGTCCTGCCCACATGCCAGCGGTGCTGCAACTTCCCCTCAGCATTCACCCTCCACCTCCCCTCAGATAGGAGCTGTGGCCGAGGAAGGCTGGCCAGCACAACCTCGTGGCTCCAGGCCTAACTCCCCATCTTGCATTGGAGGCAGTGGTGGCAATGGCAACGGTGTTGGTGTGGGTGGCATGGGAAAGAGAAAGTACAGCTTTAATGGCACCGCCTATCATCAAACATCCTGCTCACCCATCCAATCACCCACCCCTTCCCCACACGGCTCCCCCAGGGTCAGCATCACGGATGAAAGCTGGATCACCAACACCAACCAGTACACCAACTCTGCCATTGTGGCAGCAATTAATGCTCTGACCACAGATGGAGTGGGAGACATGGGGGAGGGAATCCCAATCAAGACCAGGAAAACCATGCTGGACCACTCCATGAGCCTGAAGGTGGAGCCTGGAAGCGAGGTGCTAGGTCCTGATGGGGAGCTCTGCCAAGAGGACTACCCCTCCCGCATGGCTGTCAAGAAGGAGAACTACTGTGGAGGGTTCCTGGATGTGCCCCAGCATCCGTACTCCTGGTCTAAACCCAAGCCTTACCTCAGGTGGGTGGAGCTGCTCCAGCAACTCAGTGGTACTGTAAAAAAAAAAAAGAATCCACAAGATGAAACACTTGTGACTTCAAAGATAAAAGAAGCAGTGAATTTAAAACCGACCCAGCAGTCTTGCCTTTAAATTGCCATGAAAGACAATGAAGCACACAAGATATATTTAAACAGATTTATGTATTTTCTTTTTTGAAATTCAACCTAAGGATTACTTTAAACCTTTTTTTAGACAGTGAAATAGAAAAAAAATCTTCCAATAACACCATTACTTTACCCACTGGTTTACTTTTTTGTTTCCACATTTAGTGTTGTTTATTTATTGCAAGGACGCGATTGTTTCAGTATTCAATCTTCAAAGGCCATATCAAAAGTGAGAAATCCAAAAGTTGCATGCTCTGCATTTCTAAAAGTTTTCTTTGAAGATCAAAACTATTCCATAAATCATATTTCACAGGGTGGAGTAGCTCAGCATATGTGCCACTGTTTCTAAAGCAACCAACACACAAACACAAAAACCCAATTTAATACAATGACGTGCACACGGACAAAAATTTACACATCCACTCAACTATGTAATTGATTTTTGACTTTTGAGCATTATACGCTTTTTCAATTTCAGCTGGTTCCCTTGTGGCATTTTTTTCCAAGCCAATAACTCACTTTCCTGTTTAAAATCAAGTGTTTGATTAAGATAGTGAGCAGCAGGAAGTGATGGTGACAGGCTTGGCTGAAGGGGAAGCAGTCTGTGGGTTAATCAGCCGGCTCGCTGCTCTGGTCTGTCGCGCCATCAGCCCATCTCTCTCTGTGTTGCTAGCCTGATGTCATGCACTGACTGGGCAGATAAAGCCCTGCGGGGGGAAATCAGTTCGTTTTGGGTCAACAAACAGCCCACAAGTTCCACAAAGATGCCTGAGATTGGTTTCAGTTGAGCCACCCTTAGGTCAGGAGTTTGCGTTTACCAGGCATCCGGCATAGAGAAATATTGTCTTGCACATGTTTGTTTTGGTTTAGATATCTGTTCGCATGGTATTCACTTGGGAAGCTCTGACTCTCCTCCTTGAGAACAATGATGTTACGAGAGGCCAGCTGCAGCTCTGAAAAAGAGATACCATGCTCTGAGACTGCCGACTTGTTTCCATTGTATAACTTCATTGTCTTTAATACTAGTGTCAAAGGCTTTGCTTTAGATTTTTACAGCTATCAAACTCAAATGGATAATAACAGTATCAAGGAGCAGGATGATATCCAGATTTTTTTGTGCCCCAAAAAAACCTGTTCTCCCTCTATTTTTCTAATTCACTGTATCGCATCAGAATGCAAACACACCACTTTCTAACCAGGACACATTTGTCCCTGATTTTTTTTTTTTTTTTTTTTAATTTTCATGAAAAAGGCCACTTATTATCACTCAGGCCAAAGTAATTATGGATGACAACAAATGACTTCAATAAATTAGATCATAAGCCACGATGACATAGAGAGGATTACACTGAAGTGACCCAATTGGAAGCTAATTCAAAGCAAGTTTTGATTTTTTTTTTTTATTTCAGCTTTTCCTGGCAGACCAAAAGTTCCTACTTTGACGAATCAAATTGGGTGGAACTTTATTTTTAAGTTTAGAGTAGGATAAAATAGAAAAAAGTTAATCATTCCTAATGTTTATTTTTTCAAGAAACCTTGAAATGTGAAACATGTTTTTTTCTGGGTTAGAATAAATTGATGCTAGATTCTTGGTACATAATTTGTTTATTTTAACTAGATAAAAGTTACTTCACTATTGCATTATATAACTTAACAGGAGACTAAAAAAAATAATTGTCTGCTGTTATCTTGTCTTTGTCATGTTGCTTCAGCCCTTCTCTGCCAGCTCTTGACTGGCAGCTCCCGTCCTGCTCCGGTCCATACAGCTTGCAGATCGAGGTGCAGCCCAAGTCCCACCACAGGGCCCACTATGAGACTGAAGGCAGCCGAGGGGCGGTGAAGGCGCTTTCTGGTGGCCACCCTGTAGTACAGGTACGTCACCAACACCGTGTTAGCCAGCAAATGGTTTTTGAATTAGATCTTTGAGGTTTCCTGTACCCGTTGCTGTTAGCAGGAGACAAGGTCAGCTTTGTGTATTTAAACTGTAATAATTGCTGTCATTACAGCATAAGTGGTAACACACAGACAAGTTCATGCAGATTAACGGCCCCTTTTTTTTGTCCAACAGCAAGCTTGTGACATGGACGTTTGGCTGTTGCTGATTTTATGACAGCTTGTAGTTACAGAGAAAAGTCAGAGCAGCCGTGACATTTCTTTCAGTAGTCTGGACTCTAACACTCTCCTACTATTTATTTTTTTAATATAAAAGTAAGCCTAGTTGTTCTCTGAAATGCATAATTTCCCATAAAACCAAACGTGCAAAAATATTACAGTTAACTCCATAGAAGACATGACTTAGTGTATGTCTCATACGTTTGGATAAACCAAAATAAATCAGACTTAACCAGCTTGTTTGTACCTTTTAATGTATGCATCAGAAAATCAGAAACTATTGGTCAAAAGAAACTTCATTTCCATTATTTAAAACTTTAAACTTTCATTGTATCATACCACAATCATTGCAAACATGCCAAGCAACTCCAGCCAATTTTGAAAGCCACTAAGCCCCTTTCTTTGACTTTTGACAGCAGCACTGCAGTGAAGACTATCCACATCACACATTATACATGTCTGTGTGTGCTTGTATGCCTTGTTATTAATGTTCCCTGAGGCTGGGAGTCAATCTACTGCTGCAAAAGCTCACCGTGACGAGCAGCCGTGCATGCTGACTCAATTAGTATAGAGCAGAACCATCGCCTCACACTATTGTACTTGGCGAACATTTAAAAGAGCACACGTCAGTCTGACCAGCAGTACAGCACAGAGCTCCTTTCTCTGCTCCACTGTCATCACACTGTGCTGACATCTTGGTTTGCTCAGGGTGGAGATCCAGCAAGTGTGTGTGTGTCCTTAAGGTTAAAGGATCAACCCGTCTTTAATGTCTTCAATTTAAAATCAAACTGCATGTAACCTAATAATAACAGGAGCAATCGCTGGTGATGATTTTGTTACAGGTTGGATTTTAAGGGCTTCAGATGGCAGATGCTCCATTTAGTGTGTAGCCAAAGCAAACACGCACCTCGAGGAAACATTGTTTGTTCGGTAAAGTTTCAAGTCGGTGGTCCGTCCTCATCAGACACGTAGCATTAGCTCTGTTAGCGTCACAGCTGTTTTGTAAATAGATGTTGTCAGCACATCCTGGTCTGCTCAATGTCAAACGCATCTGACAGCTGTTGGCCAACGGGGTGGTTATAAACAAGCCTGTCAGCTTTCAGGTTTTCTCTGTAAATACAGGTAATCATTCCTGTTCATTATAAACCTTTGTATATCAACATGCGGGTGAATCAACATTTTACCCTCACACCTCCGCACTGGGGTTGACCAGACTCAACACAGCTGTGGCTGGCAGGTGAGACTGGTTTTGATATAGTTTACACACATTAAACCTTCTGACTCACTCAGGGGCCCGAGTGAAAAGTCATGACTAAGCGTCCCGCGTGTCCTCACATACACAGCGTTGTCCACATTTAGACCGATGACTTGAGCTGTTTATTTCATTCTACATCGGCACTAACTCATTTCCAACTTTGCAGGGATGTTTTCAAGTCTTGCTGTGTATGTGGAGCAATTATTAGTAAGCAGTAGTCATGGAGAAAATATGATGACAGCTGCTTTACCATCACACCTCCCCCCCCCACTCACATAACTCACACTTTACTCTTACTTTTTGGTGAGAAGTGATTTATGTGCAGTCAGTCGGGATATCTTAAGGGTTTCATAACAGTGAAAATGACTGGAGGCATGGCAGCTGGCAGAGAGATATATCTATAAGGATTATGCAATCATGTGTACATGCTATAGGGTAAATACAGAGGAAGAGCATGTGCTGTATCTGCAGGGAGTTTATGCTCAGTTTGGAGTAAAAAAAAAAAACTGTCATGAATCTTATGAATCTGAGGCTCACTGTTGTTTTGAGCCTTTGTTTTGATGTTGTGTGAAATCGTGCTGCTGTAGTCTTGGAGGATAGGGCACGTTGTATTCCCCATTGCCCTGCAGTAATGAGTGGCAGGCGCTTGATGGGTGAGGTGCATTCAAGGAGAATGAGTCAATAATGACACGGGGACACGGGTGTAGGAAGAAGCTAAGGAAGTGTGTGTGTGTGTGTGTATGTGTGTGTGCTAAGGACTGGTGCGAGTGGAGAGAAAAAGAGAGAAGGGGCAGAGGGAGTCACCAGGCAGCTGGGGCTTGGCTGCCCCTGGAGATGCTCTGTATCCTGCTGATTAGGGCCTGGATGGCCCTGAGGTTGGCTGAGCATGGAGCTGGTGGCGCTGTTGTGGTGTTGGGGGGTGGTGGATAAAAGTCAGAATCCTAGCACCCATCAGACGCCGCCTCCCCTTTCCATGCACCGGTGCCTCCCTGCCTCCCTCCCTCCCTCCCTGGGGGGGGGCAGGGTATGTCACTCCTCGTGAACAGTTCATCCTTCAACCATCTCCCAAACCATCACCAGCAGGCCTCCCTCGGTTGAAGCCCAGTCATCCGAGGCTCTATTGTTTTTGTAGCTCATGGATGATCAGACACACGTGTTATGAGTGATGGTGACATGTGTGTTGGAAAGCGAGATGGATCAAAATACAGCAAGATGAAAAACATGAACAGAGACACTGTTTCTACAGCTTATGATGTCCTCTGGGAAGAGAGCAATGATACTGGAACCAAGATGCTCATTCACTGTTGCGTTCTTGTTACTCAATAACAAGCAGAGGTGTTTTCTGACAAACACACAGGAAAGTTGGGCATCTACAAGGTCTGACATCATCCTAAGCTACAGCAAATCACCCTCACTGCATTTAGAGCTCTCCACCACACAGGATGGAGATTGTGGGTGGAGAGAATGCAGCGTCTGTAATCCAGGCGTACAGTGATGAAAACATCAAGATTATAGGTTACCTCGACTCATTAACTCTCTGCTGCTCGCACCAGCTCTCTAGGCCTCCCGTTTCAAACCTTAGTCATTTACTCAAGACTCCATCCTTCCCACCCCTCCTCCTCTTCCGCAGCCTTTTAACCTCCGCTCTCGCTATTGGTCCACTTTGTGACCCCCGTGACTGCTTTTCCACTTTATTTACTGCAGCAGACCGCAACACCATTAAAGGGATCGAGGGTACTCTATCGGCTCCTCTCACACTGTTCTAGACGTTCCCCTCTCTCACCACAGCTATGCCAAATGTCTACATGATGATGATGAGCTGGGCTCAGGGAAAAACAAAAAAGGAAACAACCTGGTCTACCTTCACTCAAAATACCACCATGGCACTGACTGATGAGTTTTTCAGATGGGGATCAGTGGGAAAACAGTGGAATTGTGCGAAGTGACCGAGGACATGACCGAGCCATGATCTTAAATTTGGGTTGAGTTGAAGATGTTGCGAAGACTTCCAGGCTTTAGTCAGGAAACACGCGGACACACAGACATCTGCCAGTCTTTAGTAACAGCAGACAGCAACACCTGTGGAGTATTAAACGTATCGCGCAGCACAGAGAGCAGTCCTGCATATGGCTAGTTTGTATAGGATAATGACTGGCCTATAGGGCTTTCCCCCTCACGCACACACACACTCTCTCTCAGTCAGTCTCTCATTAAGTCTAAAGCAGCAACAGACATGGTGTAATTTCAGCAGGATGTGGCCATCATCCCTATTAACATGTGCGTGACTTAATACCCATCTCCCTTCCTCTGAAAGTGTATATAATGCACATCAACTTTGCCGTATGTTTCCGCAACGACGACATGAAAGACCTTGGCAAACATGTGCTTGGTTCTTCGCATGTGCGGTTTCACCTTGGGATCCGGAGCTTGCTGGCTGCGTAATGTCTCAAAAGAAAACCCCTGATCCTGTAGCACCCTATACTGTAGCTGCTAATTGCTCATTAAATCTACCGCCGCCTCTTGTTTGATATTCAAAAGGCTTGGTGTACCCTGTAGTGCTGTAAGTGCTTAGTCAGGGCTGTTATTCGTTGCCCAAAGGGGTATTTATGCCACTCTTAAATTGTGGTTCTCCATCTGCGGGGCTTCCCTTACACTGCTATTGGGCTACCACTAATTACCAGTTAATAGCAAGTGGAAAAAATGGAGCAAAATTTGCATCGTTTTCACTGGTTTGAGGTGATAACCAGACAGCCCACAGATTTATGAGGTAAGACACTAGTGGGTAGTTAAGCCATTGGAGGGCACAACAGTCGCTCGTGCATCATCGTACTCACAGTCTGTGCAGGTTTGGATGATATTTCTTATGGAAGGCTGCGCTGGTTACAAAGTCATTCTTTTTATATGGAATTTGGACCCTTGTTGGTCTAGACATGGGCTAGTGCTTGAAATTATGCCCTCAATGACATAACACTAAAATTACTCAGTTCAACATAAACTTGGAGGGATATATGAAGCTGTTTGGTTTCTCATGAAAGGAGCAGCTTGTGGATATGGAAATGCAGCACATTAAAGGATTGCATATGTTGCCTTATGCATTCAATATGAGGCATTGGAGACACAAGCAGGGCAGGCGGGTGATGGAGCAAAGTCTGGAAGGAGAGACAACTTGGGATGAGTGTACATTTAATTGGGTACAGCAGAGGCTGGCTGTGTGACTGTCAGCACTTGACAAAGAGAGAGGAGCGTGATAATGGGGAAAAAGCCTGAATTTGCTGTTGTATTTCTCCTCCCCTGCTTCCAGCCTCCCCCCTCTCCTCTGCTGCTTCCAGTCATCTTCTCCCTCTCCTCCCCCAATTCTCTGCGCCACGTGGACCTCTACGAGTCATGACATTTCTCCAGGCAGTGATGAAATCACTGTGGAGGGATAGAAGGCAGCTCACTGCAGGCCTGTAGAGTGTATTCACACTCAATTTCTAGCCAGGCCAGACACATCTAATTTACCAGCAAGTCATTTCTAAACATTACATGTTTAAATCCTTTCTTTGAACTATTGAGGCCACATGCAGGCAACATTGAGAATGTCACTACTACTAAAGAAACTGAGGGATAAAATGTGCTATAAAAAATACAGTACAGATATTAATCAACTGGAAAAAACACTGTCTATTATTATGTTATCACAACTAATATAAGTGTAGCAGAGAAAATAAAGAAAAAAAAAAACACTAGGACTGAATCCAGAGGTATGAAACTTTCTCTTCTCTGATGGTCAAAGGGGAATAGGGGATGAATGTTGGAGAGTTGATGGGATGCACCCATTTCTCTATTTCCAAACTCAAACCCCCTCCACATCATCACAACTGACCCAGACAATACAGCTGCATACAATTACGCAATTAATGCATCGGCTGCCATATCCACAATGTTTTACTTGAGTCTCAGGTATCAAAAATGGCTTGTGCTACAGTGGCTTGTGGTAGGAGGTGCAAATGGATCTAGCTGACACAGTGGCAGAAGTTGGCACCCTGAAACAGCTGCAAATTAGGCCTTGATTCAAACTCGGTTTAGATAATTTCAGAATAAATATACAGTACGTGTGCCAGATAGGATGCAGTTACAGCTAGAAAAGCTCATCTGGTCAAAATTAGCTGCTCTGTTGTCCAACCTCACAAGCTGCATTAGATACAAATACAAAGTTAAGGTCACAGGTGTGTGAGTGAAGCCTCTGTCGTCATGCCACGCTTAAAGTTTACGATACTATCTCGATCCCCTTCCCATTCTTATTCCTCCTTCGAGGATTAAATGAAGAAGTAAGTTTTGCTCTCTACTTGTGGTGAGCATCACAGCAGTTACGCAGAAGCTGAGGGAGAGGGTCAGGGAGCACATATGGTAAAGAAATCGAGGGAGGTCGCCTAGGGGGGACTAGACCGCTTTCCTTTGCTGCTGGGAAGACCAGCGTCACCAAGAGGACTACCTGACCTCATTAATCACTTCCTCGCCTCCATGAGGTCACTCCGGCTTTGAGTGTGGACGCCACCGTCATTGTGCACTACCACAGGATGAGTGAAGGGATAAAGACCCCCACTTCTTCCTGCCCTTCTTTCGGGCCTCACTACAGCCACGTGGCGGCTGAGGTAATGGCTGGAGGTCACAATGAAATCCAAAGAAGTCTACTGAGGCAGAAGTGACAGACGACACAGCTTTGTAACGCGGCTGCCTGTGTTTTATTAAATCATAAGGGGACGTCATGCAATTTAACGCTTGTTTTTTTTCAGATTTGTAACTCATGCTCCACCGTAGTGCTCTCATGAGTCAATATACAAGTAACTGGTAGCATGTGTGGCTATGGATAATTACCTCTGGTGACACCATAAGTAAAATATAACAAGCAGAGCGGGGTCTGCTGGTGAGATCATCGCGTAGATGAAGTGGTCCCTTGGGATGCCAGAACTTCAAGAAGCTCCTGACCTCGGCCTAACTCACTGATGACAAGCATGTGTGACTAGCTCACAGGTCAAGACAGCTGCTAGAGACACTATGTGGAGCTGAGGAGAAAAATAGGACGGTTGGAAGTGGTCATGAATGACAGCCTTAGCTTTACCGCTCCTTTTGCATTCCCTTAATATCTGAATCAAAGAGTAAAGCCGGATAACCAGCGCTGCAGAGATGATTGAAACATATGGATATAGGCTCCACTCCAGTGATTAGTCATGTTCTATTTTTATTCAGCATAATTAATACTGTAAGTTCTTAACTGGAGGAGAAAAAGAACACATCCTCCGCCTTGTCCTGAGTCCAAAAGCTCAGTCATCAAGTTCAGATCAAAGGCGTTTAAGTTTCGGTTTTAATATTGAGCCAGACAACTCTTAATCCAGTATCCAGACAAATTTGTTCTCAAGTCAAAGACATAAGGTGTCCATGACACTGTAGCCCTAATTTCCACAGACTTCTAATGACGCAGCTCTTCAGTCCTCCACAACCTTTCTCTTCCTCACAACCCCATCCCTGACCGCCTTCAGAAAGGTAATTATAAACCCATTAATCAGATTATGTCATAGGTTACATGTGGTCTGCATTTAGTTATATGACTCAGTCTGCTAGATAAACAACGGGGGTCTTTTATTCCATTTGACGGTACCACTGTTTTCATGGAGCTCAAAGAAAATTGGTCAGAAGCGATGCGCTGCTGTGCACTGGGGTAATTGACCAATTTGTGGGATTTTTCAGATGGCAATGGCTTGGTAAGCCCTGGTCTATAGTAAGTGATCCCTCAAAGTAAATGTCACATGCGGCCAAGGAGCCACCTGGGTGGAACCATGGAGGTCCTCTCGATCAGAAGTTAGTTCTCTTAGTTTTCTCTTTGAACCAGATGGATTCTACATTTTCTGATGGTTTTTAGGTTGGACTGATTTCTAAGTCCACACCAACATACGCCTGTATGACCATACAGCATGACCACTTTGCACCACATGGAGCAAGCGTATCTTGGGAGGTCTGCCGTCTAACACTCAGTCCCACCAGACATCCACATTTGGTTGGAAAAAATATCATTGTTCGAAATCACACACAGTATATCAGCTGTCCTTCGCCACACTTTGGTATTTGCAATCTTGTCTGTTTTTTCATTTTTTTGAGCAATTATGCGCTTGGTTAAATCATCAAGCAGTGTTACCTTAGACACTGTCAGAAAAGGATCCAAGGGTGCTGAACATAAATTGGCAGCCAAAGTTTATATTTTCAGCGTCCTTGACCCCAAAGTCAACAGTACTTTTTGTACTATGCGTGGCTAAGGGGTTTTTCTTCTCTTTTATAAAAGATTTGATCTTTTTATTACTTGAGCAGTAGCAGCTAATAGAGGTCTTCTAAAGGAAGTGGTAGTTGTTTGAAGTGGTGGTTCTGATACAGGAGTCTCTTTCATCACAGTAGGACACAGTCTCTGAGCTTTAATGGAAATCATAATGCATGTTCATAACTGCCCAGAGGCAAAGGGGCTGGATCTCATCTGCATGCCAAGTTCCACAAAGTTTTTTTGCATTAATGCATTTAGGTGTAAACTTTGCCGAATTTGACAGCTACTGGAACTATACAGGGACATTTTTACACTCTAAATGTATGACGATAACTGTCATGGTTAGACCGAAAAAAGAAAAAGCAGAATTTGAAACTGTCCACTTTTAGGTTGCTAAACACACATAGTATAATTTTCTTCTTTTTTATTCACACAAATGACTTAAAAGTCCAATTTCTTATCTCTAAGTTTTGATGTCACCCTGCAGATGCATTTCATGTTTAACCAAATAAACTATAATTAGCCCAGTCATCAGTTTTATAAAACTTTACAGACTGTGAGCATCCCATTTTGAGGCAGACCTGAGTGATTGCCCTGATTTCTTCTTTAGTCTCTGTCAGGGTCACGTCGCACTGAGTCAGTGTTGACTGCTTGCCTCTCTCAAGGCACTTTTTAAATAGCAGCAGTGAGGTTTTAATGATCAGTGAAGTGATGGGAAGCCAGCCCTTCCATCGGCCGAGTGTCTCTGTACCCAGGAGATCCCCATCCTAGACAGACATGAACATCAAAACAGTTTTTTTCACCGCTCTCTGAAGGAATGTAGACCTAACTAAAATGGCTAAGACCACTGAAAAGGGGTGTACAACCCAACTTAAAAACAAACAAAGAAAGGGGGTTTATTTCTACAGCCCCTTAAATATTTCAGAGCTATCATTAAAGCCCCCTTTAGCTAGCAGTAGCTATCTCTGTTTCCTAAATAAAGGGTTGCCTGAGATGGAGGTCTTAAAACCTGATGTTGTATCTCACCTGGGTTTCTTTGTTCTTCTGCCAGCTTTATGGCTACATGGAGAGCGAGCCGCTCACCCTGCAGCTGTTCATAGGGACCGCAGACGACCGCCTCCTGCGACCACATGCCTTCTACCAAGTTCACCGCATCACCGGCAAAACCGTCTCAACCGCCAGCCATGAAGTCATGCAATCCAACACCAAAATTCTGGAGATCCCTCTGCTGCCTGAACACAACATGAGAGCCATGTGAGTGCTCTTAGACCTTAAGTCACCCATTCATCTTTTTTCTTTCCACATTTTTCACCAACCCCTACTTTATAAAACACCCACAAAAACACACACATCAGCCTCTTGCTCTCTTCACCTCCCTCTTTGCTTTAGCTCTACAAACCGAATGCCTGATGATAGGTACTGTACAGCACGTACTTCTAAAAGGCCTTCTAAAGTGAGATCTGCACTTTCACCCCAAGAGATGCATGGTTTCCAAGGAAGTGAAATAAGTAGGCCCATTCGGTGTAAATGTACTGTTTACATGGGTGACTTAGTTCTAAATTAATGCGTGCAGGGATTTTAAAAGTAAGAGGACTGCAATTGAAACCAAGAGCCCTTGTGATATTCCAATGTCTGTGCAAATAAAAAATTTAAAAGTAACTGCCACTTTTGTGCCATGAAACATTTAGAGTTCTTTAAAATGCAGACACATTATATTGAACTCAGCCGATTTTTGCCAGGGAGATGAATGTATAGATCACCATTATGTAACTGACTAGTCTGCAGGAAGCAAAACTGCAACTCTGAATCAGGATTTATGTTTTCATTGTGTTCACTTACTCAGATTCATGCAGCCTGCAAAGTGCAATTGAAAACTTTGCATGCTACCACATTTAAGAAGATCCATGTAATTTAAGTTTATGCATTTACTTGATTAGCAAAATTTATTTAAAAAAATTCAGAGCAGACATTTTGACTTGTCATTGCAGGAAAAGCACAGATGTTACAATATGTAAAATTAATTACACATGTTAATCAGTTACGCATATAATCATACATTTAGCTAATGATATTGTTTTACCACAAGATGTGCTAGCTAACAGGCTAACTCATTAAATGCTCTGTTGGTCAGTGAGCTTAGACAGACATATTTTACTTTATGAAAGTGAAAGTGTGGTTAGACTCACATGAAATACTCTCCCAAATATAAACTTGGTTTACCTTTAAAAACATCGCCATGCGTCTGCTAGGCCAAGGTAAATCAGCCTTGGTCTCTTTCATCCTACCACCAGACTTGCACTAATCCAAGGGACTGTACTCTGTAGTGTGTCCAGAATATACCTCCTATCCTGGGGCTCCACTCAGACTAGGCAGCATTGACCTTTTTGGACGGGGGCCCAGAACTCTGTGTTATGGATAAAACCACTGTATCTGAGCATAGGTTACATGAGGCCATTACCTCTTAGTGCACTCTTAGGTTTATTCCATGCAGTTTAAAATTTTTAAGTACTTCTAATTTTTGTAAAAGCAATTAGTAATGATTCAATTCATACATTTATCTACTCGTTTTCATGTTTGCTTTAATACATTAAATTAAGATATTTATAGGACATGAGAGTTTCCTAACTGGAAAGTGGCTTTCTTCCTTACTTGGATGAATTTAACATTCATACAGCCTCACAATATCACTTCCAGTGTTACCACAATATCCTCTATATTGTATCATATTTAGGGGTAACCCTAAATTGACTGGACTTAATGTATCCCTTAGGATTAATGTGATATTATAAAAAACATTTAAGAGGAAGTTTCTTTTCCCCTTTGTCGTCAGCACTCATGCCAAAGGAAGAGGAGTGAAAGTTCTCTCCTTCTCCGTCGACTATCTGAAGGGTCAAAGATGAAGAAAAGCATTTAACCGTCTCTTTCCACTGAACTGTTTAACAGTTGTCTTGATAACACACCATCCATTTTCTGCTTTCAAGCAAGCAATCATTTGCTTAATGTGTGGGAAGCAGACGGTTGAGAGCTGCATTCAGACTTTCAGACAGTTTCAATCTGTTTCCGATTCCAGGAAAATTCATCTTATACACATGAATAATAAGCCCAACATCTTGTATGATCATAAACACCCATGACCTAACAGCAGGGTTATGTAAACTGAGGTGAGATTTTTTCTGTTGTTATTATAGTTACAAAAAGTTGGTTTTTAGCTCAAATTTTATGCATGCCTTATACATGATGGCAGAGAATCACTTTTACCAAGTTTGAACATCAGCTCGCCGAAGAGGAGGGTCCCATATTTCACTTTATAAAGGCAGTAAAAATATACCACAAACGTATCAACAATGTTCATTATCTTGTATTTTCTTAAAGACCTAAATGCACCACATCATAGGAAGCTGATAAGGAATGGGTAGTTAACAAAACATGTTATTTTAGATTTTTAATTCAAATTGTCCAAACCAAAGTCAAGGGGAGAAATTACTCTGTGTAAACCTGACATTTACCATGTTCCAGGAACAGTGCCCAGAAAACTACCATGAAAAATAAGTGAAATGCCAAACCATATCCCATTCGTATTCTCTCACTTTTTTACCAGTCACACTAGTTTAATTTAAATTCATGAAAGGTCATGTCTGAAATGAATGCCTTTTTTCCACGAAGAAATGGAAAAAGTATCTCCCCTTTACCTCCCAAAATGTGAAATGAAATAAATAAAGACAGACAGCTCTGTAAAGTGTCTACTGCCACACATGGCAGTGATTAAAAGAGGTTTAAGCTCTAAATGTATGAAGCGTAAGGCTTGAAAAGTGTGAAGGGACTGCAATAGCTTGGTGCACTCAGATAGCTCTGGAGTAACCGTGTGTACTGACTGCAGCTAATGGGACTTGGTGTACTCAGTCAGAAGGATTCATCCAGAGAACTGCTAATTCTTGGGCCACTGTGACCCCTTAAAATTGTGATATGAAGTCATTAATGTCCAACCCTGTCTTTGATGACATGCTGGATTTATAATGACACGCTCATGCTCTAGTGAACTTCCAGTGCATGATGTATAACACCGGCGGGGACTTCACTGCTGTTCTGAACGTGCAGCAACTCTGCTCAGTGTCCCTGCTCAAATGGCCAGAGACAATGAATCAAGTCTGCTCCCATTTCAACCTTTCTTCGTATAGAACTTTCTGTAGAAAATATTTTGTAGGATGTATCTTGTGTGATTAACTAATAATAATTAATTCGAAAAAAAGGTAATTTTGCTCATTAATTAGCCAACAGGTCTGCTGTGAAGCCAGAAAATTCAAAAACTAAACTTAATCTTAAAGTTATAATTTTGCTTGTATAGGCTAATGTCATTTTTGAAATTCATTCTGTATTTCTCTCCATATGTCATAGAATTGATTGCGCAGGTATCCTGAAGCTTCGTAATTCAGACATCGAGCTTCGCAAAGGGGAAACTGACATTGGACGTAAAAACACACGTGTAAGATTGGTGTTTCGAGTGCACATCAACCAGCCCAATGGCAGGACAGTGTCCCTACAGACTACTTCAAACCCCATCGAATGCTGTAAGTCGCACACATTAACACACACAAATAAACTCATAGACTCGCACGACTTTTTCTTTTGGCTTTCCACTCAAGCAAGAGGTGGCATCCATTGTTGTAATCCAATAAAATGAGCTACTATTTTATTACCTGCTGGAGAAAATTCAGTGCCTCTGCACCCAATAAGCTTTATATGATCAAAGCAATTTGCAAAAGGCAATAGATGCATTGTACAGAAACACGTGTTATCTATCTGGGTTCCTATTTTATGACTGAATTCGCGAGTTATGTGGTAAGACTACCCCATTAGCACAGGTTCCATATAGGCCCATTGCCAGCCCCAGTTTTGGCATGGTTGAGTGAGAACATTGAAAGAGACCTCTGTTTCTTTCTTATTTATTTGTGTATATAGGTGTGATGTTATTTGCACCCAAGGAAGCTAATTGAGGAGCCAGATTTCTTTAGTTAGCTCCTATTCTAAAATTATGCATTATGATGACTAATGACATGCACCGCCATATAATAAATATGGGCTATGTGTCTCTGTTTTTGAATTAGGTTTAAATAAAGCAAAATGTCCTATTTCTTGTCTTAAATGACAGCAGTTGACACACTTCAATTATGATGTGCTAGCTAGCTTGCTTTTTACAAAAAAAAGACTATCATTTTTTGTATCGCTCTTTCAGAGAAATTATCAGTTGAGAAGCTGTTAAATAGTAACTAATACGTGGTGGCTAAGGTAAATTTAAAGCTAACTGGCTGACCTCACTTTTATCTTCTCCAACAAGTTAACGTCAGTGTTAGGTTGTAGGGTACAAGGTAACTCCTATGGGCTAACATAGATCTCAGCTCTTCCAACAGTTGCAGTATGAGTAGCCTTTTAGTCACAGTGTTTCTTTCTTAATGTTGATTTCTATCTTTATTGTAACAGCCATTCTGACCCAACATTTAAGAGAAATTTTTTGGAGAAATTTTTTGCAACACTAAAGCATCATCCTTAAATGACATAAGCTTAGATTTCAGACTTACTGTAATAAAAAGGTGACTAGCTAGTCACCTTTATAGAAGGCAAAGACAGGTGGCTGGCCATAAGTTACTGGATGGAAAATAATGACTAACAATCTGACCGTAAAAAAAAAAAGTACTGTTTTAATCAACTGTCTGCCTTTTTTCAGGGTCATTTTAAAAGCAGCTGTTGGCTGAAAACCTCTTAGCTAGGGGTCATGAAATCATCACAATAAAGTTGATAAGCCTGTTTCTTTAACCAACAACTGCTGTTCTCCTGGCTATGTGCTGTGTTTGTGCTTCTTGGAAAGGAAGGAGTTCAGGCAGTTAACTTAAGTGGGCTCACCCATTGTATTGAAATCTGTGTGTGTTTCCCTCCAACAGCCCAGCGCTCGGCCCAGGAGCTTCCACTGGTGGAGAAGCAGAGTATGGATAGTTGCCCTGCCACTGGAGGCAAAATGATGGTCCTGACTGGCCTCAACTTCCTCCCTGACTCCAAGGTGGTGTTTGTGGAGAAGGCCCAGGGTAAGCTGCCATCACCAGACCATGTTTACTGCCTCTCCATTTCCTCTCTTAATATCTCTTTCAAATGTCTCCTTCCCTCACTGCCTCTGTCGCGTTTCCTCAGTCTCTCCTCCCGTCAAAATAGTGCAGGCCTTGCCAGAGAGCCACATGTGGTGTGCATTAAGCCACTATATTTTTAACCAAAGCATATTTACATTTGCTGAAGTTTCCATTGCCTGTTCACTGCTGCTCGCCACAAGTTAAGGAATGAATCACAACCAGGGCATGTGCAACGTCTCTTTCTCTCACTTTCCCTCTCTTCCTCACTGGCTCCTTTTCTTTTGACATTTAACTCTCTCTCTTCCACCCAGTATACTCGCTGCGGCTGCCTGTCCTTAGTCATGGTTTTTGTCCAGATTTTCTTGTCATACCTTTCCTCAAACACCCTAAATGCTTTCCTTTCTTAGATCAGGATCACAAAGGTTTTTAATCAGGGTAATAAACAAGAGCCAACACATCTTTTTTAGATGATAATTTTTCCCAGGGATCATCAATAATTGAAAAAGTTTAAATTTTAATTATTATATCATTCATACATCAAAACTATCTTGATTGGGCTTTTAAAACATAAATAACATTGGGAAAAAGATCTAAACTTAACCAACTCAAACAACTTTCACAACCAGATTTTCAGACACTCAGTGTCCAAAACAACTTGTAAACATCACTGGCAAAACCATTCACGTTTTTTGTGCTGGAGATATCAGACAAAATAGTCCTTTTCTTCTTTTTTAAAAAAAGATAGCAAGCTAGCAATCTCAAAGTCAACATAATGAAACAAACGTTCGAATATTTGCTCACCAGAACTTTTCATTCTGTTTGATTTATACCATTATGGTATGTAAAGAACAAAGGGAAATAGGATTCCTTAACCATTTCTCAATCGTATATCAAGTATTTACTTTTTTAAACATTTATTCTTGAATCAGTTAGTAGTCATTTGTATATCATCACACAAGAATGCAACTCTCAGTCAGAAAAGTACAGAATTCATTCATCTGAATCAGCAGAAAACACAGGAGCTTGCCTCATGGCTTCAACAGAGCCCCTTCAAACCTGAGCCCCAGAATTTGGAGGGAAATGAAGGGCTTCAGTCATTGCTTATTATTTCATACATTTTTTTAAAAAATGACAGAAAGGCAGACAAGCAAAATTTAAGAAAACAAAATGTGTTTCTTTTATTCACACCTGTGTCTCCCCACCTTGCCTCACTGTGTGAGTGCTCTCAAGCACCTTAGGGGTTAGGGGATAGCCACAGATGGGGTGAGCAGAGGTGGGTGAACTCGGTAATATGGGGGTCTCCCTCCTCCTGGCTTTACTTAGTCATGGACGGGGATCCCCTGGAGAGGAAAGCCCATACATACACTACACCTTCACCTCTCCACCTCCAGCTATTTGATACTCATGACCCCTTGTATTTCCCCCTTTTTACCTCCTTTTTCTCTTCCTCTCTGTCTACTCTGGGCTCTTAGCTTCCTCTCTCTCTCTTTTGACTCCCACATTCTCCATTCTTCTTACCTCTATCCCTGATACCCGTTAAAGACATTAGCCAGTGTGGGGTTCTGTGCTAGCGGGATCCCCACACTCGTGCCTGCCATCTACATTTCAGTGGTTTGTTTTCCGTCTCTGTGGTGTCGAGGAGAAGAGAGAGGTCGAAAGAGAGGTTGTCTGTCTACTACTCAGTCTGCTTTTATGTAAACTTTAACGACCCACTACTTCCAGGGTCTCCTAAGTCAAAAAGCCCATTACAGATGGGCCTACACACTGTACACGCATGCACACAGAGAAACACACACCCATCACTCACTAATGGCAGCTATCTATGGGCAAGTATGAGTTTGGAAAAGTACTTATGTCCCAAATACACTGCAAAATATTGTCTTTTGGCATTTTAATCAGAGAATCCTGCTGTTTCATGACGGCTCTCGGACTTGAAATTTCTCTGATTGTTGACTTAGACGGACCAAACTGGGATGAGGAAAAAAGAAACCAATAAAATTATAATTACATTACAGATTTATTCTATAACATTGGTTTTATTTTCCCCTGGAAAAGTTCATGACTAAATGCACCCATGAAATACAGAGCTTTGCGCCGCGATAATTACTACTCGCAGACATGTGCTTACACACACAAAGGGACACACACATGCATACGTACAGCTAAGCTCTTTGTACGACACAACACTAATCACTGCCTTTGCCACAGTGGTGACAGCCATTACTGTAGTTGCCATCAAAGGTCAAGACGGCTGCTCACTTTCCAAAATTGACTCCAATAAACACCTTCCAGAAAATTCCACAAATCTGAAGGAGCAACTGAAGGCTTTGAGTGCCCCAATCCAACTTGTGTGAATAATTATCTGAGTCAAAATCATCCAAGTTAAGTCAGAGGCAGATCACACACAGCACAAAAGCCCATTAGCACAAATGAGACAGACATAAATCATAAATACATGTATTTCTTTAACTGGTTCCATTTGGGTTTGCTCACTCAAGGATGTAGCTGCTTTAAGCATAAACATACCCAGATGCCTGTTTTGGAATTGCCTGCAGATTACAATTCATCACTGAACTCTTAAATTATGGATGACATCAACATTTGAGAAATTGTCCCATTAACAGTTTCTGACACTAAAAAACATCCACTAGTTCTTGGCAAGTCATTGACACCGTCGCTCTGTGTTACCGCTTTAGTTTACACTGTTTTGGGGATCAAGGCCAATGGCAGTGACCATAAAGAGAGCAAATGGTTAATTTATGTGATAAACATCAAGAAACTGAAGTTTGAGATTTATGAAAATGCTGCTTGAGATTATTTTATAAGAAAATATGGCCATAGAAGTCATAGAAGAATAATAACTAACTGAAAGGGCATATAATAAATATGGCTACGTGATTGTTTCAAAAGGACTTTTTTGTCAACAATGAGGCCTACTTCATAGATTTCTCTGATGAGAACATACAGTAGTGTGTGCATATACTTATATCTTTGAAGGTTTGATAGTTAATTTTGCTGGTATCTGTTTAAGTGATAGAAGTAAGAATCTACAGATATTCTTTAAACCTGTTGTGTTCTTAAATCATAGTTTCCTTGTGCCCATCTTTCTCTGCCATCCTCTAATGCTAATCTTCCTCTCCTCCTATCTCTCTTTGTTGTTTTGATTGTCTGTCTGCCCCCCCGAGATGTCCCCGTATCAAATGAGCAGAGCTCATAGCTGCTGCCACTGTGGGAGGCCTTAATGCGCCTTGAAAAATAATTACTTCTACTTTTAAAATGCCACGTCCATCCCCACTGCTCCACTTCGTCACCCACAGGATAACTGATGCAAACTCTGTGTATCCACCGCTTACATGTGAGTGAGTGTTTGTTGATGTGTACGTGTGTGCACACTATTGCTGTAAGCCTGCGGGCCTGTTTGCGTTGTGCAGTAGGAAGTGTTTTCAGTGAGTCATCCGCGAGGGATTCCCTGTAGAGGCGTGAAACGGAAAAGACAAGACCCTCAGAGGGTAAGCAGAGAGGAGGGAGAGGGAAAGACAGGGAGTGGAAAAGGGGTGGCAGAGAAAGAAAGGACTTCCTAAGAAGTCCTGCTCCTGACCTTGTGGGGTGACATATCTCAGCATAGAAGTAATGATATCCTTCCCTAATGTTGACTTTTGTTTGCTAATGACTGCCATGTAAAGGGTCATTTTCTATGGGTCCCAACAAGAGCTTCTATTTATTCAGTTTTTGAAAACCATAAGCTGAATGAATGATGGATGAATCAGGATAACTGATTTTCCTAGTCTGTTAATTCATCACAAACCACACATAGCAGGAAGAGCAAATTCATCAGACTGTAGCCAGATAATGATAGGCTCAAGACCTCAAGTCCAAATTTTTGTTTCTGCTGCAAATGTAAACATTCTTTTCGGAGGTAATTACTGTTGACATGTATTTTAATAGGCCTTATCATTTTATTTCTTGCAGCAGTTGAGAGCTTTTTTTCCTCCACATAGCTGCAATGTGGGCATTTATGAAACTTTCCATTTTCTTTTGCATTGTTGTGCTTGGTTCAATTTTACTGCTTTTTTATTATGTGTATGTGTTGAGGTCATGTCAGTGCTTCGGTTTGCCCAAACCGCTCTTTTGGCAGTGGGATAGGAGGACATACCTGGCGCACCTATTTCAGTGTGTGTTCTGGCTTGCCCTGCTTTCCATGGATGGAATGAGTGCTAGAGGCAGGGAAAATAGAGACAGACAGACAGACAGACAGACAAACAGAGAGAGAGAGAGAGCAGGGGAAAGCCTGCACTCTGACTCAGAGGGGAGGTAAGGGAATTCCCTGGTGAGCTGGATAGTTTTTACATCTGGTTGGATTGGAGCATTGCCTGGAGCTCGGCAGCATCACACAGCCTGGACTACAGCTTCTCCACCTCTGTTTCAGGCTGGTCGAGCCCACAGCCAAGACTAAGAGAATTTTGAGCTACAGTATAATCTGTAATATTAGGACGGCGCAGCCCACAACAATACACCTAGACTATTACTCTTGTCATGTGGAAACTCCTCAGCAACAGGCTGAAGTATTCGGGTTCCCATACCTTCATAATTCAAGAAATGCAGGCCTTACAGACAGTGATCTGAGTTCATTCAAAGACTGTTTATACTTCAATGAACACCTCTACCTTGGGCAAGTCTAAACACCATTCAAATCGGTCCATGTATTGTAGTTCTAGCGGTATGTCTAGACTACCCTTTGGCTTTGGGCTAGGATAACTTGTTGGCTCATAGTTTTGGCACCATGGCAGTGTATGTTCAACCTCCACCCCTGCTTCAGGCTAAAAAATCTGAGGCGTATGATCTTCAGCATCCTGTCTATAAAGGGTGGTGTATTGCACTAAAATCAGTGATTATAGAGAATAATTGTAGTTGTAGGAGGAACCCTCTGTATGGACTTAGCCTCTCATTCTTCTTTGCCACCCCCTATAAAAAAAGCATACTTTTAGTTTAAGGGTGACTCTAGAGCAAAGAGTGAATCATAACTTTCAGTATTGATAGAGTGGATGTTATTGGCTACCAAATGAAAAAAAAAATGGCATGGTGATTTTGTACTTCTAGAGTTGAAAGTTTGCCTCTCATTGTTTTTCTTTTATGGAAAGACTCACCAGCCTAAGCCGATTCATAATCTTAAAAAAATTCTGCTTTTAGCACATCTATTTATCAAAGCATTCAGATGGATCATATCAAGATCATAGCAGAAAGATGCCTAGATTGTCCTCTGGCCTCCATCCTCTCAATTTACTTGTTTAAACATGTTAAGGCTAGATAAGTAGTTAATATCAGAGAGATACAGTTGTTCCCATTGGTGTCTCTGATGCTGAAATACCTCTTCCATGTAATAAGAATGATGTTATATTTTGATTAAATGGTGCTCAGTGTGTGACACGTTGTTTGAAAACAGTTTAAGAGATCACGGACGTTATGAAAGCAGCATACAGTTACACTCCTCTTTACCATACATTCAGTTTGGGGGGAGGAGTTAAGTAAAGGTCTTGCTGTGACCCCTGCTGGCTTGTGAAATGCTGTGTATCCTACCATGGTGCGCAACCAACCTGAATGTCTTCACTGTAGGCATAAATATTATACAAAAGTAAAAGTCTGGATGATCTTTCAGCCGTACCTCTCAGTCTTAAGATCATTTTCATAGTCACTACCACACAGCTGGGGTCTTGATAGATGGATAAATTCTGACTCCACTTGCCACCATCCTCCTCAGGCTGCACCCTCGGGTCAAGTCAGCTCATACTTTCCCTGTTCTACAGCAAGAATAACTCACTTCCTGACTATAAAACCATCACAAATCTACTGTCAGGTCATAATTTATATGGAAGGCTCTCAATCTGAAGCAGACCCACCTTTCTCCAGTTTCAGCAGGCCTCAGATCAGCAGACGTCAGGTGCTTCCGAGAGGAAAGCAGCTGCAACCCTGCGATCAGTCATGGGAGAAACCCCTTTGGCCTTCAG
>JAQNCA010000030.1:16596288-16612558 GCA_029783725.1 Acanthurus tractus
CAGACGTCAGGTGCTTCCGAGAGGAAAGCAGCTGCAACCCTGCGATCAGTCATGGGAGAAACCCCTTTGGCCTTCAGTTCTTCATTGGACACAAAATATGTAAATATGTGTAAAATTACAAACACATTTTAAGTCCAAGTAGCAACAGTATAGCAGTATTGGTTACAGTGGCTCATGCAGCTCCTTCAAATGCTGTATTTTTTCACTTATTTTTTGGCTCTATTGCTGTAACTTGAATATCTCTGAGAGAAAAACACCCATCAGCATTGGAAAGGGTCATCCATTTAGTTGCACAACCTCATGTTGCACAAGACTAATAATTTACCTCGATACCTTGATATCCTGAAAAGTGGAAAAAAAATTGACACATGTAAACAGGAAAGAGAGAAAAAATACTCTGGAAAGAGACAAATCTGCAAATACGTCTGGGTTGTTTCACAAGACAACCTCCACAATTAGGCATGTGAATCATATTTTCCGTTGTGAAAAATGCTAAAGTGAACTCTCTTTGGTCAGTGGAAGATGTGCTCCACAAAACACTTTTTTGAAGGAAAACACATCTGGAAAGCAAAAAAAAAAAAAAAAAAGTTAAAAAAACTCCTGTAAGGTCATTTTAAGGACAAAGATGTCATTACTCAGCTATCTAAGGCCTTGTATAAAAAGAGGGGTGTGCTAAATATGAAACCTGATAAGTACTATTTGCCTAAAAATAAAGTTGCTATCTACAATGTTTGCTTTCCCTCGAAAGGTTACCAACTGCAGTTTACACCAAGTGGAGAGCATAATGTCCACATCTTTCTCATTAACCTAAGTCAATTATATATGATCAATGGGAAGATTTGTTTGTGTTAGATGTACTATAACAGCAACACTGATGCTGTGTTATCACCATGTTCACCACTTTATTTGTTGTCAAGAACTAAAGAGGAGATGACTCCAAGAAGCCTCGCCCTACATGTGGTCTAATTGCCTGATGAATGAGTGCATTGTCCTTGTTGTCTGTGTTGGTGTTAGTCTTTGTCGATCCCATTTGCACAAGTGAGTCATGTCGTATAGCAATAGACAGATGGCTGGTTTACCTTTGAGCAGAAAGCCTTAAAATAGGTATGTGTTTGTTTCTGTCTTTGTGCCTGCATGTGTCCATTCATTGCTCTGTTTAAATGTGACTGGATTATATGCCAAGACTTCTCCAGACACAACTTCTATACCACCTTTTGTTGTGTGCTTCCCTTTCTTATCATTCAAAGTTGAAAGCCAGAACAAAGGTAGAGGATACTGTGGCTGCGTGTGTGCATGTGTGTGTGCATCTGCGTGTGCATGTGTGTGTGTGCATTATGCGTGGGTGGAGGCTGCGTGAAGGAGGAGGTGTTTTCGGGAACAGAAGCTTTTTGCAGATGTTGCAGGGAGAATGGAGTGAATGGAAAGTTCTGTGGTTATCAGTCGTATGGCGCTCTCTGACTCGCAAAGGTATGCCACAAGTGGCCCCCTTCCCAAGTCAGTCTCAGTTTGAGATCTGCTAAGTTTGATGAAGTCATCTATGAAACGACTGAGAGGTACAAAGGATGAGATACCAAGAGAGAGATAGAGAGAGAAAAAGAAAAGGAAAAGTTTGAAAAACATGTTTACCAGTGGAGGTTGGGGTTGACGTTGCAGTCTAAGGTTTCCCTCTTGGAGTGTCTCCCAGAGCGGAGGCGGGTGAGATTCCCTCCTGGTTTCCCTAGACGTAACATGAGGAACGCTCATCTCTGTTTGTCTCTGTCTCTCTCCCCTTCGCTGACCTTCTTCCTGTCTGTGCTCTCTCTAATTGCCCTTCCATACTCACAGCCACTTTCACAGCATTGCGTGTTTCTCGTTCTTTTTGAGCATCTCAATTGCCTGCCACATGCACAGTATCACTGCTTATGTCCCATGGCAGTGCTATAAGCAGATCACCCTGCTTCTATTCCCTGGTCATCCACATCATCTCTATTACAGTGAGGCACATTTCTCCATATGCAAGTCTTACTTCCCCAGGTTTGAATAGAAATCCCTTATCTGATCTCTTCACCGTCTGTTTTTCCCCTTTCCCTCAGTTTTAATATGGCCACTTTGGAAAGAGATATCTACTGATGTTCACTCTCTGAATAATAAAGCTGACCACCCGCCCCCACTACCACAGCTCACAAATAATAAGCCAACCGTGACCAGGATCCTTTATTCTTTCACCCGCTGCATGATGTGAAAAACATAATGCTTTTGAAAAAGAAAGGTTTTACATCTTCCAGAGCTGCTAGACTTATTCTATCTGTTATTTGGAAACCGACTCAGATTATCTTATCTGGTGGCTTCCTGTCCCAGAAGCAAAGTACAGCGTTTCAACAGCGTGCGTGCTGCTGTATCCATAAAAGCACAGCTGCTACCTACCCCTGCTGATATACAGTAGCTGTGCCTCGGTGACCATGCTATTCCCTCACATGTTGTGCCACTGACACAAAAGCTGTTCTGTGTCACGTCTATTTCTGACAGCCCAAATGACTCATTGGATCTGAAAAAAAAAGTGCAAAAAAAAAAGGCGCTGTGGTTGGTTCTGAGTACCCTAGCAGAGCTCAGAGCGTCTGCTCGCTAAGGTGTGGCATGAAATCACAGAGAAAACCTAAAGAATGTGAGCTGAGCCTTTGCAGGCTCCCAGCAGCTGCAGTAGCTCACAGGCCTTTTATTGCATGGCAGCAGGGGAAACCTCCTTACCACAACAAGATGGAGATGAGAAGAAAGAGAGAACAAACAAAAGCTGCAGGGCTTTTTTTTCTTGGGGGTTTTTTTGTGTAATTTCACAGAAAAGCGTTCAGAATAGAAATAAGGGAGAAAATACGAGTTAAGTAAAGACTGTAAAGTATCTAATCAAGGATTTAAGGAACGGATAGGAATAGCAAAGAATTTGATGGAGAGGGACTCTGAATAAGAGAGAAGGCAGTCCCAGTCAGGGATCAGAGTTTAAACAGGTGTGTTTCTGTCGCTGACCTAAGCCAAGGCTGCAATTCATGCTTATATAATGTAATCATACTTTTTATGATTTACTGTACAAAAGTCCTGAAGTAATGAAAAATAATTGCAGCTTTTCAAGACCTGAAATAACATCTTCCATTGGTTTTGTTTTGCCTTTTTAGTCTAAAATTTAAAGTTGTTTTAAGACACCTCTCATTAACTGGCAATTAATTGACAAATGAAAGAATTTTTATTCGAATGAAATTGTGATCAACGCCTAAAGCTTCTTTATTTATGGGAGTTTTTTATACCAGAACCACCCTGTTTGTATAATGATGCATTTTATAATGAGCCAGACTAAATATTGTATTCTACTCTTTGTCAATAGATGGGCATCATCTGTGGGAGACGGAAGCCAAAGTTGACAAGAACTCGGCCAAATCTGTAAGTGCACCTCTCCGACATGACTCACTGGAAATGCTCCTGCTGTCTTCAGTCCCACCCTCCCTTGACACTTTCTCCTTTCCTCTCCCTGTCTCCTCCTCATTTGTCCCCTGTAATGATGTAACCTTTACTAAGGCATTGCTAGCTGCAACACAGACAATGACGGTTAACTCATGCAATCCTGAATGGAATTTTTCACAAAATCTCATATGGAGTAAACATGGGCTGTCATACTGTTTTTGCATCTTAAATAGGCACAAAAAACACACACAGGGATTACGGAATAGAAGAGTAAACAGGCACACATATGCGCACACACTCACACAAACACTCCGCACACCACAACACCACCCTCGGACCACAGCCAGACATTTAGTTTACAGCAAAGTGTTGTGGTGTGGTGATTTGGACCAGCCAACACTAGATTACACCCCTGCTTTTACCTGCTGTTTTTCATGAGAGCCGTAATGAGAAAATAAACCAGTGCGCTCATAATACGGACATTAAGTCACACATTCAGAATGTGTTCATATAAAAGAGTGCAAAGAGCGATCGTCAAGAAGAGACATAAAGTAAATATTGTTGTAGTTGTCAAAGAAAACCAGTTTTTCTCAGGAGTTTATGGAGATTTCGCAGAGCTTTGTTAGATCTGCATAAAGTATCCAGAGTCAAGAGCAGAAAAATCTATTTGTTTGTGCCTGATGACAAAATGTTTTGCACTGCGGATGCTTTTCATCAGCTGCTTCTTTTCCTCCCCCAACTTCCCCTGTTTGTGTAAACTAACTCAGGCATTTTACACCTGCAAACCACGTGCATGTGAATGCTGCAACTTGAGAGTGTTTTTGCGCTTATTAGTGCTGTTTTTTCACTCAGGTAAATGACTTGGTTGCATCAGAAGGGGTAAATATGGACTCCAATGTCTAATTGGCCTGTAGGGCTGGCTGATTTGCTGTGGCTTGAGTCCCAGATGCTGGAAAATTAGCCAGCATGCAAGGCTCGGCTGGGGGGTGGCAGTGTGGTGAGCGAGGTAGATGAAAGACAAATACAGCAGTTTGTTTGTTTGTAGACCCAGCAAACTGAGGGAGAGACAGAAAGAGAGCACTGGCCTTTTTCATATTTCAGTTGCCTCCAGACTACCTTAAATTCCTCCAGCCTGCTGCCCGACTGTGTTTTTATTGCCATCCAGAGCGTGCTAACTTTCATTGGTTAGGACAGAAAAGGAAAGCCATGTGCACACGCAGATTTTACACACCCAATCAGCCACCTGCAGGTTTTCTTAGTCGTCATCTGGAAGGCAGAGCAGAGCTAAAGACACAGAACCTTAACATCTAACCCCCCACCACCCTACAGCCTCTTCCAATCCACAGTGATGACCAACAAAAACCCACCTCCTGTCAAAGTTCCCCTATTCGAGCCTAATTTACCCCCCTCCAAGAGTGACAGCCATCCCAGGAATTAGGCACAAACACTCAGACAAATTCTCTCCATGTTTCTCGTCAGAAAGAAAGCAAGTTGAAAGTTCACATCCGTCCAGACTTGCTGAGGTCTGGCCTGAGGGGGAGGGGGACAGGCTACCCTCTCCACAGGGGAGGCATGGCTGTGCAAACAAATAAACTGGCTAGCTCTCTGCTCTCTGTATGGGGCTAAAGCTAAAACCCTGAGGTCTTCCTCATAGACAGTTATGGGCACTGGACCAACAAACCTCATGGGTTTCACTGCTGCCTCTACACAGTCCAGATGAGCTCATTTAGACCAGCTCCCAGTCCAGTCTGTTGGAAACATAATGCGAAATGCAGGCCAGCTGAAAAACAAACATAACATAACTGTGATTAATATGCTGCAGGAATTTGTACTACATTTTTACATTTGGAGAGTGACATGAAACCAGATGAGCGAATGCAACATAAGGATTATTATCTTTCATGGTATCAAGCTGTCTGCTCTCATATAGGCTGAATGTCTCATTGTGCCTTATTCGTATCTTAGAGCTCTGTTGTTGTGGAGATCCCGCCGTACAGGAACCAGAGAATATCCAGCCCCGTGCACGTTAACTTCTACGTCTGCAACGGCAAGAGGAAGAGGAGCCAGTACCAGCGCTTCACCTACCTGCCTCCTAATGGTAATAATCTTAAATATTACCCACCTTTCATTGCCAGTGACATTGAAGTGTGTTTTCGACAAGCTGCGCTCTCTGCGTTCATCATGCGGAGTAATTCACCAGGTCTTGACATCCATCAGCTCTAGTTTACTGCAGCCGTCAACATGAAATTTGCGGCCTGTTTTTGATCGGCACCTTTGTTGCCGCGCCTGGCACCACTTGGCCTGTGAGTGAGAGCTAAAGATGTGAGGTGTGTTTATTCTGTAGCGAGAGCGCGTTCCCCAGCGATGAGGTGTACCTGCTGAGTGACAGAGCCTCCGAGCACTGTTGATGTGGAGAAGTCAATCCCCTGGCGACCTGACTTTCACACCCCCACACAATACCCTCCTGGTTCAGCAACACACTGATCAACACGCAAATACACATCCATGCACACACACACATGTGCACCTCGCAGGCAGTGCTTTGCCCTGTCATTCATGTAGCAACCTGAAAACTCAGGAATACCTCTGCCTGGGTTCATCATGTGTCCCTGAACTCAGTGTTTATAGATGGCTTTCAAGTTGGAATTTGAGGAATGTATTGCAGAGAGTTTAGAAAAGAGTTCAGCCCTGAAATCGCATAGCGAGCTATTGACTTTTCACAATATTAGCTCTGCTATCACCTCAAACCATCCTGCTAGAATGCAGCTATTTTATCCCAATAACCCAGAGAAGGTTGACAAAGCATGTTTGCTCTACTTTCGGAACAAACAAAACAAAATCACTCTTGCTATTTGTAATGACAGAGTCCTCTGCTGTTGGCTGCTGAGTAGCTTTTCTAAAGCAGGTGGGAGTTTCATACCTTTTTGTTAGACACTAAACAGTTTTCCTGGCACCTGAACAGTTGCTGAAGGTCTGTTTACTGATGCTCCAACTCTCATTGGTCCACAGCAGAATCGACTCCTCCTCCTTATAAGCAGTGAAATCTGACAGTTGTATTTTGATTCAATTGATTAGAATTAAAAGGGTCTAATGCTGCTGGGATAGCAGGAGTCTTCAGCTGTTAATAAGATGAGACATTAAGATTATCATCAACTATTTACAGTTACAGGAGATAAATAAATGGGATTTTGGATGAGACTCTGAGAGAAAGCAGAGCGCGACCTTACTTGGACATGCTTGATTATATGATGAACAAGTGCATCCTGGGTAACTTGACCAGTGTATTGCAGACGAACTGTGGCCATATATAGCATATCCTTTTCATATACTGTACTCCCACAGAGAAAGAGATGCAGAGGCTTCTTCGCCTCCGCTCTGCATATCCAAGTCATTTCCCTGAGCATAAACACGGCTCTAATTAAAAGATGACTTGTTGTGTTCTCTCTTTCGCTGCCAAGTGAACCACAAGTACAGTGTGGACCACACAGGCAGAGCCAATGTCTTCTCAAAGGAACATAATTAACTCATAAGTGTTAGAGACCATGAATCACAAGCTATTGAGTTCTATTTTGAGATTTACATCGCTTTTGAAGACACACATTTAAACAAACACCACAGCATGTTCCTAAAAACAAATATTGAGTGTTTCAATCAAAGAGGTAATCAACAGTTATGTGAAGTGTAATATTTTAGCTGCACTGGATAACAGCTGAGGCAGAAGTGCTCTGAGTGCAGAAGTAATCACATTACAGTAGGAAAGCACAAGCAGAGTTGCAACTTACTGCACCTTTAACACTTGCTTTAAGTTTTCAATGAGATTTCGGAGGTTGTATCATAATGTTATAGGTTTTAGCACAGTATCGTAATGTATCTTATCGAGTTAAGTACTGTAGTTGGTGTAAAAGACGTTTAAAAAAAAGAAAGACAACAGCAAAAGTCTTTGTTTTTGATTCCTCAATGATGCTAGTAGCATGGTGACTGATCATCTCTCACTGACTGAGAAGCATTTATAAAGAATACTGTATAAAGGTTATAATCAGAGTAAACAGAACCTCCGACACAACCATGACTGTAATACATTCATAGTTTCAATGCAGCAACAAAGAATGAGGAAATCCTATTGAAGCTGTTTGCTTTTGAGGGTTTCAGTGTGTGTGTGTGTGTGTATGTGTTTGTGTCAACACTGAGAGAAACAACCAACACTGTGGCCAGGTACCAAGGGTGGGCTGGGGTGAAGAACACCCACACACAAGCGTGCGCTCATACACATATACACACGCTGTTGTCAACACTTCTTCGCTCGCTTGTATGAAAAGACTCTTCCGGCCCGCTGTCCCACTTCAAGCGCAGTTGTGGTCACTGACGTTGTTTAGAGAGAACATTTCTTTCACACTTGGGTGTCTGCTCATCTATAAAAAGGCAAACCCAAACCTGAAAATAGCCTCACTTATTTGAAACAACGGAAGGATGAAGCAAACACTCTCTGGGACACAGATGCTAGTGAAAAACCACCTTTATTTTCCATTCAGGTCATGTGACCAGCTTGTTATTCTCTGACACTCATGCAAATACGGTGGGTTCCGACTGTGGCTGAACACTGGTGGCTGCATTTGAAGGGTTGAATAGATAAAAAAAAGAAGAAATTCAACTATTAAGTATGCCAGCCTTAGCTCAAATCAGACATGTCAATATAGAATCTATGTTTCATGCATTTAAACAGATTTTTATCTTCTCCAAACTGCATATTGTATTCAGTGTTAAATAAGAACTTTCTTAGTCAGTTGTAGAACCATAGTTATGCATACTCTTACCAGCTGATGGGTTCAGATAAGTGTCAGTGATGTGAATGTAGCTGCAGACCTGTTAAAACATTGCTTTACTAATGCACAGTGAACTTTCAAAACAGGATATGAGCCATTCAGACACATCCCCTCTGATATTTGTCATCAGCACTGCAGAGTATGTGAGAGGTCACATGGGCAAAGTCGTCCCACAGGTGGATTTCAATGGACAGAAGTATTTGATCCGTCAGCTTTCCACCAGCATTTAAAGAAAGTACAAAAAATTAAAAACTTAGAAATATATGCAGCAGTTAATTTGATTACATCATTTTTGTTGCTGCTTATCAGTTTTTCAATATGAAGCACAGCTGCTGCATCAAGATGACATTTATTGTGTAGATGTTTGGTTTGTGATGTTGAGATGAACATATAGTACAAAAAATGTTCTTATTAGGCTCCTTGGATTGAGCCTGGCTTTTCCGAACTCCCTTCCAATCATTGTTGCGTGAGCTGGGACGTGACGTGTTGCTCCTCAAATAAAAAACAGTTTTCACCAACCACATTAAAGACAAAAAAATGCCAAAAAAGTGCTGGCAGTGGCCAAAGTTGGAGCAAAGAACTTCTCGGAACCCCTTTATTTTTACAGGCCGTTTGGAGATTCCTCTGTAATATCAAGTTCTATTCTTAACGCAAACGGGTGCCGACTCCCCCCGCTGCACTGGTTTGTGGTTGGAGTTGGAGAGAGGAAAGTCAGAAACATGTTCTATGACACATGGAGGAAAAGTTGATGAACCACACATTGTTCTTTTTTTTTCGTTAAATATTTGCACAGTCATGTTTTTTTCCGAAAAAAAAAAAGAAATTGGACGAAGTCTGGACTGTTTCTGTCATGTCTACAGCTTTGGGCTTTGTCAGACTCACCCACAGAACACTGAGGCCCACAGTATACTGTGGGACCAGATTGTCCACACAGTGGGACATGGTGCACCAGGTACCTTTGAGTTAATGAACTACCACCTGCTCCATGTTAAATGTCACTGTAGATTCGTGCCGCTTGAACAAGATGAGTTCAGCATTTCTTCAACGTGACCATCCCTGATTTTTTCGCTGAGGCACGATTTTCCAGCCAACAAGCACTGTAAATGAGAATGAGAACCCATTGTTTCCCAAAATCCCACTTGCCTGATGGCTGTTAGAAGAGAGAGTCTCTGTCAGAAGATAATTTACAAATCTGCATAAGCCCTGTTTGCTTGCCCTCCTAATGAGAAACACTGATACAGGCACAGACAACACACATCCAAGTCCCGGCTCCCATGCCTTTCAGGGGAAACGAGAGCTCTGTAAAAATACCCAGATCTGGCCTGATCAGTTCAATTCAAAAAAAAAAAAAAAAGAAGAAGAGGAGAAACAGCCAGAGATGGAGACAAAACCATGTGCAGAACATCAACTGTCTGTGGGCCATAACCCACAGGTTGGGAGGAAATAAAAGCCAGCTGAAGTTGGGACTCGCCTGGTGAATCTGTTTTCTCAGCTCACATACAAAGTGGAAAGGAGACACACAGATGGATCGAGCTGCAGGGAGACCGCTGTTTATATCTGTAGCAGATCATGGGGAGACGCTCGGAAATAATGTTTGAAACTTTAGAGAAAGGCCATTAGTCCGGCGGGATTTGATTTCCTATTTCGCCGGTCTTGCTCATAGTCGAATAATGTTGACAAATCACCTCGTTTGGAATAAAAACCTCAAGCTGCTTTAACTAAGCTCTTCTTTGAAATCACTTGTCTTTTTCAACATGATTACTAACTGTGGCTGCATTAACTTATCCCCTTTGAGCAGATGATTCACTGTGTTTCCTTAAATTAAGTTAGAGTGTTGGTGTTGGCATCTAAATAAAGTCACAGTCACGAACAACAGACAAAATGCCTCTTTTATATTTTCATATTCATTGGTGTAAAACCTGAGGAATGGTGAACAGTCAGAAGAGTGCTTTGTTTGCACAGATCAAACATCAAATGTCTCACTTGCTTTGGGATATTTCAGGTATAATCTAAAAATATTACAATTCAATATTACAAGCATAAAGTCAATATTTGACTCAACTCACAGACATTAAAGAAGTTCTTGTAACAAAGTTGTAAAAAAAAAAGAGAAAACAAATTTGTTTGTGACATTTTCACATGACAACTCTGACATCACACTCCAGGCTTTGTGGTATTGTGCCATCCGTAGCCTCAGAGAGGGCATCAAAGAGAGCAAGAGTCACTGAGGGAAGTGAGTGTGCATGTAGTGTGTACCATGTGACTTGCTTGTTATTCCCCAGGCTGTGCAGTGGAGGCCCATGCATCATGGGACTCACCTTACGATGCTCCCCCAGACACCCGGCCTGGTCCCTGGGTTGTGACAGCAGACAGGGCTGACGTAAATGTGCTCCCTGGTCTGCGTTATCACTGCATCGCAGCTTAGCACCCAAGAGGCTGCAGGCGTGATTAATGACTTTTCAAACCCAACATCCCAGAAAAAAAAAAAAATAAATAACATGTTGAAATGCCTGTTTTTTTTTTTTATTTGGCACGCAAACACATCATGAATTTCATTTGCAACCTTTGCTTTTCTTATTTCTCAAAGGTTCTATTGTGTACAAACGCAAACACACAGTTTAGACAAGCATCTTATTCATGATGACATCTGTTCGCCTCTGAATAAATGTCACTTGGAGCAAGTTTCGCCAAAAAACTCTTAATGGTTGGCATCTAATGCTCACCACACCCATTAACACATTTTAACAATGTGTAGAAATAGAAACAGTGTGTCCATTGTGGCTAAGAAGCCTTTGCTATGCATTTGGGTGTCTTAATGCTGCCCTATTAGTTTTTTGCTGGCACAGACTGCACTTATATACTTACACAATAATTTGCTAGTGAGCTTTTTAACATGGACCCATGTCTTAACCCAGGCCATATAGTTCTGTTTAAAAATTTTAAATTAATCGAAAGTTGTTTTCACTAACTACACCTGACAGTGAATTGGAAGCATGTGATACTTGCAGGTAAGACCTAATCAGGAAACAGTGCAGACGATCTACACTGGATTAAAATTAAGAAGCGTGGAGGCAGGATGATCGAGTGGGGTCACTACAGTCTCCTGCATTAGCTGAGGCCTGAAGCTCCTGAAACCACAGGCGCAGCTCTACAGCTCTTAAGGAGCTCAGGCAGCCTAATCAAAATCAAATCATCTCCTTTTTTTCCCCCTCTTGCTGTATCTTTTGGTCCTGAGAGAAACAATTACTGCTTCACTGTGGAGGAAACATAAGGGTACGGGGCTCCATGAGCAGCAGCAGCAGCAGCAACAGCAGAAGCTCAGTGCTTTAAAGTAGTCTTTTATTGGATATCAGAGCTGGAGGAGAGTCCAAAGAAAATAGGTCTTATTCATGATTAGATCCAGCTGTGGCTTTCCACACTGATGACTCATCCATTTTTCTTTCCCCCCTATTCTTTTGCTTTTTTCATGGTGTGGTAAAGAGGGGTGGCGGTTGGGAGGCGTGAGGGTTTCTCTGAGAGAGCTCAGCCAAGTTGACTCGGAGCCCAAATCCACTGGTGGTTATTTGTTTGGATTATGGAGGGTATCACGGCCACAACTGTGCCTGCTCACTGCTTGACTCAGTCTCACTCGTGCACTCATTGCGCCACGTGGATTCCCTGCACGTTTTTTTAATATCTCCACCTTTCTTTCTACTTTTTTTTTTTCCTCCCAGTGCCGATAATAAAGACAGAACCCAGTGATGAATATGATTCTCTGGGGACTGCGAGGCTGCCCATGCATTCAAAGCCCTATTACAACCAGCCCCGGCTGACTCCCATCATGCCTGTAGCCGATCCTGATGCCTGTCTGGTTGGTGGTTACCCTCCCTGCCCGCCCCGCCATGCTGCCATGCCATCGACATCCCCCAGCTCCAGCCCCACTCTGCATGACCTGTCTCCCGTAGCATACAGCAAGTGCCTCCCCAACAGCCCCACCCATGCGGCACCACCAGGCCCAGTGGTGGCCACCATCCAGGAGACCCCTGGCTGCCCTAATCAAGCCCACCCAGCATCACCAGACCACAGCTCTTCTCTAGGGTTGCTCCATTCTCAGAGCAGCCCCAACCACCTCAACAGCCCAGGACCGCACGGCTACCACCCTATCTACGCCAACAGCAGCCCCTCGTCCTCTCCGGTTTCCCACCCTTCCACTCCTGGCGGGACTTCAGAGAGCCCGTTCGTTCAGGCCTACAGTCCCAGTCAGGCGCAGGCGGCAGCCAGCTCACCCAGCCTGTTACCTGAGGATGCCAGCCCTCCTTCGATGGCCATCACCGTCAAACAGGAGCCCCAGGACCTGGATCAGATGTACCTAGATGATGGTGAGTTACGAGAAATAAGGTGTGCATACACTTTCTGTAAGTTTCCATCTACCTTCACACATATAACAGGAAATATTTTTCTAGATGCAAACTTCTCTCTATGAGTTCTCTGCATGCTGAAAATGGCTGTTTATGTAACGTATTACATTTATTTAACACCTTTTGCTTATCTGCAAGCCCCCACACATAGCCGCACCCTGTCCCACCCCTCTCAGTATTTCCTGATGAAATCGTAGCAGCAGATTTACGTCAGATTTGTTTAATTTTAGACTTGGCAGATTTATTTGCTTTTGGTGTAACGTGCTGTCCGGCTAATGTTGTCCAAGTAGCTGCTTTACTTTAAAACAGTAAATTGCCTTGATGGGATTTTGAAACAATCTGTCAAAACATCACAGCGCTGAGGTCAGCCGGGGTGCAGCAGAACAAAAACAGCGGCACACGCGTAGCGAACCAAACTGTTGACACAACGACTAATGAAGGAAGCAAAACAATGGGTAGGGGTTTCCTGAACCGAGCCATTTTTCCCCCCATCTTTCTGGGAGGGATGTTGGGAGGCAGGAGGCGACGCTTTGTTTTCCCGTCTTTTTCCCCGTGGAGTCGACACCATGCGGCTGTCGTCATCAGGGGAGCCTGTGGGGTCACTGGTCTCCCTCTGGTAATGAAACCAGTCACACCCAAGGGACCATATGGTCGAGTTTATTGCCTCCTCTGTCCACCTCAGGTCACCAACATGTTATCTGTGTTAGCAGAGGCTCCACTTGTTGTTATGAAATATATTCATAGAACACATTGATGGCATTATGCCAGCGTAAAATGTAAAAAATCCCCCCACCTCCATCCTTATGGAGGTGGGGGAAAAAGACAACTCCACACTGAACTCAGGAATATCACCCTTCCTGTGCACCTTTTTGGTCAGTAAATTGATGTAGTGTGCAAATGTGTGTGTGTGCGCACTTCACTCAACAGCTCTGGGAGTAGAGGGGTGATAGGCATGAGGGGACCAGGGGAGTTTTGCTGTGGAACTGTAATTGAGTTGAAATGCAGTTGTCAGCATATCTGTCAGCCCTGATGAGTCCCATTAGTCCTCATCTCATAAACACACAACACAGAGACAGGGGAGATGTCTGTCTGTTATCAGCTATATAAACTGATTTCATTTCCTTTTTCTTTTCTTTTCCCTGGAAATCTAATTTGAAACAAAACTGCTTATTTGAAATTCTTCATGGCTGTTTTTAATAGTTTTGGCAGGCCGAGGCTTTCATTTCAGCATTTATTGAATCAAGTGAAACTGAAGCTTTATTTTGCATTTTGTAATAAGGTTGGCAAGGTGTCTTCTTACACCAACAATGTGAAGATACACCAAATACACATAGCAGTGCTAATGTGAAATCGTGTAACCTTGTTTCTCCTCCCCACTATTCCATCCACTGTCACTTTAGCAGGCTCAATCTTACTCCAAATGTAGCCAAATGTATTCAGCCAGTGATTACAGCTGCATTAGGGACGCACAGGAATGTGTATTGATTGACCAAGGACAGTGAGGCAGCCCCTTGAAAAACCTCAATGTGCTGCCGTTTTGCATCATCTAACGTCTGTGTAAGCATCTGTGGTGAGCTCCTGGAGTCCTTGTAAGTGTGTGGTGGTAACAGCATACTCCTAAGGCATCTCCTGCTCCCTGTCCCGGCCCTATCCCAAACCCTTCAAATGAGCCCTAAGCTTAAACAAATAAGATAGGAAGGCAGCTCACAGGGTGTCCCGCTCCCTGTCCGCACGCATTATCGCCGTATGTTAGCGAGCTGAGCGCTCCATTAGAGAGGGAAGACAAGTGGATGACCTCACCACAGCAGCAGTGATTTAACGCCAGCCATGTAGCGCAGCGTTCCTCCCCAGCAATTGGGGGCCCGTGATTTCGGGTCTGCGGGAGCACACTGATCTTCCCCAAGAGTGGAGCGCCTCCCACGCTCAAACGCTGAGGCCTCCGGCTCTCATCAACCAGAGGAAATGTGTCTCCCCCGGCCAGGCCCAGATTTTACGCAGCCCCTGAGAAATCACTCAACTTATCAACGGTGAGCTACTGTACCGCAAGGAGCTTGGTTAGCATGGAGGGAGTCTGAAATGTAAACCCCCTGACTGCCATACACAGTCTCCATTGTAATCTGCTAAACTCTTCCCTCTGCAGTGATAGAAGCTTACTAACTACAGTGAGAAACGTGAGGCGATGATTCTGGCATCTGCACTGAGCTTTAATGGGAAGAATCAGTCAGTCTGAGTTGGAGAAACCAATTTTCAGATGTACGTAGGCTCTCACCTTCCTCAGACTCACTTGTCATATATGGAATAAAGTACTAGATTAGATGGTTTAGACAAAGCAGTTAAGAAGAGAATGAAACACGGCACACTGCTGGCTGACTCGGCCTTGTTGCGTTGTTGACTCATTGTCATAAACAACGCATGGTGGGACTCCTATAAAAAAAGCGAAGTTTTCAGACATTTCGTAGTTTTTCACAGCCCACTATCTGTGCTTTACAAGGACCAAGACTGTGAGAAAAACGCCAGTCAAATGACATCAATGTGCATAACAATAGCATTGATGAAAAATGCGGTTTGGAGCATTTAACCATACTAATTAGGCCAAAAAAAGAGATGATAAAATGACAGCATGCTCTGTCACACGTCTGAGGGAGCAATTCTAGTGACATCATACAACACTCTTGTTTCATCCAACCACTGCCACACATGTCCTTCTAAATATATATACACGTACACTTTTGATCTTAAACTAAGCCTTTCTTTAATGTGGAAAAATGTAGACCACATTACTTAGTGCAAACTCCTTTACTTTGACCTCTTCTTCTGGTGTTACAAGGTATTTTTCTGTTGATGTGACTGTGTGCGTGTGTGTGTGTCCAGAGCCAATGGAGTGTGCCGACTGGGCTAGGCGTTTGCTCCTGTGAGGCTGCTGCCGTGTGTCCTCTCTCATTAGCTGCTGTTGTGATGGGTGATATCATGAAATGCAGCTGAATGCAGCACACAGCAAAGGAACCAGGGCTAATCAGAGGGCCAGATTTTTACCAGCTGCCTCTCTGGGAAACAGAGGGCCCTCAGTCCCCCAAAAATAGGAAAAACACAGAGTAAAACGCAGCCACTGCCGACTTCTGACATTTGACATATGTGTTCTGATTGCCTCGTGTTACAGGCTTGTTTTCCTTGTGATTGTTTCCTCCTCAATTCAAAGTTTTTGCGCATTTGAAACTACTCTGCTTGTTTTCTCAAACTGAAAACAGAATTGTTGTCGCCCAGCCCCCCCCCACCCCCCCCGCCCCTGGCAACAAAAATGGCATTCTAAACCTTCCTGAGGATCTCCGTCCACCACCGAAGCTTCTGAAGGCAACTCAAGGCTTTCCTCATGGAAACTTTTACACATCCTGGCAAGTTGCCCAGACCCCAGGACTCCACAAAAACCCCTAATGATGATTGAGAGCGCGTCCGCACCGCGCTGAAAACATGCTGAGTCGCTAAGATTGGAGTGTGCCGCAAGGCTGGCTCTGGGAGGTAGAGGAGAGAGAGGATTTGGGGGGGGGGGGGGGGCTTCATAAAAGGTGAGGGTGAATTGGGTAATGGGGCACACTAAACCCACTGCTGCGCGGGTTTTTTTAGGCGGTTTGT
>JAQNCA010000030.1:16612658-16672765 GCA_029783725.1 Acanthurus tractus
CCCCCCCCCCCCCCCCCCCCCCCCCCCCCCCCCCCCCCCCCCCCCCCCCCCCCCCCCCCCCCCCCCCCCCCGTTCATTAAAGTGGAGGTTGAAGTGTCTAATGGGACTCACTAAAGCCAGAGCTGCTCCTGTATGTTTAGACGGTATGTGTTTGTGTTTGTGTGTGTATGTGTGTGTGTGTGTATACTTGGTACAGTCAGCTAGATGAGGATGCGTTGGAAGAGCCAGCGACAGCCTGTGCTTTCACAACACTCCACCTCTGACCCTCTGGCCTTTTGGGAGCAGGTCAAGCTCCAGCTAATAGTGCACAGAGACAGAGTCTGTCTTGTGGTTAAGTGCAATGCCAAGAACATCATCTCCTTCTAGTCATAGTGATATTGACGGGTGCAAGAGGAAGGGTGATGGCTTTTTTATTATTTATGACTACAAAGAGGATGTGGACTTTTATTTTTTTACTGTTTTGTCACCACCGCGTTCACAGGAATCCTGTCGTTCTGGCAGCTCTTGACATGTTGAGGTATAAGTAAAAGTTCGGGCTTGCCGGAGAAGTTTTATAGACATGGAAAAATTAATAGGCAGCCACAGTCTACGATCGGCCTTTTACAGCCATTGACCGCCTCAGCTATGGATCAGCAACTACACTTTTGGGATCAGTAATAGATTTGATTCAATTTCTTCTCATTAGAATCAAAAATCATTACTTTTACTGTGCGAACTGAGCAGCCATGGCTCTTATTGCCCATTATCAGATATTACAGACCTCACCAAGCCCTTGAAGGGGTGTGCTCGGTAGCCAATGTGAAGGTATGCGTTAATCTGGTTACGGTCGGTGTTGGGTAAAATATCAATTGATCGATTGTTTTTGCTTGATCTTAACGGACTTGTTAATTGAAGCCACATAACATTGGAAAACATGAGCAAAGCCAAACTTACTGGTGGAGAAAAAAAGAAAAAAAAATCATTGTACCCTCTAGCAGCACAGTTGGAAACTTGAAGTCACTCTTGTAAAGCAGATAACAGTGTGCTTAAACACAATGTTATTTTTTTAATATCAAGTGTGGAAGGTGCAATTGAAGTAGAGTAATAAAACCCTGCAAATTCCATGGCGTCTTTACATAGAAATGAAATAACTTCAGCTAAGTGGAAGTCCTCTGGATTACCTTAGCTCCCTCTGGTCCCTCTTACATGTCTTTTATCTCTGTCCCATTGGCTGAACATAAGAGCATTTAGATTCCTGGTTGCGATCACATTCTTTTTTCTAGAACACATATTATGAAACCAACTCAATTATAGACACTATTGTCCATGATTGAGTGCAGTTTAGCAAATAATTGCGTCTAAGTGGTTACATATGACAGTGGCAGTGGAGTCACAGTATCAGCACTTTGATTTTTAGCTCTTTGTAAAAAAAAAAAAAAAAAAAAAAAAAAATTGGGAATTTTGGGATTTTTATTAATTGGAGAAATATGAATGTGTAAGAATAAAATATTTAATTACCCCAGAATGGTGGGTTTTTATTGCAGTTTATCAAATAATTGGGTCTTATTTTTTAAATATTACCGTGGCCTTTGTTTCCAATTATAATAAATTTTATTTTTATAACTTTGTAAAAAAAAAAAAAAAAAAAAAAAACATTGGGAATATTACTAGTTTTGATAAGTGCAGCAAGATGAATCTGTAAGAATTCAATCTTTCATTACCGCAGCATGCTGGCTTTTATGTGCGTGTGTGCGAGCCAGAGGATCTGGTCTGGTTTCAGTCGCTCCGTCATAATATCCACAGTCACTGAGAAAGAATGTGTCTGCTGAAAAACTGCAGTTAAATAATCTAAACAAATTGGGGTTCTTTTGTGTCTGGGATCTGATACTCAAACACATTAAGATGGGAGACTTTGATTTTGATTTTGAATGGGTTTCGTGTTTATTTTGCCTAAATGTAAGTAATGCTACTGTGACAATTTGTGTCTTATTCGCTCCTATTACTCCAAGCTGTGTAAATAGTGGACACACTGTGTGGACTCTGCATGGATGCTAATTGCCTGGCATCATTATCAAAATGGACTTCTTAAGCTACAAATACAAGTCTAAGCCTTTTCATTTAAGCTCTATTCCTTCGGTTCTTCATACGTCATGTATTTCTTATGTTTTCTCCTGACACAGCAGTTCTGAGGCTCGGTTTATGTGGCTCACATTCTGAGGTTTGGGAAACACGCGTTGAAAAGCCACCGAGCCACACGGATCACAGCGGGTCAGGACTCAGACAGGGCCTGTGGCTTGGCTGGAACCTTTCTGTGTACATCTGTGATCATGGGGCTACCACCTCACGCCAGACACTCTCATTACTGAATCATAATATGACAAATGTCAGTGTGGTTGACTGCTCTGACAGGCTGATCTGAGAGAGTCTCTTTTGCCCACAGGGACTGTGAGGTTGTTATCTGGGCCTGGGTTAAACTTGTGTTGAAGCTATGATTTAGGAACGCTCCAAATCTTTTCATTTCGACTGCGTGGCTCATGTTTTTTTTTGTTTTTTTTTAATTAATTTGAAGGTGAATTGAAACTGTTTTCTGCATCAGGTGTTCAAAAGGCAAAAGGTTACTATTTTGTTTTTTTTGTAAGACAGTCTGTAATCACCGCAAACATTACACCACTACACACTCAACATTGCACAGTCACAGAAACCATAAATTTGCCTTGGATTTAGAATATTTCCTGCTGGCGTTGAAAATATGAGCACATGGAAAACTCATAGAGCCCAGGCACGTACCGAACACCAAGCAAGCACAATAGATTTGCAGAAAGACACGTTTCTCTTTTCTCTTTGACTCTCTTCCAAGAGGTCAGGGGTCTGGATCAGCCTCTGGACAACATCTTTGAATCTTGTTGGGTGTCTCGCTCAAGGACACATGAGCTGTCAAGGACAGTTGAATGCGGTTCAAAGATGAGATCTTCCGTTTAAACATAACAACCACACTTGCCCCTAGCTCTTACAGTGTTTTTGGTTGGTATTTAGGGGATGTAAATACCTGCGGCATCAGTAAACAGGAGCAGGTCTCCATCCCTGACCACTTAATAATAGCTCCCCATCTGAAATTTGTTAGCTCAGTGAAATCGTATCCTGTAGCGACGGATGTCAACAGAGAAGTCTGATCCAGCCGGTTGGGATGGGGAAAGCCGTTGGGTTTTGCAACTCTTGGCAGAGTTTGCCGTCTCCTTCATGTGCAGATACCTCGGAAAGAAGAGGGTGGGAGAACCGATCATAAAGAGAGAAATAAAGAGGGAGAAGAGGAGGGAGCATGGAGACGGAAAGTATCAGAGAGGGAGAAACTAAGATGCTGATGTAAATTTTTTGAGAGTCTGAGTAGAATCTATCGCAAGACTAGAAGCCAAATGCACATCCCCTTTTTTAGGCATTACCTGCAGATTAACTGTGAATGTATTTGTTATAATAATAGATATGTCTAAAAATGTTGTAATTCACCATCTTTGATCCATCTCCTCTCGTACATTTGAAGAGCATGTACACGTATATTAGTTCTAACTTGGTGTGATATCTGTTGTCGTAGCTTATGGGTCTTAAGTGAAAGACCAGATATCTATTTTCATATTTTTAGATTTGGGGTTTTTTTTCTTCATGTCTTCACATCCAAGAATATGCAACAAGCATGAGAAGAAGCAGGTCAGCCATAGAAATAAAGGAGACAAGGACACAGACAGACAGACAGACGAAGAGAAACAGGGGAAAATCTGAGGTGGAAGAAAGTAGCGTGCAATCTTTGTGATTTTCCCTGGCAGCTTCTCCCACTGCCCCTGTTCTTCACACGCACACACACACACACACACACATACACACACAGACAGAGAGTATGTGCTCCTTTCACAGCTAAAACTGTTAAAACCAAAACACTGAAAGTCAAAGAAAGATAAACACTGCTGAAGTTAAAGATCACATTTTCTTCCTCTCTAAGCAGTGGACGCTCGCAGCGCAGAGACTCACCAAGCAGTGGGTGAATGGGTTTACTTCAGGGGAGGGAATGATCTTAACCACTGAACTGTAAGTGTCCTACTGTTAACATGTGACCCATGGCAGTTATAAACCTCAACGGTTCCCCCGACTCTCCCGATTGTACTCAGCTGAGCGCAGTTCCTTTCAAAACAACATGCTAACAAACAGGGAAATCCTTTCACGCTAAGTAAGCCTTTTTAGCACTGAGTGATTAAATGATGAAAAGCTACAGCAGTGTTACACAAACCTCAACATTCAGGTTTCGCTCCAGAAAGGCCTCAGTGCTTCTAACTCACTGCTGTGCTGTTTTCAGTGCTGAAATCCTCCTTTATTAGACCTTCAAGCTTTTCAATTTAATGCTGAATTTAAAAAACTCGACAAACCTCAGACACACACATTCCTCTCGGCATTTCTGATTAGTATATAAACAATAAATACACTGTCTATGCTTCTATAAGCAAAAATAAAGACATTTAATGTGTATATTGATAAATGTATTGAACATTAATAATTCATCCATTTAGTTAAAGATTCAAAATATTAAAAAACTGATGGCTACAGAGTAATTTTTATGCTATCATTGAATACGAAATATTAAATTATGTATTTATCTTATATAATAGTTATCTGAAAAAACACAATAACACTGTGCTCTATGTGAATACACCAGTAAATAGAAATACTCTCCATGTGATAAATGAAAAAATGCCAGTGCATTTGTAAATTATTCATCAACCATTGTTATAACAATACAATGCCGTTAATTATAACCGACAGTAAGCACAATATAAACTATGCATTATTAGAAAGTGACAAATTTGTTTTTTTTACACCCTGATGGTGGCAACTGACCCCTCTGTTAGTTTCCTTTAAGCCGTTATGTCTTTAAGCCCTTGAATGCAATACAGGTCTTCCTGCTCATGTTGTAAATCAGCCATGTCAAATCTGCAGGGAGCTGGAGCTGGAAAGCTCAGCTTCCAAACACACTGTGAATTAAAATGTCACGTACATTTTAATTAAATCAGTTAGATTTACTGCATCATAGAGCGAGAAGCAGGCTTGGTTTCTGTTAAGGTATTTAAGTGGCAGGTTCGCTCCCTATGCGCCAGCAAATGTTAAATCGATATGATTTGAAGCAGCACGAACAGAAGCAGGTGAAAATGTGGCGCTGTGATTTACAGCTGACAGCATATGTCTCTGTCTCACCCACTCTCCCTCAAAGACCAGCACAGTCTTCATCTCTGACTCTTACATTTAAAAAATATACAGTCTCCAGATGGATGAAACCTTGACTCTCTTTCATCAAATCAAAGTGAAGTCAAGGAGATAAGTGAAACATTTGCCAAGATCGCCTCTGTCTTGCCTCTGGGCTGGTCTAAGTGAATAAGTCCACGATTTGCCCCGAGGTGACCTCGTCCTCGGGCTCTTTGAATCCCTGCAGGCGCTGAGGATTTAAAGTTGTAGGGCAGCTTTGGGGGTCAGCAGATGGAGTGTTTATCAGATCACACTCTGCTTCAGTGCAGAGTCAGATCACTATGGCTCAGCAGGGAAGTTGAAAAGAGAGAGGCCCTGTCCTTGTGCATGGCATAAGATATTTGAGATTTAGTTACCTTTAGTATTCTATCAAAAGTCTTTTCTGTGACTGTGGGCTGAACCCTGCAGACACCCTCTGTGCAGATCACCCAGGATGCTTTTTAAATGCTTTTTTGAGCAGCAGGATTGCACGGGAGTGTCTAGATTAAAACAAAGAAGAAAGGAAGAGTCCAAAAGCATGGTGCCTCCTAGAGGCCTGGCTCACACCAAACAGGACCAACTTGGTTTGAACCGATCGACCAGCCAAGTGAGCAACATACCAGTCTTGGCATCCACGGAGAATAAAACTCTCGCAGAGTGCAAACCAGTCGGGTTAACCAAAGGCCATGATGTGCAGATACACACTCACAAGCAGACATGCATATTAAAAACAAGGAGCCTCTATGAGCCATTTATCTGTGATGGATAGTGAACAATAAAGCTCGCACTGAGGTAAGCCTTTTTGGACTCGGAGAGCTCAGTTTCTCTAAGTATAAATAAAAGAAAACAATTCTAAAATCCCACATAACAACTGACAGGCAACAGGTGATTTAAAGAAGCACAATACAAATGGAGTCATAAATCGTATTATACACAGGTGCACAGCCAAATTCTCACTCAGACGGCTGCGACTGAAGTATGATTGTTTCAATATGTTCATATTTTTTCACTGTGTGCCATTTTCAAAAGCCCTGCGAAACTCTCAGGCAGTCTGCATCGGCCTCCACCGAAGCATACGTTTCTAATTCTAAATCAATCACAACAAGTTTATCAGATGGTAATTTTGCCATAAACCCATTGGTAATGAGCCATGCGAAGAGTTTCAATCCGTCGCCTTTTATATCTCAATCACAAAGATGTGTGTTGTGCATTTCACTCAGCTAGGTGTATTTTCAGGCTTGGGTGTTTGCTTTATGCGGTTATGCATCACTTATTGTGTGAAACTGATCTTTTGATTTCTCACAGTCTCGAGTCATGCAAGCAGGCTTCATGTCGGAAGCTCTTAAGCTTCTTACTTTCATGTTTGCTTTTGATAAGCACTTTGACTGCTGGAATTTGATGTGTATTGTCTGACTGCAGCTAAATAAATGCTTAACAATTCAACACAATCAAACTGAACCGTGTAATTTGAAACACTGCTGTTCAGCATTTGAGCATTTGTGCTGTACCTGTTGACATCGCCTGTCAATCAAACAGCGTGGGAGGTAGTGTGGCATCCTCTTCCTGTTCTGTTGAAAAACTATGTGAATGCTCATCAGCAATTGCCTTTAAAGCAGTAGGTGTAGATCAGTTGTTCTCACTCTGAGGTTCTGGGCTCTTCAAAAAACAATTGTATTGTATTGTAAAAACAATATGGTTAAAGCACTCACGTACACATTATGCAACAATAATTATATACATTTGTTTGGGTCTAGATAACATTGATTTGGCCTAATGTTGTAGTATTTCATGTAACAGTGTTAAATTGAATCCTGAATTAAATATTTATCATCGTTTCAAGTACAAATTGACTTATTGAGTCTTAGTATGATGAAGCAAATTGTTTTTTCAAGCCATAGATGTTTTTCTGGTGACATCAACAGGAACGGTTGGAAGTGCCTGTCAGTCTGCCTGCTTGATTATTCCATTTTGCTGCAAGAGGGATGATTCAAGTGAAATAAACAGACTAAAAAAAGAAAACTAAGTAGATAAAGCAAAAGTTGGCAAAGTTCCCTTTTAAGGACATAATTTGCTGTTAAAAGAGGAGGAAAAATTTCAATATATCCCCATATGTGTGATCACTGTATTCAGCTTATTTCAAATTGTTCAATACAGAAATAATATAGCATTGTGACTTGATTTTTTTAATAATATTTTGTTCTGAGGCCTCGAGTGATTCCCACCTCTGACTGACATGAACTTTGTGAAGTCTTTAAATTTGAAATTAAACTTATGTTTACACAATTCACTAATTCTCACTAGGTTCAGCTGTGAAAAGCTCTTTTTTTATCATTATGAATTGCATTATTGCACATTATTATCAATTAGTGCAAATATCAAATAAAGGCAGATTTTTATGTTCGTGCAGGCAATTTTCTCTATATTTCCTTTGCTGACATATACCGTATATTCAACTACTGCAAATACACATTTGTATTGTGTTTTTGTTCGCAATGTCTGAACTGACTGTGCAACAATTTTACAGAAGTCAGTGATGAGGGCACGGGAGAGCAGCTCCAACCATGTAAACACCTCCCCCTCATCCTCCCAGGAGACCGACCTCGAGTGAGCACACCCGCGGCCTCCTGGGCCTGGGAGGAAATGAGAGGAGGAGGAGGAGAGGGAAGTGGCAGGCTCACAAAGAGAGACAGAGCGAGGTGAGATAGGGAGAGGCTCAGCACACCATGCGAGATCAAAGACAAAGGTTATGCACCACTGCAGCCAAAATAAGCACATCAGTGGTGGGGCTTTCAGTAAAAGTTGTTTTCTTTAGATTTCTAATTTGGGATACTGCTGTTTTATTGTCCCCCAGTCTGGATCACAGCACTTCTAATTTAGCCATTTTCGAGTGATTTTCATGTGGACCAGGCACCTAAATTCTCATGGGTCCAGTCATTTGCTTTGGCAACAGAGAGCCAAAAAAGCATGTCCTCTGAAAAATGAGGCCCATCAGAGACTCACAGGTGGAGATTAAAGCCCAGCACCACTCTGTCTCTCCACATGAGGCACAGAGAGTATGTCGTCGTTATTTCTCAAGGCTGCTCCAGCTCTCTCATCCAACTGAGCCAGGAGCCCTTGTCTATAAACAGCAGCAGACATATTGATTGGAAATCTCTTCAGTGACATCAGAGCACTGACTGTTTTCACTCCGTACTTTATTTCTTATTTTCTCCTCAGCTCTCCAAAAGAAGGATTGCGTTACTCCTTTTTTTGGCATCTCTGCCCTGGCACAACGAGTGCTGTTGAATAAAACTTAAAATCTTGCCTTTACAAACACACAGTAACACATATTTTCCTTGTTTTTTGTTGTTGGTTTTTATTTCTCTCTTTAGGGGAGAATTTTGCCGTCAGGGCTTTTTATAACAAATCATTTAGAAAGTCAGGTAACATGGTATAAAGAGCAACATGTAGGAAGGAGGATACATAGGTCACATACTGGACTTTCCAGTCACTAAATACAAAAGTAAACACCGACTAGTATTTTAGCTCCTTGAACTGCTGCTCACTGAGCTTGTAGCTTTGAGCACACAGTTAATAACGAGAGGCATTTCAAATGAGCATGTCAACATCTCGACGGTGGTGGCGGGACAGTAAGGTCTAAATTTTACAGTCTATCGCGCAAAAGATAACTTTGATCATCAGAGGGTGTATTCACAGGCTCTGCATGGACAATTATGTCCCTCTCATTTGTTGTGACTGTGTGGACTTGTCCAGACTTTTTTACACAGCCACTATATTTGCTGATCCTGTGGATGCGAATCAAATGTGTATGTTTGGAACGCGTCCTTTAAGCAGACCCCAGAAAGTAGTAAAAAAGTAACATAACAGAACTACCAGCACTCAGGTTTGTCTGCAGCTGCTCATGTGTGCATCTGTTTTGGAGTCATATTCAGGCCACAGAACAACACTGAGTTGTTCCCCAGAAAGATGCCCCTAACTCCAGGTCTAAATCACAAGTTTCATGGCATCGTTGTTCACTTTAGCGGTGTGAGGAGATGATTGGCTGCCACCCATGGCACAGCAGTGTTTTCACAGTACCACACAGCTGCTGCGGGGCGGTTGTAAAACCTCAGCTCTGGGGGTAAACTCAGCTTTTGTTTTAAAACAAACCCTCGCTCCGCGGCACTATCTCTTCTTTTTTTTTCTCCTCCTCTTCTCTCTATCTCCTCTGTCAGTTGTTGAGACTGAGTGGTTCCACATGGGAAAGCCCAGGGCTTCACACACCAGCCTAGCTGTGGGGATGAAATATGCTGTCTGTACACATCATCACATCATTAGGCCCAAAGGGATCCCTGCGATGGATTAGAAGCTGTCTACCTGCAAGGCTCAGATGAATTTATGAAGCACTTTATCACGATGAAGCATTAGTGGAACACTTTGTCTCTTTCCATTTGTGTTTATCTGTGGGAATAATGATCGCGTCTCCCTCCGTTTCGCTCGTTCTCTTTTAGTCACTCAATCTTTATTTCTGTCTGTGTGTCATATGTGTGTGTGTTCTGACCTCTGACCCGTCCCTATTTTTGACGCTGCTAGTTATCAGCACAAGATAAGTGACGCTGTCCGAGCCTCTCCGTCCAGCTGTTTGAACTGTGTGTGGGAGGTAGCAAATTGTCCATTAAATGTTTCTGCTGAGGCCACGAGAAGATTTGATATAGTGAGGAAACAAAAGTAATATGTACCAGGAAATTCAATTGTCTCTCTCCAGCAAGTTGGAGCTTTAGTTTGGCTTCCCCACCAAATCAATTTCACATGAAAGCAGTTCAGATGAGGTTTAATTCTGAGTCTGTCAGCCCCCTTGTGCTCTCTTTGAGCGTCTGCGCAGATTCAATGCCAGTGTTTATCTGTGTTTATACTTAAGAGCGTGTATGATTCAGATCTACTTCCTTCAATGATTCTGAGAGTCTGAGTGCCACAATAGAAGGAAGCTACCTCCTATTTCTCACAAAAATGATCTGCTACTACAGGAGGTACAAGTAAGAATAGGAAACCCCCTCCCTTTGCTACAGTGTTAAGGTCCTTGACCCTGACACAGCTGCACTTTATTCATGTAGTGAAAGTGAGAGAAGTTTAGGAAGGTGCCCTCCGCTCCTTTGGCATCAAGAGACTTCAAGTGAGAACAGAAGTCCCTGGCAGGAAGCCTTCTTTAGTTCAGAGGTTGTGTTTTGGACAGTCAGCTGAGGAAAGCCAGGAGAAGGTGAAGTCACTCTGCCAGGTCATTGCCAGTCAGGCCTTATTTGGCTTGAAGGTGATCATGTTACTACAGCAGGAAACTCCGAATGGCTCCTAGGCCTTGAGGCTCTGCGTCTCATCAGACCATTGGGCATCCTCTGTTCTCTGAGGAAGCCCGGCTGTTATCGAACGCCATTGCAATGCGCTCCCCTTTAACAATGCTAACTAAATCCCCTGTGCAGGTCAGGTTCACGCTGAACTCTCAGAGTAGCCAAAAGAAGTCATAACGTCCAGGCTTGGATTACTGAATAAAAAGGAGGCCAAACTTCCACAACATAACTTCTGATCAACATCAGTCATAATACCAAGCTTTTCCAGTTTGCAAGTTATTTTTTTTAAATATATGTACATAAATATATGTACAAAAAAGCTTCCTGATGAAATCACACTGTATCTTATTTGTTTAGATTGGTTCCTGAATCACTGGACAACCACATTTTTGCAGTAATTCATGTAAGTTTGTTTCGTTTGTTTCTTTGTTTTTTGTATATTTTTTTTTTGTTTGCATGTTTGCTTTGACTAATTGGCAAATTTTTTGTTGAAGGAAAAACATTTAGAGCACCATTTTTCCATGCCAGAAAAAATATATGATGCAGGTCATTGCAGTTAACTTGCAAAAAAAAAAAAAAAAGAAAAAAAAAGCAACTCTGACATTGTTGTGTTAGCTGCTCCTGGCTACACCCACTGTAGTTTCTGTGTAGGCATTGATTAACAACAATGAGAGCAACGGTTTAAACCACCACCAGTTGGCTGGTGCAAAATAAGCTCTGTCGTTCAAAGCAGAAAACAGCTAACATGAACACAGTTACAGCATCACGAAATGAAAACAAAATAAAATTCATTTAAATTCTAATGCTATTTGACTATTTTAGTCTCTCATAGACTCCTGGAGATGTGTTGGCCTTTTGCAGGTTTTAAAGCCTCACAGATCAGATGGATTTTTTTCAGCAGTCCACTTTTCATAGCTTTAAGAGGTCATTTCACTGTTTCCAGAGTCTTATATATGTCATGGAGGTATTTAGGGGAACTAGATACACTTTAGGAGGTTGGGATGTGTTCACTCCTATAAAAGTTGTTTAGTAACACCTCAGCCAAAAAAACTTTGACTTCCGAACGGTGAAATACCTGGATCTTCTGCTTTACGTGAGCATTGTGGGGCTCATAGACTCTTCACTGGAGACTTCCACCAGCCAAGCTGTCGAACTCCCAGTTAAGCCCTCTGGCAACTTGAATGTGCTTAACATGATTTAATGTTATGGCTCTTCTACAGTTTCCAAATGTTATCGGACTAAATAAATCTAGTGATAAAAGTTATTACAATTATTCACAGCGGCTTCTTTATCAAAGGAAGCTTTTTTTTAAAAGTCATTTAAGGCCCCTATGCATCATGTTATGTATAATTACACAGTTTGGCCATCATGTCAAACTGACATCCAAGCCTGACATACATTTGAGGCTCTATACTTGTTTTTTCCATGGCACATGATGGAAGCAATATAAAGGGTTCTATGTTCACAGAATCCTGTGTTTCTAAAGTCCAATTTTCCCAGGGTAAAAGTTAGGGTTTTGACCAAAACAGGAGGAGGGTTAATGTGTTTTAACAGAATACTGAACTGGACAGCATAGAAGCCTGAGAACTCAGGACCCTGGAAACACAGGAACCTGGGAAATACGGAAAATATGGATACACTTATGAGTTGTTAAATCCTAGCTTATAGTATTATAAACAGCTGAGCAGTATTTCAGTGTCTTTTAAGCCTTCAAAATAATGAATACACCACTCAAAGTGGACTTCCAAGCATGGATCGTGTCTTCTCAGCAGTACCTGTAGCAACATGCCCGCACCTACGCAGCCTCTTGTGTTTTTTTTTTAAAGCTGTGCTATTTTTGGTCTGAAGGCCCGCTGGGCCTTCTGTTATGGTTGGTCTCAGTCAACCTGTCACACATGAGCAAAGTGTTGTTCACCTGTGGACTTAACGTAGCTACTTTAATAACTGAAATAGTGCAGTTTATGAAAGTTGGCTTGTGTAATTATTTTTGCATGCACTACCCTGGCAGCATTTGCACTGGAGGTTCGCCACCAACCCTCCCAGCAGGTAGAGGGGTATCATTTTTCATCATAGTTTATAAAGACAGATTGTTTTAGCAGGGTCAACTTTCATTCAGCCAGGGGCCACACCTGATGGAGACGAGGTTTAAGGTACAAGCCACTGCCAAGAAACAAAGCTGAACTGTGCGCATAAATGCTGAACACAGCTGGCATCACACTCATATTTTTCTGTCACTCTCACACCTGCCTGAAATAGATCCCCCCCAGCAGTCCTGCCCCAAGTATAAGCCTTGACAGGTTCAGGCTGCAGCTTACTGATTGCACTAGCACAGCGGCTATTAAAGGATGGCACTCTGTTTAACTAAGACTAGCAGGACACGTTTGTTTTCTTTATGGTTTATTTTTTGTTTTTGTTTTTTTCAGCAGGGGAATATTTGCAGTGCAGTTTTCCGCTGTTTTTGTTTATTCATGAGAGGGCATCCTCCCAGTTACAGCTTTCCGTTATTAACTTGGGCAACTGAAAAAAAGAAAAAAAAAAAAGATTTTCCAATGATGCTGTAAGGGATTCCAGGCCACAAAGAGTTCATTTAAGTACATATGTGACAGTAAACAAATAACTTTGCAATATTATCTCGTAACATAACATAGCAATTGTTTTCTCTGATAGCATATAGAGATCAGGACATTGGAAAATAACCTGTAGGCTTGTTTTGTGAAACACTACAACTAGTTTTACAAGGCCTGAGTTTACAGAGGAGGTTTTGTGGACCTTGAATTATTGGAGTCAAATTCCACCCTGAACAAAATGTTGAGTGCTTTCCCTTATTTTGCATATTTGTGGTTTTCTAGTCACATCATGGAAGGTGAGACAAACTCAAAATGAAGAGCTGTCATGTTGGAGGTTTGAAAGGAGAAAACAGAAAAGCATGCCCTGGCATAACTGTGACACAGTTTTGTTTTTGTTGTTTTGTTTCATTTATTTTTTTAATTTTGACAAAAAATAGTCAAATATTTCAAATTAAATTAATTCAAAATGCATTTGAGGAATTGTGGGTAAAAACTGAGGGTTTACAATACCCAGTACGTGCACATGTATTCATTTACAATCAAAACCTGTGCACATGTCGTCTTGTGTCATTCAGGTTTCATTGACTGTTCGTTAAAATGACTTTATTTCCCAGAAGCTGTTGTAACCAAATAGTGTCAAGCCATACACCATTAAGACAGCTATAAATAGCAGCTTGGTGTTGTCTTGTGGTGTAACAGTTGGCCACATCCTGTTTCTGAGATTCTCACATAGCTGACAGAGTGTATAAATGAAAACAAAGACAGTGTTTTACCATTTTTTTCTCTCTTTTTATCACTTGTTTCTTTGGAATGGAAAATCATTGGGCATGCCAATGGAAAATATCAGTAGATATACGTAGCACAGAAAAACAACATGGCAGTTAATATGTGGGAGGAGGAGACGTCACTATTTTTTTACAATGACTGAAAAGGAGAGGAAGCCACTGCCTTACTCTGAGAAAAATAAAAGGTTAATTTGTGGTTATATGTCACTTAGCTGTTGGGTTTTCCCTTTTCTTTCAAAAATCACCTGGAGCAGTTTTTCTCACCTTTTAGATTTTAGAGGAGAGCGGTGACATAGTTTGATCATTTAATTGTTACATGTGCTTGCACTTCCTTTATGTCCTGGCAGAGCTTGCAGCTGAGCTAAAAATAACCCTAAGCGTGTAAATGCCTGTTTAGACCAGAGTGGGATAGAGTTGAAAACAAGCAGCAGTGTTGGCACAGGTTGTATTTTTCCAAGGGGAGTTCCTCCTGTTTAGGGAGGTGAGTCCCAACCAACCTGTTTGTTCATGTGTATGTGAAAAGGTGGGTGTTCGGCTACATATTAGAAAGCAGGGCATGCTATTATGAGTGTGTGACCTAATTCTTTCAAATTAAATTATATCTGGCATATTTATTATTACCATGTATTATATTTTCCATGTTCATCTTTGTTTCTATTATTGGTTATGAGTTTACATAATGCTGTTGTGATTCTAAACTACATTACTGTTAGGTCAGTTCACCTGACATTAATAGCATTAAGAACATGACGAGTGGGGAAAAAAAGGCAATTTCATATGTCTTCATCCCCATAGCTGTTCAATATGCCATTGCACCAGAACAATGAACATAATCTCAATAGAGGGATATTAAAAGGATCCATGATTTGTCTTCTATAAAGTAATGTTTTTGTCTTGATCAGCGCGGATGCTCCATTAGGCAAACTGTATCTACTGATAACAAACAGCAGGCCTTCTTCGGGCCTCAGAGTGGGTGGACTTCCTGTCTCGGCTCCTCACCGCGAGTACTGGTTTCACCAGACTCTTTTCTCTCTCTTTCTGCCACAGTAAGCTCTATAACTGAGGGGCTTCTTGTTTGTGTCGAGCCACAGGGCTCGGGGTCCTCGCCATCTTCACAGTCACTTCCCTCTGTTTTGCCAAAGAACACAGAGCAGATAAAGGCAGGGGAGTGATGTGCGTCTGCCTGACTGTGGGAAAGGCGAGGGCACAGGAACTAGAGCAGGAAAGACATGACGATGACTTGACAACAGAGATGTGTGTATGTGGCCGATATGAGTTTTAGAGACTGGTAATGATAGTGATATGTTTGGATTGCAGCTACTGATATCCCGTATTTTTCAACTGGACCACATCTATGCCAAGTATTCAGTGTGGTACTGCCTCGTGTGCCGTAACTTATTACAGGCTGCAGTCACTAAAGTGGTGCATTGTCTTAAGTCAAAAATTCATGTTTCCAATAAAAAACTGATGTGATGTCATAAAATAAAAGTATGCAAACACACTTTGGAACTGATCATTTTTCTCTCAACGGAATTCCTAGGACTCATGGGAACCTTCAGGGCCCCCTTTTATTTCTTCAAACCTTCCAATCAAACTGGACTGTTTTTACACTTCCTACTGCCTTCCCTCAGTTTTCCTATGTGGTTATTTTAATTGATGACACTTAATTTGAAATATACAGCATACAGACACAAACCTCTAATGACAAAGGCCTTAGAATCTGTAATGGATGCGGTGATGCTCTGTTAGGATTAACACATAAAGCAGGGCCTGCTAGAAGGCCTTTACTTTGCTACTTATCGAGCTTTTGTAGTGCATATTCTATCAAATCAATGAGAGCAGAACACCAGTAATTTAGTATCATCTGCTTTAAAGAGAGACAGAGTTTTCTTTAACAAAATAGTCAAGATCAAAACAGCAGAGTCTGAGTCATACCTAAAACTTTGGATTTCACAATCCCATAATGCAACTTGATAGGCTCTTTTATTTAACTCCTTTTAAATAAAAAACTTAGTATGCAAAACTTTTCTCTCAAGAGGTTCACAAAGTGCTGACAAGACACAAGACATCATACAGCTGTTTTGACACATCAGAAGTAAACTGACCTCAATGTGTAAAACCTGTGAAATGACCCTTTAAAAAACAGAGAGCCTGTACCTTGTATTTTAACTAATAACCCCTCACCTCACCTCTGCTCGGCCATCTCTCTTTATTAAATGTAGCATTGTTTTAATGATCATAATTGTTATTTAATGTGACTACTTAATAATGATCTGTAAATTCTCTTTTCTTTCCACAGTTAACGAGATCATCAGGAACGACCTCTCCAGCATTTCCGTGCACACTCACGCATAGACGTCCAGAAATCTTCTGAAGCAGCACACACACACACTCAAACTACAGCATCATCATCAAATGGACAAAAGATGAAATAACCTAGAGATCCACATGATGAAGAATAAAGTTTTGACCAGGATCTCCCTCCTGACCACGGATGCCATCAGCTCCTCAAAGAACAGCTGTGGACTCACATTGACAATCACTGGCAAGCTCCATTCGAATAAACAGATGAATGTTATATATATTTACAATAAGGGAAGTGATTTCAGGGGCAAAGTACACGACTACACTTGCCTTAATTCACAGCAGATGTTCTGTAGTGGACCAAACAGCTCAATGAGACTGAATTACTTGTATTGTTAACAAATGACAATCTTCATTTCAAGTGTGATCCGTATGTTAATGCATGGACAAACTAATGGGACGATAAGTGTCATGCTTCATCACTTTGGTTCATTTGTTTGTGCAGTCAGTCCGCAACAACCGAACTGGTGCCTTACAGCGACGATACTGACAGCAAACGACAGCAGCAGTCACACAAATGCAAAATGGTTCCTTGTAACCCAAAGTGGAAGTTTTTATATGACCTTTTTGTATCATTTCAATGATTTGTTTACAGGGAAACAAAATAAAAGGCTGGAAAATATATGGGAGTATGTGAATAGATTAATTGTGGGGTTTTTTTGTCTTGCTTCCTCATTATTATCTCATTGTTCATTTATACTGAATGTTATTGTATGATATTCTTTTGTATAAACCTGCATTTGAAAATTTCCTTATGTATGCCTTATGCTTATATCATGCTTTTTGCCATTTAGCTTTCTTTTTTTTTATTTTTTCATTTTTTTCCCCCTAATATAATTTGTACCATTTCTACTACCCTGCATTATGATTTTCACCTTAGTGCCTATTTTTTACCATCCTGCCCCGGTCTTCCAGTCCTCCCATTCAAACCATGACACAACGATGCAAAGACAATCAGAGAAATATATAAAACATATCCTATGACAACAGTTCCTGGTTTCAGGGGCTAATAAAGGCAGGTATCATAGTTTTCTTCTCCCCCAGCTACAAGATAGTTGAACAACGGTATGCTTACCTGCTGAATTTTAATGAGAAATATTCCTGGACAATATATATTTGTCTTTTACTTCTTGCACTGCAGGTTTGCTTGTAAATAGGCACAGGAATAATCTAAGTGCGCCACAGGCTCAGCTTTGCTCGTCAATCGGGTGATTCCACTGAGGAGTTGGCCAGACTGTTACTTACTGTTGGCAATAATTGATCTGAGTAGACCAAAGGATTTTATCTTTGGTGAAATTATTGTCCAAGTTTCCTTTTTCTGTCAGAGACTTTAACATAGAGCGGCTCCCCTACAAAAAGAGAAAAAAAAAAACATTATGCACTTTACCGTAGAAACAGAGCAGATTTTCTTGCTTCCAGACCAAATATTGTAGATTGATTTCCACTGTCCTGTCATACATCCACTCTTCCTCCGCACATCTGCAGTCTATTTATCTGTCTTTTGGAGCATGCACATTGTAATAATGTTGGGGATCATTTAGCCAACAGCAGCTTACGATATAGCTTCCTAATACATTTTTGAACATATAGTATAATAGCATGATTAAACTGTGTGTATAAGGTTCTATTTTGTGCCTTACTCTCTTTCTTGGCTACAAGATTGTTGCAACTCTATGATGCTTTTCTGTGTAGGCACAAGGTGAAACATATTTCTCTTTAATATGAAATATTTATGGAAAATGACATGTGTTTTAAGTGCATTTAATGTGTTCTAAACAATGAATTAATAAATGGCATAATGGTGACCATACAAAATGTACGTTTTTATTTATTTTCGTGTTATGTTAAAGTTGATGTGTCTCTGATTTAAAGGGTCTTTTTTAGGGAAAGTGTAGTTCCAATGTTGTTATTTTGTTTTTTCACTGTGTAGATTTTGACGTAAGGAATTTCTAAATAACTACTATACTATTTTAGTTTTAACTAATGATATTATGTACTCGTTTTCTAGTTTGGGCTGAAGACATTCTTACACTGTACTATCAAAGTGTGTGCATCGCTTTCATGACTATATTGTGGATTTTATGAGCCAACTAAGCAATTTTAAGCTTGGAAATTTTTTCAGAAACTCAGCTATTTCTGTTTATCCTGAAAACCAAGTTTTATATAAAAATATTGAATCAGTGGGTAATGGATTCAGTCTCTCCCCCCCTTTAATTTATACTAAAAGCATTCTTTGCCTCTTGCATGCGTGGCCCATATGGCTGTGCTTTAGTTTTAAGGCCTTCATTGTAACTTGGCTGAGTGATTTTCTTGTGTTATATAGCTTGACCTTAGCATCTCAGACTGTTCCAACCTGTGCCTATATCCCTAATAAAAGCTGAAAAGGGGATAGTTAGACATTGACAAGTGAAGGGTAAAATATCTTTTTATTTCTCCAAAAGAATAGTGCAGTACATTGATTTTGGATTTAATTTTTAACATCATTTACTAACCTAGAGTTTTTAGTTTTTACCTCAGTGGTTTGGTGTCTGGTTTTCCCTTCAATTTTTGATCCAAACTGAAATACGAACAAACCACCCTCACTATTTTGGCAGGATAAAATACAACAAGCTGCTGATATGCCAAGTACAAGCAGAGGCCTGTGTGTTTTCCGGTGAGTGTTGTTAGTGGTGGTTAGTTATGAGTGAAACAGCTTCTCGCCATGGGAGCTGTGCCACGCTCCTGTGTACCACCTGCCAGTCCTCCAGACTTTTTCCATCCACCAAAGTTATGAAGCGCCCATCCCCATAGTGACAGAAGGCAGGCCTAGGCGGAGCTCCCCTGTACGACCGTGGTAAGCCTAAAATAGCCCCACTATTTACAGATGCAGTCACGCCCCTTTTTCCTGGCACACTGTTCTTCTTACCTTAGTCTTCCTCTGACAACGCTGTACCCTTTGACACAGTAGAATGATGACTCCAGGCCATAGTTTCCACCTAAAACACAGACAAGTGGGGAGAGTGAAATATCCGAAAAAACAAAACAAATAGTTCTTCTATTTGTTTACAAATGTATTTACATCTGTTGAAAGATCTGTTTATTTTTTTAATAATCAAAAAAAAGAGTCTTTTTTTCTTCTGGTTGTATTTATTGTTGCTCATTCTCTGTTTTGAGTTAGATGGAAATTTTAATGCCACTCCTATATTTGTCTATTTAATAAAAAGCTATGGCCTAATGAAGGTTAGCTTAGCATAACCACTGAGAATGGAGGAAACAGTGTTCTTGGCTTTGTTCAAGGGTAGCACATTTGCCAACCCGCACCTTTAAAAGTAACTAACCAGCAGATTATACCTGGTTATCAACATGTCCCCTTTTGGTCAGCTGAGACACAAAGCAACATTTCTGATACATCCCCGACAGAAAAGACACATTTTCTTTCCTTTATTCCCTTCTGTTTCTGAGAACGAAAAGAGATGACTAAATGTCATTTAAGTCAGACTTCCTTTCTGTGACTTACATGGCAAGATCTAATGAGATATGTCATGCTATTCCGTGTTAGCTAAGTGTCTCCTGTCTGCAGCATCGTGTTTAGTAGACAGTAGACTGCACCGCAATAAAAGCTTTGAGCAGGATTCATACACCAGTTTTAATTTCATACAACAGTTTTAATTTTATAAAATAAGTTGGAATTATGTGGGGTGAGTCGCTCTGACAATTTATAGGAAATAAATGCCTACAACACATCACATATATGCTTGTCTACTCTGTTTTCATATTATCAGATCATATCTTTACCACAGTATTTGTTCCTCCGTATGTTCGGAAAATATTGCCTCTCAGCTCTTGTCTGATACTGATTAGAAATCTTGATAAAAAATGTCATGCTTGCTTTATTTGCCATCAGGACTTTGCACATGGTCATGACCTCTGTAGCTCTAGCTACTTTTGTGGTTTATGTAATGACTCATTAGTAACTCGTAAGATTTTTTTTTTGTCTGAGCTCCAAACAATGTGGCATTTTTCTATTGAAAATTTGTTGTGTGATGACAACTTTCCTTTTCCATGTTTTAAATGATTTGTTTTCTAAAAAAATATTTAGTTTGCATAAAAATACAGTTACCCTTTCTACATATGAGAGCTAACTGACCTCAGATAAAGAATTCACTGATTGCATGACAGAATGATCAAATGATTTGACTGCCTCATGATCAGAAAGACCGGCTTACTGCCTGACCGGCTGACTGACTGACACCGGCTTGGACTGCAGCATCCCTGCAGCGAAGGCAACAGCGCGAGGGAGCAGAAAGTAGTCTCTGATCATAATGATTGCAGCACGTGCCATTTTCTCCCATGGGTTCAACATGCACACAGCAGCTGGCAGAGGGCACGACTTAGAAGTTTCATTGTGCGGATTTATGGTGTCTTTACGGCCCCGCTTCCTCCTCCATTGTATTCCCACAGAGCCCTTGATTTGGGCTTTTATAAAGTGAGTGCATAGGAACAGCGCTGGAGCTCCTGCCCTTGTCTCTCATCGGCCATCTGCAGGCAGTAAATCCTCAATCTACCTCTGTTATGAAGGGCATGTTGAGAGAACCAAGGGGGTGGCTTTAAGAGATGCTTTAAGAGATAATTGCTTGACCATACCGAAGGACCTTTGATAGCTCTGTCCCATAAGCCAGCTCTTCATCTGATCTTCTTTGGTCCTTTGAGTCAGTTTCTGTGATATTTCTTTTGTTGTTCAGAAATGCATGTCAGATGCCTACGAACAGACCGTCTTATTAATTACCTTCAGGATGGTAAAGAAAGAAGACGAGGACCATATGCGTGCAGATTTAAGCATGTGTTTACATGTGTTTTTTTAATCTGTTTAGGGTGGGGTTTTGGAGGGGGGGTGGGGGCTCCACAGGTGTACACTGACCCCCTTTTTCATGGGACCGTTTCACATGTGACAGGACCAGCAGATGACCCGCTGACACGCCGACATGGTCACATCGCCGCGGAGCCACAGACAAATCACCTTTTTAAAAGACACTTTAAGAGACCCTCAGAAAGGCAACCAGATGGGGTCTGGAAAATCTTGTGCCGTCTTTTATTCTCCATCTGCAATCATTCAGCTTGATTCGCTCTCTCTTTTGTGATGCGTGAAATGTTGTGCAAGGATTTATAAAATTTAGCAGCGGGACAGATGTTTGCGCTTAAGAAATGTGAAAAGTGAGAATTATCTTTAAGGGTCTGTTTATATGATCACAACACGTGAGCCCTTTATTCTCCACATCAAAGCTTATGCATTCAGTATCCCTTTCTGGCTAACTCTGAGAGCTCTATTTCTCATAAAAAAAATATCTTCGAGACATCCTCAGCAATCATTCTTCCATTGTTTGCAGTAAACGTTTCAGTACATATGCAGAATGTTTATGTTGAAGTACATTGAAGCGCACATTAGGGATGCTCTTAATGGGCTACAGTAAAAGCACTTGCTAGTCAGGAGTTCAGGCAGGTGCAGACTCTTACAGTAGATAAAGGAGCCTGGCACTGGAGATGAGTTCACGACAATCACTGTGAGGCTTTTAGACGCCTTCTCCAAGCTCAATCTTCATTTCCCCTGACACTGATTTTGCAATAAGGATCCGGAGAAAAGGGGAATGTCCATCTATTCATTTTAATGATCCCTCATTATTGACTGCTGGCAGGGAGGGGGCGGGCAAAGGTAATGATTCTTTGTCTTTGCTGGCCAATCACTCCTCTTAAAAGAAATAAGAATCTAAATAAGGCCACTAATGGATGCCCAGTATGACCTAAAGCTGACCCTGCATGCAACCCATGCGAACTGACTTCCCGACATGAAGGAGTGAGAGTTCGCTGCTTTAGTTATTTCTCTTTTTTTACGGAGTTGGTTATTATTTGGAGGAGGAGTTGTGATCGGAAGTGTCGCATCATAGATTCTACTACCAATTTTGTTTGAAAAAAAAAAGGTGATAGCCACAATTTTATGCATTCACTCATTTTAACTCGAGTTATTAAAGCATTAATTGACATGTTGGGAAAGTACCTTACCCAGTTTCTGTCTGAGAGTTAGATTAAAAACTTTCCTTCCACTTTCATGTCTGTGAGATAAACCCGAGGCTACAGCGATAACCAGTTCACACAATAATGAATTTTAAAAAATTACAATATCAGTGCCAATACCATTACCCAAAAGTGATACTGATACCAACTGAGTATTTAAGTTGCTTCCTTTTTTTTCTACCTCTTTCAGTAGCCATCATGTGAATGAAAGCATTCAGCCGTGTTAAATGTCACCATCACTGCTCCACACCCACATGATTTTTACACAAATACTTAATGAATAGTGTTTACATTACATTGCTGAGGGTTGGTGGGAAATCCACAACAAATTGTGGGTTCTAGTACACAAATCTTCAAATTAAAGTTTAGTTTGATGAGTAATTTATCCAAGTAGACATGTATCTTACCTGAAGATGGAGGATGAAGAGAGGACAGTGGTGTTGATGAAGCCCAGGCACCGTGAACGCGATACAGCTGTTCACCTGAGTATTTTCCTCATGCTTGATGAGCGGCACTGTCATGTTAATCATATTTTCACTTTTCCCTGAAAGAACCTGTCTGCATCTCATGCATTTACTGTATCAGAAGTCTCAGACATGCAGTATAGCCATACTTCTGAATCCTACCGCCTGGGGACCCACAGGCCCCTGTGGGACACTTTTCCTCATGTATGTTACCAAGACTCCATCCTGTCATTCCTTTTTATTGTTAAGTTGTCAATCAGTTTGTACTTAACTACTCTATGTTGTTGTTTTCTGTTTATGTTTTAATTATTACTTTTTAAAACTATAGATGTACTGAGGCCCTTTGAATTGCATTTATTCAACCTTTATTCTGACAAGTTTAATACTGAGATTCGTGTCTTTGTTGGCTTTTTTGTTGAGAGAAAGACAAAATAAAAAGTTATGAAGTTTGAATGACTGTTATTTTTTAATACTTATGTCAAAAAAGAGTTTACCTCATTAACGTAGTTAATTTCACTGGAAAACACCAAAAAACTAAAACATACCAGAAGGATGGTAAAAAACTTTTGAGTACTAACATGGATTGCACTTGGATCAAACCTGAAGTTTCATGTTTGGAAAAGTAGATATTTTCATGACATAACATGCAAATTAACCACAACTTTCAGAAATACTTTTTATTTTAATATATATTTTCTTTATAAAGCTAAAACTGAAGTAAGTAAAATTGCTTTGGGAAAAAAAAAAGTTGTGAGATTATTTTTCTGACTGCAACTCAGTGGTTCTGAGTTGCATAAACGATCCAACAGTGTCTTCAGAACCAGAAAAGCTATTATTTATTTTGGATATTTAAATCATCTAGCCTTTACTTCAGTATCAACCGTATGTTCGTGTGTGTGCGAGCGCACATCTCAGGGAGTCTTAGCTGTCATCAGTCTGTCAAGGTAATGAACCCTACTTTACTGCAGCCTCCAACAGCTCTTTAAGGCATACTTCACACCACAGAAGAAATACATCCAGGTATTAGTTGTTTTGCATGGATGCTCAGTTGGATGATGGGTGGGCGTGAATGTTATTAGGAGCATTCATCTACAAGGCTCCCCAAGCCATACTATACTGAAACTGACCACAAGACAACCCTCATCCTCAAAGATTACCTGTCTCCAGCACTGTATATGAATGTTTTATCATAAAAGCTTTTCTTTTTTGCTAAGTGCCTCCTTGAGTGTTTGCTTTTAACTTTTGATTACTTTATGTCTTGTTGCGAAGAAGAAAAAAGAAAAAGACACAGCCCATTTGAATATAATGGACATAACGGGAAAGGTAGTCTCTCTTGTTTTATTGAAAGGATGTATTGCGGTGGTGGTGTAGTCCAACACAGTGGGTGTGAAAAAAAGTTTGCACAAAGTGTTAGTTTTTGTGCCTCGCAGTCACAGAGTTTTTTTATCTTTTCATTGTCAAAATGGACCCAGCAGGTGGAGAAAGTCAAGGGAAAAAACAGACGTGACACAATCTTATAAATAAAACAGCATGGCAGGCTTTGTATAGGCTCCATATGTTTCCGTCTGTGAGGAAATATAGGATGTCATGCATTGCAGTGTAAAAAGACTCATTTACAACCATTAAAAGCAGCTCAATTCAACATCTCTGCCTTTGATGTGGAGGATCACATCTCATTTGACTTTTTTTTTTATACATGATAGCTGAGTTTCTCTTTTATATAGACGTGAGTCATTTACAAGAAAAAATATTTTTCTCTAGTTTGGTCTAGACGTTGAGGTTTCCAGCCCTTAGCCCCCCTCCTGCTCCTCTAGGTTTTTACCAGACGTCGCGTTGTGAGAGGGGAATGGTCGATTGCATAACGGAAGGCGAGACTTGATCGTTCCTGGCCTTCTCACAAAATTCAATCATTCTCTGCATACTCCAATCCCATGACGGCCCATTAAAGAGCAGCGCGGGCTAGGATTTCCCCTCATGTGTTTTAAATTGAAATTACGGTCACAAAGTCTGCCATATGCATGAATCGAGGAAGACAAGGAGCCTGGGGAAAAGGAGATATCAGAAAAGTTGGACTGAAGGAGAGACAGAGAAGGCAGGCAGAGAGATAACGAAGATTACTCTCCCGCTTTTCTCTCGATCTTATTTGGATCATTTCATAATGTTTAGAGGGATCCAATCATATTTTTTGAAGAAAAAATTCTGAAAAACACTCAATAAATGGACCTAATCTCGAATGTTTCACCATACTGTGATATTCACCGATTGCTAAAGTCATTCCAAACAGGTCTGCAGCTTTTAAACTCAGCACACCATAAGTCATGGAAACTACCAGGAGAGATAAGGAGAATAGGTGAAGTATGAGACACCAGGAGATGATGACCCCAGATGTTCTCAGAGGAACTACTGGGATCTGAATCAGACTGTGACTGGCCATGAGTTCCTCATTCCTATTTGTCTCTGTGGATTAGAGGAAGGATAAACACACACACACACACAAACACACACACACATGCTCCTAAATGGATAAGACACTCTCTCTTTGATTTAGTGTGAGGAGGATATGATGCAGACATGAACTGGGCAAACGACCCAGAGATGTGCATCACTCCTCCACCTTCAAACTGAGGTTAAGCAATTCCTTCACAAATTTGAGGAAAACCCAATATGAGGGCAGAGGAGCTTCTGTTAATGCTCAGTTTTTTTAAACTAAATTCAGTATAAAGTTAAAGATGCTTAATTTAACTCATATACACAAGGAGACTTCTTTAAAAAACATGAAATGATTTGTTATAATTACATAAATATATAAAAGAATTTAATATTTTGGATCAAAAGTGTAGCATAACTTAATTCTTGAAGTTCTAGTGCAGATCTGTATGAGTCTCAGTTTCTCATCATTGTCTTTTAATCTCACAGTGACATCTAGTGTTGATTTTGAAGATGTGTATGCCATTAGTACTGAAAAGAATGTTCAGTGACTCGTGGTATGAACATAGTGTGAATATATTTTATAAATTAACACAACAAAAACAGCAATTTGTCTTAATGAATAGCTTTTTATAAGAAATAAATGTTTACATTTTTTTGGATAGCAAATAAGGGGGAATAAATTATCTTTCAGATATTTCAAAGAAATATTTTAGTTTGTTCTTTTTTTTTCCAGACACACATTGCCAGCCTATAAAGAAGGTAAAAATATGTTCTCTCAGCATTTGGCACAGTCCATCTAACTTTTTATCACATATCTGTAAAATTGCAACAGGTATTGCATTTTTATAAAGATACAAAATATGGTAAGGATGTGTAAATCTGGTCTGGTCTGGTTTGTAAAAATTGTTTCATTAACAGGTATTTACTTTACAATCTGAAGAATAATTCTAAGTTGATCATTTTAATTTCATCACTTTATTCACCCAAACCTGTCTCCTGTGATGGAAAGAAATGCAAACGCAAACTCTTATTTTGCTTTCATTTCTATAATTTCTTTCTCTTTGCAGCCGGACAGTAAGGAGAATATGTCCCTGGGACAGCATAAGTGTTGAAGACTAAACAAACACTACAGAGATTCATTAGTGCCTCCTCAGGTACAGTGTGGTATTACTAGGCATGGCAAGGTGGGGCGAGCTGCTTGGTATGGTTGGCATGCTAACTTAGGTGGATAATTGACAAAACAACAACTTGTTTTTCTTCTCCTTCTGTTGATTATATTATCTCATTTTTGAATGTTTTACATGAAAATTTCCAGATACAGCTCCTTTAAAGTATGGACAAACTGTTTATGGGAAAATAATATTGTAAATGTTTGCTTAACTTTCTACATTATCATCAACTAGACTGTTATATTAAAAAATCATACTTACTATTTATCAACTATGAGATGCAGTTTAAATGAATGTCAAATCTAATGTGCTTTTGATTGTTATTAGTAATGGACTGCCACATAAAAATCACAAGTTATAAGTATCCAAATGTTTATTACTGGTTGCTGTCATGTGACTTACATCATGGCTGATTTTTTGGGGACGAAAATATCATGACTACGTATCTGAAAAACAGTAATAGTAACAAATCTGTGCTAAGACTATGGATTGCAAAGCACCAAGATGTGTAGGTCAGACAGACGGTGTGATTTCATGCTTTTTTCTCTTTTTCTTTTTCTTAGTATTTTCCCAAACATTTCTTTAATACAATTTTTTTTATTAATATCATATTGAATGTAATTGTCTGTTCTGTACCCTGCAGCCCAAAACACCAGTTGGGGTCATGTGAGTGGTGCTTTTTAATATTTGTTTCCAAAGTTATTCTTTTAACTTCTGCCTCAATATCACCAAAGCACACAACAGATGATATATAAATCAGGTTTATTCAACTTGTGTTTAACTCCTCTGTCATATCCCCCTTGACCTTAACTCTATTTTCTGACCCTGTTACCATTCAAACCTGGGCATTAAGTCTCTCTGCCCCAAGCTAAATAGGATAAGGAGCACGATTAAGAGGATTTTCAGGATAATGCACCTACTAAAGCAGGAATAAAACAGTGTTTTATTTGGTATTGTTGAATGGTTTCTCCACTCCAGTAACACATACATAGTTATCATGTTAGACAACCAAGTAAAGCACAAATCTTTCAGTGTCTCAAATTAAGGCACATTTTAAAGCCAAAAGTACCATAGGTTCTTATAAAAGCAACATCAATCACTGATACTTTCACATAATGTTAAAAGTTCAAGTAAACTGGCTTTGACCTCTGAATTGAGCAGGAAGTGTTATAAGTTCAACAACAAAATGGTCTTGTGTGGTCTGACATGTTGATAATATGAATAAAACTCACACCAGAGTCAATAAATACACTATATAAAACACAAATCTACCATCTGACTTTGATAAGTGCAAATCTATTACACAACATCAGGGAGTGATACAGTTGTGGATAAGCAGCTTTAACCTCTCAGCTCTGTTCAAAGGGAATACTGAACAAAAAGCTCATGATTGTAAAGAGTTCAGTGCTACTAAAATAAGAACGAATAACATTTCAGTTTTGTACAGCAGTAACTAAAGCATACTGACTACATTGGACACTTAGTGTTGCAAGCATCTCCTGACTTGAAAAGTCCGTAGACACTAACCAATGGAAACATAGATAAAGCACCAACCATGGAGCCCAACTGCACTACCGCCCCACACCACACGAGGGCACTGTGGCCCTCATCCCTCAGAATCACCCCAATGATGACCTTTACATAGGACAGGGACAAGACAAAAAGGATCCAGGTCAGCACCTGCAACACAACAGAGGTAAATATTATGCATCAGAGTGATTTGATGTTCCTTGCAGACTAAGTGGCTTTCAGTAATTTGCCATCATGAGAAGCTTTTTTCCAAAATTGTGTCAGTTTACTGTTTAGTTCCTCTTTTTGGTGGAAGTGCCATCAGTTAATAAAATGAGCTGGCATGATAACTGACACACCAACCACATAGTTTTTTGTTTAAAGCTCTTATTGCTATAGCAGTATTTTTTTTGTCACTTATTGTTTATCATCTTAAAATTCATCTGATTTTACCATTATTCACTCTGCTTTGCTTTACTGTTTCGTACTAAGTGACTGTGTATTTTATTCAAGTTTTTTTTGTGATACATGTATGGTGAAACTACACACATTTGCAATGGAGAAACAGAAACTGTAATAATCTCGTAGGGTAATTTCAGCTTAACCAAAGGGAAGTTGAATTTTGAAACTTCTTCTTTTAAAGCTTTTTTCTTTTTTATTCTTTCTCTGAAGTTTATTTTACATTTGCCAGCACCTTTTACTTTACAATGCAACTCTTTCTCTAATAACACTGAAAATTGGGTTCAATGACAATATCAACACTGTAAATCTGTTCTAAGGACACTGAAGCAGTAATATAGTTACAAAAAAAAAAAAACTTTCAAAAGATATGCTCTCCTCACATAACATTGGTATTTTTTTCAAATTCCAGATTTCACTATGATGTCAAAACTCATTGCTGGTAGATGGGAATGAACAGGATGTAACCATGCACTTGATTATACATGTCTGGTAGATTTTCCTTGAGAAATCAAAGTAGATGTTTTGGTGGTGTTGTCTTAATCTCGTCAGGCAGAAATGAGTAGTAATGACATGATCTTAAAATCTGTCAATCATACTACACTCCCAAATCATAATCAATTTGCACATGCAAACACAGATGTGATTGTGACAGGTGGGTTGTAATTTTTACTATCCTAAGGTAGAGCATGAGCTGCACCTTATTAACATTTCATAAAAAAAACAACTTTATGTCTTGATTTATTAGAAGAAAGATTCTTACTATGACCACAGTTCCAGAGGCACTGTGGACCAGCAGAGGGCAGGGACTGAGAGCAGCCATGGCCATGATGTAGGCCCCAAATCCAGTGCCAATCAAGGTCAAGAAACCCATGAAGATGAGAGACCTGAAAACAAAAGACAGTGGCAAAACTGAGTGCTCTATTGTATGACTCTAACCACTCCATTCATAAAACACACAAATATGACACTGGCCCGCAAAGAGTTTGTTTTTAAAAATCATACCTGATGGGCATAAACATGGCTATGAAACAGGCAACGGGGTTAGCAACCGCAGCCATGGTGGCAGCTAAATGGTAGGCCTTGTTCCCATAAGGCAGACAGGAGTAGGATTGGACTGATGGTAGCACTGCGTTGGTCAGAGCATTGACCCAGGCCAGCACAAGGAAGATGAACAACACCTCGGCACTGCTATATGTCCCCATCCCAAAAGAGCTCCTGGGCTCCCTCCTGGCAGCTTCAAGGGGGTTGATCATTGGCTTCTGCTCTGGTGTCTGAGCATGCAGAGACATACCTTGTTCTCTCTTTCCAGGGGCCAAATCACCACTGAAGTAGAGATCATTCTTTCTCTCTCGAGCCACAGCTGGGTGATGGTTGAGAAGGATGAAAGCTACCATGCACACAGCCATCATGGCACTAAGAAACACAAAAAACACCTCGGCGGAGAATCTTGCTGGCTGGTAGATGGCCACTAGCTCTCCAGTGCTAATGTCATCCGCTGTTTTGTTGGCTGCACCAGCCATAGTGGCATTTTGACAATGGGCTACACCAACACCTTGAATCAGAGCCACCAGTGCAGGCACCAGACCACTGAGGCCCTCACCTGTGAAGTACGTGGTGAGGTACTGTGGGCGCAGTCTCATCATGAAAGGTAGAAAGGTTACAGAGGAGGTGCAGTCCACCACAGAGAGCAGGAAGCTTAGCAACAGCAGGGGTACACTGTGTGAAGAGCCCCCAATTGTCACTGTGTGGCTCCAGAAGAAAGCCAGTAGGAATGTTGCAATGATCCCCAACACCACAATGCAATAGATGACTGGTCGCTCATCCAGCACCCCTGGGCGGAAGCGGTGCATCAAAGTGATGAAGAGGGGACCTACATTGGCCATCTGGATGAGGACTGTAAGGTAGGATGGCAGATACCAGCCTTCTGGGATATCTGGTACAAGCAGAGGGAGCTCCACCCACATCCCGTTGATTGCCACCCAGGAGCCCATCCCAAACAGGCACGCCAGCACATGAGTCAGCAGCGACATGATGGAGTGATTGGTGATGGAATGAGGTCAATCTGGAAATGCAGATCTGAAATACAGAGACAGCACTTAAATGACTTATTTAATAGTAGAATGCAAAAGTTGGAGACTGTTATACACTAAAAATAAAATGTTTTCTCAGTTTTTTTAAGACAGCTAAATTTTCAGAACTTTTACGAAAAGTGTTGAATCAGCCTTTCATTTTAATGGCACTGTGATTGATTTAAGCATAAACAAGCATAAAACAAAGATCTAGCATTCATCCTCTGTGTGATACATTGCTTTTTTTTTTGAAAAAAGACCCAACAGCGATAATAATATAGCTGTCAGGTGAACTGGACCTTTTCAAGAATTGAGTCATAACACACAAAACACTGAACAAATGAACATGCTAATACAATGATGGCACTAGATAAGATGCAAATGGATCACGAAATGTGTTTATAATATTCCAAGACAAGGAATGGTATCACATTTCACAACAATCCATCCAGTAGTTGTTAAGACACTTCAGCCTGGACCAGTGCAGACATTGCCACATGGCATTGCCACAAATCCACATGGCATTAGAAATGGAGAAAAATAAAGAATAAAAAATTGTCTTGAGGTGGTGTTTACAGTCTACATGATGGTAAAAAAAAATCAAAGACATACTGTAACAGTAATAAGTATAGAACATCTGAATGTCATGTATGTTGTTGTTTACAAAAGCTCGGTGATCTTGTCCTTCCCAGTCTCCCTTTGCTTTGCCTCTAATTCTATCCCTCTCACATGTGCTATCTGGCAAGGGATGCCTGACCTTTCACACACTGACACACTAGTCCCAGAAAAAGCACCATGCAATTGTAGCACACACAATAAAACACATTTAAGTTGAATGATTGTGAAGCTGTGTCATAAAACTACTACACAGCTTCACTGTAAATGATTTACTATAATCAAAACTGTTCACTTTTCAATGTGTTTTGATGGGACAGCGAAATGTTTAATACCTAAATTGACCCCCCTTAAAGGAACATGAACTCCAATTATTTTGCTGATGGAGGCTCACCAAATTTAAATATTCTTATTTATCAAAGAAATAATAATGATAATGATTAAAAAATAAAATTAGTATTGTTTATCAAGATCAGCACTCATCTGCAACATAAGCCATGGGTATCAGTAAAATCCGGAAACAAGAAAGTATTGCTAACTATGCTAATTACATGAGATGAACATGATCCAGCCTTAAACTCTAAAATGTATAACTGCTGATCATCCCTGGTTTCTTTTTGCTCCTTCACATTGTAAATGGACGGAGGGTTGAGCGTGAGGTTTTCGCATAATAAGGATATCCCGTAATCCTGTCGTCCTTTCCTACCTAAACCTTTCACTGTTCTGGAAGGTGTCAGAATGTATCACCTTACCTCGTTCAGATCATAGCCAGGGAGAGACTGCTCTGCTCTTTCTTCCCTCTTTTCCTTTCATAAACCGTCACTCCATTGTGATCACAGGTTTTTTTTTTGGTTACATCAGCAGCAGCATGTGTGCATTCCCTCCCCTGTTTCTCCTCCACACATACACACACACACACACAGAGTACGCACAAGATACATTCCACTTCCGTATCTCTGCTACACTTGGTAGGCACCGCACAGGCGCACAAGCCTCACACCACCATGACACTTTGATCGTCCTTCTATTGGGGGCAGCGGTTTCAAAATCAGGCAGCCATGTGCTCTCTGTGTGCCTTGGAGCTCAGCAATTGGAGGGAAGAGAGTGAAGGGGGAGGTCCCTGTGAGAATAGCTCCTCCTTTTCCGTTTCCCTCCCCCAACCAGCACACGACCTTGCGGCCTGCCCTCCTTAAAACAAACAGGCTGCAGTGTGAGAGAGAAAAGGGAGAAGCTGCTCTTGGAGTCACACTCTATGGAGTTGTGCAACGGATACTGGAAATACCACACTGACATTTCTTCTATCCCTCTGTCCCTGCCTCACCTAATTTCTTATGGCCTGCTGAGACCCTATTGGCTGCATGCTGCGCCAGTATTGCATGACAGTTTGCAACTTGAGTTTCACAGTCGTCTTTGGCATGAATGCAGTTAGGCAACTGATAAGACCAGTCTGTCAAGTTCAGCTTCAATGACTATGCATGACAGTGCAGTTTAAGTTTCAAATTTAAATCAGATGAATTAAAAAATCTCTTACAACATTTAGGATGGTGTTTGAGACACATTTGGGATGAAGTGACTGTCTGATAAGTTTGAGAAGGCAAAAGGCAGAAGGTATCTGGTCTAGAACTCCTCAGCCAAAAGCAACCTGTGATGGAATATGGACCCCCTGGTCTCTGGAGTCCACCTTGCGTCATTAGCTAACTGCTGCTGCTGCTGCTGAACATCCTGCCATCACAGAGGGGAAAACCAAGAGGTTTTCATAACCTCAGTCTATGAAGTCAAGGTGGCAAAGATGTCAGTGATGAGCCCAGTCTAGAGAACGACCCACAACCCTCCATCGGAGAGCTGTGATATGCCCCCTACTAGACCTTGAGTCATAACTGATCTGCTGGCTGAGCTGACTGTCACTGTGGCTCACTGAAAGCATTATGTGAAGGTCTTTCTAACCATGCTAACAATAAAAATAGCAATGTTGGTGGGCGGTCAGCAAACCGTTTTGGTCTTGACAGAAATTTCTCAAAAATGTTTCATGGTTCTCTTTTATTTGTTTCAGGCTAGTGACTCCTGCAGATGAATCTGCAGATTTTTGGTGATGAGGTTGACAAAACTTGTTTTTTGAACAAATAGTCTTGACAGCCTCTTAATGAATTGCAATTTGATTCTTGTATTCCTTTAAACTTTTCATCTTGCATCAACTGCTCCTAACAGAACAATCCAGAATGCCTCTCTGCAAGCCCACATAAATCTGTGATAATCTGGGACAATTCTCACCCCTTAATGTCCACAGACAGTCAAAGCAGCACCTTTATTCAAGGTTCCCAGCTGCAAGTTGGAGGACTAAGATCAGCCTTGACAGAGTTCAGAATGTAGAGGAACTGTGTTACATAGCAGGGAGCTACAAAACACTGCACTTTTATTTATATTGAGATAAGTTTTTTGTTGGGAATTGACGTTGAGACTTTGTCCCCACTTACTTATAATGTCAACTCAACTCAAATCAACTCATTTTAAGCCTCATTTTAAATTAACGAAAATAAAGTTACCTTAGTTTAAATCATATAAAACTGTGTTTGAATGTCAAATTTGCCCTGTTTGGACCCTTATACATTAGATACACATTAAGTGGTGTCAAATACACATATTGTGCTTTTTTTACACAGATAAAAGATTATACATTATAAATCTCATAAAGCTCAGCTAGATAAGAACAATTGCTCAGCAAAAGTAAACTCTTCATTGAAAAACCTGCATATCTTCAGGAAACCTGCATATGTGTTACAAATGTCTTTTTTTGGGCCCCAAAATTGTTGACCATATTCAGTGTGACAAATTTCCTCATTATAAAATCAAAAAACTTAACATAAAACACCACAAGGTGTCTGAATTCCTTTCATCATTTCAAATTACCTCTGTCCATCACTTTAAATTAGACAAGTTACCACCTACCTGCTTGTGGGAATGGAAGTGCAGCGTCTGATCTGGTGAGAGGTTATGCAAGTGCAGCAGAGTGGGCTGAGGGCTGCCTGCTTCAGATACGTCACACCACAGTGGCCTTGTGATGTGTCTGTCTCTCTATAGTGGAGTATGCCTTCACATAGAGTTGAGAGCTTTGTAACTCTGGATCTCTGAATCTGTGTCATGTGACAGCAGAGGGCTGATCCAGAGGTCCAGTTTGTGAAGCAAAGCCCTCAGCCACAGGGGTGGGTGGAGGAAAGGCATGAGGACAGAAGGACGTGAGAAAAGGATAGAGGATGACAAAAAATGGGATGGATGCTGAGAAAATGCTGGTAAAAAAAAAAAAAAAAAGTAGAAAAAAGGAGCAGACTGACCCTGATGAGTCTACTCTGTGAACAGAAAGGGTTCTTACATTTTTGCAGGCTGGGTGCGGGCAGCTTAGCCAACCAGAAGATGACTTTGGACAGCTTTCTGTGCTTTCGGAGTGAGTGTTTGGTCGGGGTCAGTCTGGCTTTGTTCAGCGCAAATTCCTGCCCAAATGAATGACTCCTGTTGAGCACTAACTTCACTGTATTTCATCCGAGGGCCCTTGCACCCACATCTGCACTGACTGGTACTACATGTTCCATTCCTGAATAATAACAGGTCTTATTAGGCCTGCAACATTAAGACAAATTACTTTTGATGCAGCAAATAAAATTCATTGGAGCTTTCCTGGATGTGGGATTAAGGCAACTCTTGCGTTACTAACTCATTTAGATTGTGTACTGCTTGTTGCTGCCAAATGTCAATTAAATGTCTGTTTTCCTGCCCCAGAAATTTCTGTTCAAGTAAACTGATTTATACAAGGAAAAAAAATGACACCTTCATTTTATTTTGTTGTTTATACAACACATTTAGCAAAGGTTTCGTAGAAAATGCTATCAGATGTGTCTGTGTGAGATCAGTCACTGAAATATAGCTATAATGGTAACCTATTATTATTATCCTATCATTATTATCAATAATGAAAGCAACCAGGTTAATTTAGTCAACTGCTTCAGTGTCTTTAACCAAACAAGAAAAAATGTAATTGGACAGCGTGTTATAATCTTCACTTTTGTAGCTGTGCAGAACAATTTGTCAAATGAAAGATTAATGTTATGGTACCACACATGGAAAAGTATGGATGACCTCAACTGATGATAAGTTTTTAAATGATTATTGTTATGGTATTAAAAAACATGTAAAAATGTACCTTTTGTTTAATTTTCCTGGAAAATCAAGAGCCAAAAACTCTTTAAAGGTTTTCTGGCTTATTGATGCGCCCAACATCTTACAAAAATACTGTGCTACTTTTACCTTTAATTTGTTTCCCATTTGTTTATCATCCACATAGTGAGTTTAATTTGCATGAGATACTGTCACACATGCTGCAGCATGGGTAGGATGCTACATGTCCTTTGGTTAGAAGTTACCAAAGAAATGTATATTGTTTAGTTCAGATGTTATCCACTGACTGTATGACCTCTTTCCTCTGTTGATATTACTCTATATTAAGTGTTTTCATGTTTGTGAACACTGATGTCCAGTCACAGGACAGTGTTGTTTTGATTAAACTCCAGGACTGTACAGAGGACTCCTGTGACCTGGAGACATGGTGAATGTTTTTGTAGAAGTACAATACTCTGCTTTCTCTCTCAAAACTGCTGGGCTCTGTGTTTAAAAAAAAAATCACTCTGTTTTTGGTAGAGCACGTACGGTGAAAGGGGCTGTAACTAAAGACGAGGAGCCAGAGGTGAAATTTCTGCCAATGAGAATTTATCATCAACTAAGATACTAGTCATAGGATTACGTACAAGTGAACTTTACCCCAATTCTGCTGTGGTGCTGGCTAATGATTCTTTCATATTTGGATATTTATTTGTCTGAATGTGTAATGTAATGTCTAAAACGGGCCAGATTCACCTATATAAACTATAAGTACTGAATAGCAGTCTCTTTAAAGAAGAGTTTAATGCTCTTGTGTTCAAAAGTGCATCAATTTCATATGAGACAAAAACAGCAGATGACCAAAGACAAAATTTGTCACTAGCTGGTGAGCATAGTAAAAAAAAACCGAGAGGTGAAAGAGCCATAATTTCCTGAAGAGTTAGTGAAAACTGAAAATAGAGCTGAAGTAAAATAAGAGTAAATATTGGAATGGAATATTCGGTTGATAAGCAACAACAATAATTTTGACCTCACAAAGCAGCTGTTCTTGTATGAAAATCTTACGGGTAAACAGCCAGATATCTTTCTGTCAAGTGAGTGGAAATCAAAAACAAAGCTAAAAGAGCGTGAGTATTGGCCTGTAAACAAAACTTCAAGTGTTTGATACTATTGCTCTGTAACTGCTGGATGTGTAAACGAGCATTTATTTGCAAGTTCAACTGTAAGGTATTATGTTTGTGTTTTGTTCTCAGTTAATGCAGTCATACGGAAATTCATGTACACTATGTCAGCCAAGCTGAAAATTTAATGTATTGTACTATAAATAAACTCATTATTTGGTTTTTCTATCTGCGAAATGCCTGTTTTGGTTTGATCATCTGTCCTCTGTTTTTGCATTCTCTTCGATCACAGGAAAGCAGCTCTGTATGATACTAATGAGGTAATGATCATGGCAAATATATTTAGTTTTATTACAAAAAGATTTATTTTTTGTACAAGTGGACATAAAATTATTAGTGACATTCATCTACAGTTTCTCTAAATTAGACATCAGAATGAGTGCTGGGTATAGAAACATTTACAGTACAGAAAGTTTAGGGTGCATAGCAATAAAAGTGAAATCTGGCTGTAATATTTTTTACAGTACAGTAAATGTTCAACCTTCTTCATCATTAACACACTGAGGCCGAGAGGAAGAAGTTTTTTAACGTGTAAAAACATTTTTAGACTTTTTAAAAATCCTTTTGACAACTGCATAGACCAAATGCAATTAGGTACATAAGCTACTGTCTGAAACCTCAGGTAGATCAAGTACAAACATACACATACAAATACAGTATCTTTAAAACTGCCGATAACATTATGTGAAGTATGAATCACTCTTTAATGAAACCAGAGTGACGGCCAGGCACAGTGCAACACTGATCAGCCTGTGCAGTTCACTGATGATGGAGCTGCAGTTGCTTTTCACTTAGGGCGATTTTTTTTTTTTTTTTTTGCAGAAATGATGCATATTGGTCTTTTAATGATCATGAAGAAACTTTGAATGAAATGCATGCAGTTTCTAAAACATCTTTGTAAATAGAATAATAAAAAAGAAACAGAATTTTTTGAAAGGAGGTCAGAAAAAAGAGATATCAAGGCAGAATAGAGAAAATAAAACATATACTGCTTTTGGTAAAAGATGCTTGAAAGGGAAAACAAGGAACTAAAAGGTAGAGTTCAAAGAAAAAAACAACAAAAAACTACAGTTAAACCAGACATCACCTCCAGTGCATCTCATGAAAAATTAATTCTCTTGTTCATGACAACTGCCCAAATCCCCACTTATCTACAGTAGATAGACACAGAAAAGTGCATTTTTTTTATGAAGATAATGTGCTAAACAAAACTTTCCCAGGAAGTACAGAGTTATTAAGAACACAAAACAGCTATGACTTCACAGTAATGTTCCATAGAAATTCATACATACAAAGACAAACCAATCCTGAGAAAATAATCTCTACATATCAACAATGACCTTTTGAACTTCAGTGCATTGTTCATTCCACAGTCTCCAGTGTTTAAAACATCCTTATAATAAAGAACAATACAAATACACCTGAAAACATGGTGTCAAAAAAGGTAAAGACAAAAAACAGTGTGGCCCTGCCAACAAAGTCATCTTCATGGAATGAAATAAAGACAAAAACACCTCAAAGTTGAAGGACAGCATACTGTTTCCTTCAAACGCTCATGGTTTTGGTATAAGTATTTTTTTTTTAATTTTTGGACTCCAGTTGGGGCAGTCAGACAGTAATAACATCTTCACCTCCTATGTACAAAAAGTGTTCTTGCTGTTTGTCCCTTTTAAATCTATTACACCACATCACGGCCCATGGCAGAGCATCATTCTCAGGTTCTGGTACCGTCTGACTTCACTCACCTTTACAAGCAAAACCAGAATAAAAAGCTGGGGAAAAAAGCTGATGTAAGCAATCCTCTAGCTGTCATGCAGTAAGCAACCATGCAGAACTTCTCAAATCCTACTTTCTACGCAATCAGACACTATGAAATGGATCTGGGAAATAAAAAAAATCTTTGTCTCGCTTCTTGACCAATCTCCTGAATGTACACACAATAGATGTAATCTTCACCCAGACTTCTTAAAGACCCTCTAGCTTCACCTCTGGTGACCTTTGCTATACTCCTCTGCCAGTGACTTGTGTACAGATATGACAGACATGTTGTTTTTTGGCCTCTCTAAAACATAGTTTCTGCTCTTCTCTCTGTCTCAGGGCCCTGAGGCCATGTTTGGGTTCGGCGCTGCAGCATGCGCATGATGCTTGGGGGCAGAGGTGATCATGTGGCTAACCTCTCAGCTTCATCTGGACAGGGCATGGGAATGAAAACAGAAGAGAGAAGAGGGTGACTTTAACATCTCAAGTTGCAAGTTCTTTTCATGTTTATTTATTCAGTGAAAAATGTAATTCTGCAACATGCATGACAAAGCAGATTCCCATCTGAAAAAAAAATTGAGGTGAACGGCTGACCTGATGGTGAGGGAAAATTGTCATCCCCTGTTGTGCCAAACTGTAAATCAGAGCCCAAAGCAGCGATGGAGCTCCTGGGACGAATGCAGCGGTCACCTGAGAAACTTCTGCGGAGTAATGCCTGAAGCAAGACATGTTAGAATAATCAGAGCAAGCTGGCTTAATGGTAAAGTGCCTATGAAAAGTTATTGCATTCAGGGTTTTATGTTCCTTTAAAAGCACATTGAAGAATAAGACGGCTAATTGTGACAAGTAAAACTAAGAGGAAGTTAACATTAAAAAATACATGGGCCATCTAGATCAGGGCTGCCACACTATTACAATTTTTTTCCACTATTATTGTGGCCTACAAAATTTATGATAACAATATTTTTGACATGTTTATAGAAAATTGCAATCAGTCAAATTAATCTGTGAACCAAATGATTTGTAAGCAAACTACAGAGACGGTAGCTCTGCAAAGGCATACAGAAAGTATAAAAATTTACACTCTAAAATTGTTTATGTGTTATATGTACATTATCACCACCTACTATGACAAAGTGAAAACAGAAAAGGATGGAAATGATATAAAGGATGCTGTATTTCGTGCATCACATAATCTTATGTGCATTATTCACAAGATATTAATAATTTATCACAGTTATCATTAACAGCCCATTAATATAAACAACAAACAAGAGCTCTTGTCTTGCCTTGCGTGTCATGGGGCTGGTGGGGGCGGAGGCACTGCTGTAGAGGCTGAGGCTTGAGTTCGACCTGCTGACAGTCAAACCCTTTGAGGAGCTTCCTGCAGGAGACAGGTACTTCTCCTTGATCTTCAGGTTGGTCCTGCCTTTCACTGTGGGTGACACAGCAGGGAATTGCAACAGATTATTGTAAAATTAAAAAAAAAAAAGTAATTATGGATGCCACTTTTCTAATTATACCCTGCAGACACTGTAAACAACAGAAATGGGATTGTCAATATAATTAAGTATGAAGAATATCAGTATTTAAATGGCACACAGTATTCAAAGACACAGATATTTAGTGTAACACATTCATGTGTTTGACTAGTTTTTTTTTACATGTATGCATGCTTAATTATTTAAAAATGCAAAATGCACATAAACAGTATGGCATTTAAGGATCAATCATTTAAAGTCATGGGTACTGAAGTGCACTGACCTCTGCAGGGGTCATTCTTGACAAGGAACTCATCCAGAGCAGTCCAGCCTCCCCCCACCCTCACCATCAACGTGCTGCGCAGGATACGAACCATTCGCAGCTGCTGGGAATCTCCAAACTGCAACAAATAGCAAAAGAAAAAAAAAATTGATTGCAAGTTTGGGTTTTTGAAGCAAACATTGCTGTTGCATTTCACACTGCATTTCCAGACTATCAGAGACATTTGCTTGGGTGAATCTGTCTTCCAGCCAATGAGGTATCATGTTTAAATGCCCCAAAAAATGGAAATGTACATTTTATCACTGCATGTATGACTACATGTCATAGCTGCTTTAATCTTTTAATCTTTGTCTATAAAACTGACTCACCCTGTATCTGTTGGCACTGATTTGCTCCACCTGAAACCTCTTGGGACAGTTACACTGTGACACCTGTCGACTCACCTGAGGAACACAAGTAATGAGACATTTTTGAATTAAGTATAACAGCAAATGCCTTAATAAATAACTCATTCTCATCATTAAAATACATTTGCGTTTTCTTATTCAGTCTCTCCTCATACCTCCTCATTGATTTGATCTGCGTCCAGTGTCTTCCTGTAGGGGTCTCTGCTCGGGTGAAGCGCACTCACAAACTCATAGTAGTCAATGAAGCCATCGCTGTTCATGTCAAAGATGTTTGCCACTGCGTTCATCTCCAGAGAGTTAGTGGGAAATTCTAAAGTAAAGAGGTTTATGCTTAAAAAGTACATATCAGATATATGAAGGAATTTCCATAAACACCAACAGTTCAGAAAACAGATTCTGTGATTATTTAAAATTAATTTATTTTAATAGCTATAATGGAGATATTTGTGTTAAGCTTTTGGATAAGTAATTTTAGATGCTGTCTTTTACTTTTATAGCAACTCAAAATGAGTTGGATCTTACTTGAGGCGAGGACATAATCGACAAACTCCTTCTGGGTGATGCGTCCGTCCTGATCCCGGTCGATGCTGCGGAACACGTCCAAGATCCGAGATTTCAAGTGACTAATCCACTGGATGTAACGCTTTCGCCAGATATTAAAGTCGAAGTTTGCGAACTCTTCCATCTGTCCAGAAATGCAAAGCATCACAACATGTACATTGGTTATTACATGTAGGTAACTTTTGAAAAGTAACATTTCTAAATGAATAAATTGATCATCTTTAATATGTGAGCTTTAAAAAAAAAGCACGTTAACCTCTTTGAGTGCTTGCTGGTGTTGTTCCAGATGTTTTTGTCTTGCCACAGCCAGAAGCCAAAGTTTCTGCCACTGACTGACCAGCTGACTGAGCTCTGGGGTCTGGGGGTCAAGGTGCTCCAGGGGAACAGGTGCAGCAGGCTGCATCTTCAGCGTGCTCCTCCTCTCTGAACGGAGAAGAGCAACTTGTCAGTCTGGAGTTTGCATTTCTGCTTTACACATCATTATTAGTTGAAAATCATTTAGTTCTTAATATATATATATATATCTATATATATAGATATATATATATGTACATATAAATATTATATTGCAATCAATCTTTTGCATTCTGTCAGTAGAACTCTATTATTTCCTGTTTTCATTGCTTACTTGTAAGTGGCCGTTTGCTGGGGGAAACGTGCTGCTTAGAGAGGCTCTTGTGTTTGCAGGACTTCGTGGCAAGTTCAACCTCTGGAAACTTTTTGTTCAACTCCTCCATGAATACCTGCAGAGAGAAACCATCAGTGAAGAGAACATAATGATGATCTGATGATGATCAGAGTAAAGCTTGTTATAATGAAAAAATTAAGAGGTCAAATTGGTCCAATGTGGGGAAAAAAGAAGACAGAGGAGGTGCTTGGGTGATAATTCGGAAAGGGCTAAGGTGTGAACATAATTGGTGCATTGAAAACATGTAACATGACCATTCATTGGTAAGTAATGTAGTAGAGAGGTAGTCAGATAATTTAGTAACATGTTGTAGGAGGCAACTCATAGATCAGAGAAAAGCCGTACTATGTGCTGCTCTATCAGTTCTTGGTTCTGCTCCATGGTCTCAGCAGGAGGCTCCTGGTCTCTGAGGCTGAGGGCTTCCTCTGCTGACGAGATCCAGTCCAGTAATCTCTGAACTTCCTCTCTCTCTTCCTCCAGGGCGGCCAAGCCGGCCTGGATCTTCTGGCCCTGCTGCTGAGCCCAGGTCTGAACCTGACGAGGAGACACATTCAGGTGCTCTCAGAGATTCAAACAACACTTGATAACAAGCAACACTTAAGGAAAATACATTTGCTTTCGCTTCTCATGCAGGTGCACACCTCCTCATAACGAGTCTTGGTGACACTGATCCAAGATTTCAGGGTGATGATGGAGTCTGGGTGACAGGAGGCCAGGATCTCCTCACCCAGACAGTGGATGTTCTGTAACTCCACCGCCTGAGACTGCAACGCATCCATCGATTCCTGTAGAGAAGCAAAAAAAAAAATGCAATGAAACACCTTTTTGAGTAGGATGAGCAGTTATGTTGGCATTCAAATAAAGTTATGTTCATTTCAAATATGTAGTTCATTATTAATTTCCTTTTCCTTTTTTCATTTCTTTTTAGAAGTGTGTGAAGTGTGTTCATGATCAAACAACAAAGTATTAACTGATGGTCATAGTTTTCCCTCCTTCAACCAGTTGACTAAGTTCAAGCATGAGTTCAAATATCTGCCCTGCTAAACTGCCCTTGATAAAACTGAATCCTTATCAGCACCCGCTTGTTGTTATGTGGCTCACCCTGACCTTTGACCTGCCTGGAAGCAAACAAGGGGGTAAAAAAATGTATTCCTTTAGGGAGTGATAAAGCATCATGCTATACTGACCTTGTGTTGTTTGCGGAATGCAAGCAAACCCTCCTCCTCCTCTGGTATCACCCCATATTTCAGGACCCTCTCTGCCTCAGTGAGGCGTTCCATGAAAGAATGGACAAGGCCATCAAACTTCTCAGCCTACCGAGAACAAAGACAAGGACTAAGATAAGAGCCTAACCCTTAAGGTTAAGATAAGAGAGGCATTAGCCCTGGTTATGACTTTTATTAACTGTCAAATATCAGCCAATTTACTGCTTTTTTTTTGCTTATGACCATGGTCATCTGTAGCCTGAATAAATCCGTATGTTTGTCTTTTGAAGAGATTTGTGAATTTGTTAGTTACATTGGACATAAAAATCCTGGTGAAACACACTTACTGCTCATTTCAGTAAGAAAATAGTCAAATTTAGCTGTCAACATGATTTACTGCACATTGCAAGCTTCAGTCCAATGACAGAAAAAAGTACCAGAATTCAGAAGCGCTTTCATCTTCCAACTTTGTGAGAACTGAGAACTACCTGCTGAAGTGCAGCCTCCAGTCTGTCTTGCTTGCTGACTGACAGTTTGCAAACAGCCTCCCAGCGGCCCTCCAGCTCATCCATCTGCTCCTGCAGCCAGTGAGCATCAGCTGTGCTGCTCCTGGTCAGATCCCTCACAGAGCGCTTCAGGGTCCTGATGCATCCGGCTCGCTTCCCTAACTCCTTTTGGAAGGCCTGAGACAAAAAAAAAAAAATGCTGAGACACTGCAATATTGCTAAAGAACTTAAATATAAAGAAACAGACAAAAATATGTCATACAAAAGAAGACAAAAAGCAACTTAATATTAAGAAGTTTTTAGCAGTATATTCAGTGTAAACAGATACATGAAGACTCCATCAATTCTTCCACTGTGAGACAGAGTTTACTATTTATTTCAGATTGTCTTTTTATAGCCTTTACAACAAGATGTGACATACACATGATGAGCATGAATATTCTGTAGTTTCTATGTTTAAAATGAGGCGATGCATAAATGTGTCACAGGTGCTGTACCTTGTGTTTGTCTATCAGGTTGTGGACCATGTCTTTGTCCCCACCAACAGGAACATCCTCAGCCAGTTGGGGCTCTGCTCTGTACAACCAGTCGTTCAGAGCCTGCAGAGCGTCAGTGAATCTGCCTGAGAACAGCAGCGCTTCCTCCAGCTTGTGCTGTCTGAGAGGATCAGACCGAAAAAGTGTGAATTTCAAAACTCAGCCTTTTTTTAAAATGCTTGGCAAAGATTTTAAAGTGTCTCTAATAACTTTTTCATACCTCTCCATAGACTTGCCACTGATGGTATCCCATGTGTCTTTGAGTTCAGCCAGTAGATTTTCCACATGCTGTCTATCATGACTCGTTTGAGCTCTTTCATGAAGGCTACGTCCGTTCTTCATTGTAGCTTCATACATGGGCCTCTTTGACCTCAGCAGTTTCTGGAAATCCTAATTACAAAGTAAAAGGTCTATGAAGGCATGCCTTTACGTACGTTTAAAGCACAGAAACCAAGTTTAACTCATTGTGAGGCCTACTGCACCTTCTGCTCAATCAGTTGTTGTTTAATCTCCTCGTGGGACACAGCAATCTCCTTGTGGGTGTCTAATGTCTGCTCCACCTCCGTCATCCAGTCGACCAACAGGCGCCACGATTCGTTAAACTGAAATATGGGAAATAAAGGCAAATATTATACAAAAAATCCTCTGAGTGGCACATGTCTCACCTGAAGTGCATTTATGGTTTGACAAAGACGTAGAAGCTTGTCCCTTTATATTGGCATTGAAATAGTTGTCACCTGTTTGGCATTCTTTTTGACCTCCTCCAGCATCCGGCCTCTTTCTGAAGTGCGCTGCAGAAGCTTTTTGTAGCGATCCTGGACCGTCATGATTAAGTTATGAACAACATCACAGTCCTCTTTCCTGCTAAGCTCTGTTAGTCTTCGAGCTGTGTTCTCCACCACACTCTTCTTCTCACCGTGACCGTTCACCTCATTCACAAGTGTCTGTTCGGGTACAGAAGGTTTTTTTTAAGAAACAAAAATGAATACTTCCAATAGAGATGCAAAGCAGAGAAAAAGACAGACTACAACAGGTAAAATAAAGACATACTCTGTGTTCTTGCAGTTGAGTACAAACTGTGTCCAGAACAAAGCTGGGCGCAGGAAGAAGCCCAATAGACTCTTCACACTTGCTCATCTTAGTGAGAAGTTCCTGGACGTTGCTGTGGAACTCCTTGGCCAGACTCAGTCCCTCAGTAAGCTTTGCCTGTGAGACCAGCACAGCACTCAGATATAATTGTGCACTAAATGAATAAAAAAGTCAACTGGAGGACATATGACAATGAAGAGTTAAATAACCTTTCGCTCCTGGACTTTGCTGTAAACAGAAACCCATTTCTGTTCAAGAATAGACAAGCTGTGTTCAGTGCTTGACCCCCGAACAACATCGCTGCTCTCCAGCATCCTGTGGATGGCATTCTTCACATCTGTGTAGGCGTGGAGCTTTGACTCCATCTCATTGCACAGCTCCTTTTTGTGAGAGAGAAGAAGAAAGACCACTTTTAGGCAAGATTTTTTTCTCTCTATTGGAAAATAATCATTTAATTTTATTACAGTTAATATTATAGTCTAATTTACCAAGTGTGCATTGAGCCTTTCGCTTGCAGAGTCCGGCATACCCCACATGGTTTTTAAAGAGGACAGTCTCAGATCTGTGTTTTCTAGCCACTGCAGAAGATCCTGAATCTCCATTGTTACATCTTGTACCTGCAGTATAAAAAAAAAAACAGAATGAATCCAAAGGCCTTATTTGTTAATGTGGGCGTCACTCAGCATTAGAAAGTTTCATCTTGAAACATCAATCGCCATCAACATATGTTTTTTTTTTTAATATTCAAGCACAAGTAGGATAATGACTGAAAAATATTACTTGGTTGTGACAAATTATGAATTTAGTTTCAACCTTTGTTTTTTTATTGAATGACAAAAGCCATCAGTACAGACTGCTGCCTGCAAGCTAGCATGTCAGCTTTTGCATCTACCACAAGATGGCGCCATGATACACAGATAATGGTGCACAAAACGTGGCGAATAAGAGAAAACACTTGATCTTAGTATTGCGTAAAACATTTTACTAAACAAAAAGCTCACAATTTTTTAAACTTTACTTTTGTTGTACCTCTAACAATATAGTGGATGTTTTGTTTTTCTCTCTTTACCTGACTAAGTCTGTTCTCTAATTCCAGCTGCCTACGTTCAGTCTCACACCGAACAAACTCCCAGCTTTCATTAAGTTGCTCCAGCCGAGATTGCAGGTCACCGGACCCAACCTCCAGCAGCCCCCTGCCTGCCTGGTTCAGGGACTCCATTGTGCGAACATGGGACATGACATCATTACGCAAGACCTAAGAGAAGGGAAAAGCACTAAAGGTTAGAGATTTATTAGGTTTAAGTCTGCAGGATTCAGATGTGTTGCTTGGAGATGTCAGGAGCTCAGTATCTGGCAGTTATGACAAACACATATTGTTGTCAGTATGTCATGTTGCTAAATACTAAAGGAACAGAAATACTTTGTAAGGTACAGACACTGGCACAGTCACAGTCACAGTCACAGTGGTGAACCCTGTCTGGAGGCAGCAGACTGGTGTTTATTCAAGGCCAAGTTTAAAGTGCTATCTAACAGATAAACTCACAATTTAAGTAAAAAGTTCCAGGGTTTCCTGAGACCTTTAAAGTCTGAAAGAGCTCTATTACACCCAGATCCTACATATAACAGTACAGCTGAACAATGAAGAACTTGTTTTAGAGTACCAGTCACCATATATCATTAGATTTAGGCCACAACCAACCTTGTGTTTGGCCAGCTCAATTTCACAGGCCTGCAGGTCGATGCTGATGGGCTGGCTGCCCTGCAGTTGTTCAGCGGTCCGAGAAAGCCATGTGTGCAGTTCATCCAGTGTGTTTTGGAACTGGCCTAGACCCAGCAGAGCACACTCCAGCTGATGCTAGTGGCAGCACAGGAAAAAGTCATTTTAAGTTTTATTGATGCCAATATTAACATTACGCAATGACACCTGCTCGCATACTCCTACCTGTCTGCCAACAGTCTCTGACTCCAGGCTGTCCCAGCGCTGTCTGAAGTCACACAGCGGTGAGACAGAGTTTGGACGCTCTGAGCCTGGTGACAGCCGGCACACAAAGCGATGGTTCAGGCTTTCTATCTCTATTTTCTTCTGGTAAAGTTCTCTCTTAAATTGCTAAAGGAAAGAATAAAAACAGAGTTTATGTTTGAGCTCATGTGAGCTGAAGTCATGGCTGATAAATTTAATATTACAATAAAATGCAACACACAGTCAAAAGCACTGTCTCTTTATAAAATAACTACAATTATTGAGAAAAATTGTAATCAAAGCAGCTTATGGACATATTTCAGTCTACAAACTCACCTTGAGATCACATAGCTGCTCTTTGACTGATTCCAGGTCAGTTCCTACCATGAACTCTTCAGTAGACCTCAGCTCAGCTGATTTCAACCACTCAAAAAGACCCTATTAGCAAACAATAACTGTATTCATTAAAGCACAATAAATTACATGCTGTACAATCAATCAGCCTTTATTTCACTTGGCTCTGAATTGCTGCCCTGGTAACTGTTTCATCATCAAAGAAATTTTGGTCTCAACAGCCAAACACATAAATCTGTTGGTATATAGAGCTGGATACTTTACAAGTGTTTTTCTTTCAATGCTGTCTCACTCAGTTTCCAACATTTAACTCATTTGCCTTTGGCAGAGAACCACACAATCTGTCAGTCACTCACATGTAAAGCTACAGGGAGAGAGACTCTGAACTTTATTAAAGCAGCAGAGAAAATGTCCAGCTCTGTGTTTGGAAGGACGCCACAACACTGCTTGACGGCGCTGATGTCCTGTGTTAACAGCTATAATCATGACTAAGATATATTTGTCAGTAAGTTGGCATGTATGTAAACATAAAGCTATTATTCACTGTACTGACACACACCTGCATTGTGTCTTGATAATGAAGTGCCATCTGCAAAGACTCTTCCAGCTTTTTGTGGCATTCGTTCCACAGTTTACTCAAGTTGTTCCATGTGCAGTAGAGCTTTAAGACAGCAAGAAGACAAGGGGTTTTTTTTTGTTAGCCAACACAATTTCATGAGTTCAAAATGATTTTATTTTGATTGATTTCTTACTTCATCTAGGCTCTTTGTGACATCAGGTTTGTCTGTATCCCCACATGCCGACATCAGATCCATTCCCAAAACACCAAGGGTGTCCAGATCGCCCTGTAAACTGTCAATATCCTCCCTGAGAGTCTATAGGAAGAAAGGATGGAAAAAATTATATAGTATATTACATATAACAATGTGGATTTCTTGCATATGATTTCTGTAAAAGTTTCCAGACAGACCTGCATGGTTTCAAGGCTCTGGCGGATTGTTTCAGAGTCTGTCCGACAAGCATTGAGATCCAACACTGCCTGCTGAGCATCATTGAGAGCAGCCGTGACATCGCTGACATCACTCCAGAACTTCAAGGCAAGATCCAAGAGTTTGTGCAGCCAGCTTTCCCTCTCCTGGGCCTGAGTATGCGTCTCATCCCACATCTGGGTGAGGCTGGACACTCGCTCCTGGATCGCTATGATCAGAAGGATATATCAGAAATATTGCTCAGAACTTCCCCTTTTCTCACAATAAAAACACACTTATTGTAGCTTTTTTTTGTCTACCTGGACAGCATGATGTCTGAATAAGGACAAGATGACCCTACCTGTGCCAACGGATCCATCACCTGCTGCCTGCGTGTTAGCAAGCAGCTCATCTGCCTGTGACTTGACACTGCCAAGGACAAGCTCCAGCTTGGAAAGCTCAGCCAGGGTGTGCTTGTTGTCCTGCAGCTGCTCCTGGATCCTTGGGGTGAGGCCTTGAAGAGAGCTGGGAGTCTGCATGCGGCTGCGCAGGCGGTCAAGACTCTCTCTGATAAGGGTCATCCTCTCATTCAGCTTCAGGTGCAAGAAAAGAGAGGAAGTTGTGATCCTGTATGTATTTTTGATATATTGCCAAGCATAAGGACTATTTACAACAATCTCTTCAGTATCCAAGCATATTTACTTGCGTGAATCGAGGTAAGGACTCCTCGAGGAGATTAGCAGTCTCTCTGACCCGATCTCTGATGGCTCTGTGCTGCTCTTCGGCCTCTGAAGCCTTTCGACAGAACCCCTCTCCTTGAATTGGGCTCAGTTCTGATAAACGCTTAGCCAGAGAGCATAAACGTGCAATCAAGGGTCTATGTTCTGCTATAGACTCTCTCAGACCCTTGGCAGAAGAGAGATAAAAAGAAATATTTTACAACAATGTGGAGAGCAGTTTTTTTACCTCAGAAAAAAAGCTGATCTTATTTTAAATCCTGAAATGAATAAAGAAGGTTTCTTAAAAATTACAGTGTCTCTCTTTTTATTTCATGTCCAACAAAAATGATAAAAAGTAACTCTGCCAGGAAGCAGATTGCACTACATACACACAATGAACAGAACAGCTCATTCACACAGGGGAAAATGGTAGCAGACTGTGAAGTATTAAAGGACTTCTTTGTTAAACTGGACAAAAGGGGGGATGATAAGAGAAAAAGCTGGCAGTCTAATGTGGAGAGGCAGGTTTCCTCTACCTGTAAAAGGTCCTGTTGTTCCCGAAATGCCTCATAGCTAATTGTGCTCAGGGAGAGCTGGCCAATTAGGGCTTGAGTTTCTTTCAGCCAGGGCGAAACCTCAGCAAGGCCCTCTGAGAACTGGAGAAGGAGCGACTGAGCATGCTCAAGCTGCAGAACCACATGGGAGTTGGTGGCTGAGGTGGTGTTGCATTGTTCCTGTAAGGCCTCTAAAGGAGTCTGCATGGAGAAATGATTGTAACATAGAAAAGACAAGATCTTAGAAATATGAATGTAACTTTCAAACTTTAAAGTACATTTATTTATTATTTTATTGGTCACATTAAATGAAATGTGTAGAATACCCGCAAATCGCCTGTTTCTCCTTCATCACTGTACGTCAGCAAGATTTCAGCAATCTTCACCATTTTCTCGATGTTGAACCTGTGCTGCAGAATCTCCACTGCCAGAATCTGTTCCAAGTATATCAAATCAAATTCACAATCAAACACTATAAAATGGATGTCTGAAAACTGTAGAATTTCTGAGAAAGAAAATGTTTATGAAGTTTTGTGTCCTGACCTTTTGCTCATAGAGTTGTTCTGCTATGACGTCTGGATCCAGATTAATTGTTTTCAGCTTTTCTAGACTTAGTGCTGTGTCTCTAAACCAAGCCATCTCCTTCACCACTGCCTGTTCCAGCTGATGAGAGCATAATAGTATGTTGGCACAGAATTATAAAAGCAAAACTGAAACATGATATTTTTATTTCTGAAATTAAACAACCCTTGGTATCATATTAGCTGAAGGAGCACTATGGCCTGTGAACAGTGACAATTAAAATGAAGGCAAATGAGATGGATCTACAAAACATGATTTAATATTCAAAGACAAAAAGCAACATTATGAGTTTGTCAAGTATGACCTAGTTGTGGAAAAAAAGGCAAACATGCAAAAATTAATAAAAACCATGTGGCAAAAAATGACACCTTTCATATCCTGATTTGCTTTGCTAGAGTAACTGCTAGTTGTGTGACTCTCTAAGTTAGTTTGTTATCTGAGTTGTTGTTTGAATTTATGCTGAAACTTCCATTAGCTTCATATTATTCATAACTGTGTTCAAAAATCAAATCTGAGTAAGGGCTGGGTACAAAGCAAGCCTGAGTGACTTTTTTCAAATTTTGTTTTCATAGCAAATTGATATTTACGACTGCTCTCCACCATTTTGCTTGAAACCTCCAGTAATGTATAAATGCCATGTACTGATAAGCACACTGTTGATTTTAAAATTAGACTGAAGATAGCACCTTCAAATATTATCAGGTTAGCTAATTATAAAACAAGTTGGAGTAAGTTAAGTTTACCTTTAACATAAAAAAAACCTTGCATAAGTGACTAATATTGTCACAAATGTTTGCAAGTTAGCATGTGGTGTAGCAATGGATAACATCAGCAGGCAATATTGGCAAAGCATCGGACTGATTCATAATAGTATCGCATGTTAAAAAAAAAATTACCCTCTGTCTCTCAGCTGCACATAGTACTGTATCTCCAGCATGTGTCTGTGCTCCTGCAGCCCCCAGGAGCTCCCTCTCAATGCGGCCCAGCCACAGGTGGAGGTCCTCCTGGCTGGAGGTACAGCGACTGGAGGCCTCCAGGGCCTGCTCCAGCCTCTGCAGCACATCCAGACTGCTGAGACTCAGCACAGAACAACGGATCCGCAGGGCATCCATCTTCTCCTGTACCTGCTGAGCTTCCTCCTCTGAAACAAAGGATAAATCACAAAAAATGGGCATACATGCTGTCATAGGGTAAGATCTATATATTTTTTAAGATTTTGACGATATTCCAAATCATTGAAAGAGATTGATCAGATTAATAGGATGCACTTGTATTGAGTTTTATTTATTGTAGTAATGCTACTTATTAATAGATCTTATTAATTTATCACTATAACAGATAACAATTTGGTCAGATTCTTAAAAAAACTATATGCAGGAATATGTATTCATGATGTTATCAACAAATTTTAAGTTTACAGCAAGTGAATTTTTCTGCTACTGGAAGATTTAGAGTGAAATGTTAGTATTGTGATTTATATCAAAAGCATAATTTAGCCAACCTCAGTGACCATAATATACGCAGTAGTTTTTACAACATGAAGTGAGCATTACCTGACATTACTTCCATCAGGTCATGTCCTGACTTTTGTATTTTCCCTAGATCAGCAGTTTTAACCTGAATCTCTTCAACAACAGCCTAAAAGAAAATGACAACTTATTAAAATATGTCTCTCCTTGTAGCACAATCACCACATAAGACATGCTACAGTTGAGTTGTATGTATTGGGTTTCCAACCTTGGCCTTATCTGTGGCCTCTGTGAGATGCAGCATTACTCTCTCTGCATTACGTAGTTCAGCCAGGGTCTGTTCCACAGATATGAGCCATTGTTGCAAGCTGTCGACTCCTTCCTGGAAGAGCTGGGCCATGGGCAAGATGAGCTCCAGACTTGCTCTCCTATCAACAACAAAATGTCCACTGATTGTTACCACTGGTGGGTAAGATTTGTAAAATTGTATCTTGCAGTGAGCCTTGCAAGAAATTAGCTTGCAGTAAAGGGTGCTGACCTTTGCTCTGCCTCCAGCTGTAAGGCCTCCCACTTCTGTTTGAGAGTAGAGAGTTTGACCTGAGCTTGCTCCCCCTCTTCTCCTGGGTGGGCCTCCACCAGCCGAGGGCCCTCCAACATCATTGAGTCCATACTACGCCTGCGGTCTGTTAAGAGGCGCTGCAAGAGCTGTAACAGAGACACACCTCAGGTTTACTATACTGTAGATAGAGGAGTCTTGACAATTTTTCAATTCTATTTATAAAAGACAAAGGCATTAACATAAAATATCATTGACTCTTATTGACTCTCTTAGACTCTTGTAAAAAACTGAAAATGTTTTCTTAATATATTATGTTTCGGTTCATATCTTTCAGTAAGACCTGACATTTATCAAAGCTCCATTCTTGTTTTTCGGCCTTTGTGTCAGAATTTCCTTCTCATGTGTCAAGATTACGTTATTCTGAGCTGAGCAAGTTTCATCCTGTCCTAAGAGCTTACAGCTGAAAGGTGAGAATCCTCCCTGCTTTTTAATTCCCCCAGGAACCATTCACAAAGACCTACTGAAGTGCATTATGCCTGTGAACACCACCCATTCTCCATTGAATAGAGCTGCTTTTATATGATGAATAAAGCAGTCGAGCATTTTCTATGACCTCAGCACAAATTTCTATAGGTTAACCTTTCATTTATATACCTCCATGCCATAGTATTCCAAAGATGTTTTTTGGAACAAGAAATAAGGTGTTGTGATCTTGTGATAACAGACCTTTTGTTCTTGAAGCTGTGCTTTCACCACTTTGACCTCTGAGGATGGGGGTTTCTGATTGGCTGTGAGCTCCTCTATCTCACAGACCCATGTGAGCAGGGCTTCCAGATTTTGGAGAAAGGTGTCTGAATCTGTTGACACATCTTTCAGTGCCAAGGCAGATCTTGTTCCCTTGACAAACACCATAACAAAGTATTAGAGTATGAATGGAAAAAAAAACTGAAGGCATAGATTCCTGGTGAAACTAGACAGTTGTACTCTTGCACTATAAGCAAAAAAGGGTTAAGGGTAAAACGACTTACTCTCCATCTATCAACACTGGAGTCCTGGTCTGAGCTTGAGTGTCCATCACTTTGGAGCTGCAAAGTAGAGACAGTCCAAGTTTCAAATCATATAATTACTGTTTTAAAAAAGTTCCACCAAGATGTCATAATGAAAAAGCAGTGCTTGTAAAGAAAGCATATATGTTAGAATCCATGATGAAAAGAGGAAAGAATTAAAGCAAAACAGATGGGATTTGTCATGTTTGAAAGTTTTATCAACCTCAGCGAGTTCCTCTGCCACACCGGTCAGGACTCTAACAGTTCTGGTGACTATGGGGTCTCCTCCCTTGTCCCCACGTGGATACTCTGTCACTTCCACAATTTCGGTTATGACTGTCTCTGTCACCTCCGTAACTTCCGTAACCTCTCGTGATGCCAAAGTCTTCCAGGACCAGGGGCTTCCCTCTCTGGAGTCTCTCCTCTGCAAGCTCGCTCTCCTCTCTGCAGTGCTACTGTCCAAGTGAGCCAGGGGTGATCTGGCAAACTCCGGAGGCACTGATCTCCTTGTAAGTGTTCCATTTCGAGATGTTTTTATCGGAGAAGGGCTGCTGTGCCAGGCATTTTCCAGAGTACTGGTGCTTCTGATTGTGGAGGCAGGAGAGCTTCGTAGAGGTTTGTCTGAAATGGGAGTATGAGCCCCCTCCTCTCTCTTAAAATCAATTTCCTGTGCCTCCTTGTCGATCTCCTCCTCTTTTTCCTTGTGTGCATCCTCCGTTGGTTTGTCTTTGACAGCCACTTCTGGTTTGGCCTCCCTATGTTGCTCTTGGGGCTGCCACTCTCTTCGTCTTTGGTAGCACTCCTTTAAGAAATCTTCATCTGACCTCACATGCTTGGACTTCTGGCCCAGGCAGCTGGGCCGACTGATGAGGTTACCCATAATCCTTCAGCCCAGAGGCTAGTGAGGTAATAGGTGAGGTAAGGCCCCTCGGCCATGCATGCGGGAGATCCTTCAGCTACCTAAAATAAAACAAGGGTGCTCTGGGTCATAATGCAGTGACCAAATATTAATTTTGAAAATCGACAAATAATATACAACTGCTCTCCAATCCTTTGCTTTGAAGTCACTAAGTACTGCCTGCCACAGCATGCATCTTCAGGAAACTGCCAAAAGACAAAATGAAACTAGTCTCTCACATGCTTTAGTTGCTCAATTTCTGTGCCAACATGGCCTTTTTCCTGGCACCAAAAGACCAGAGGGAACTACAGCAGAGATACTTGGCCTGGATGTTGGCTGTCCCTTTGTCTACTTAGACCACATACACACATGCTCCCCATCTATCTCACATCACCGACTGAAATATTCTAGGCTTAGAAATCAATGTGACAGGCTTGTCAAGGATCCCACTGTTGAGCCTGGCACGGAGAAGCGGTGGCAAACTGCCAGCTCTCCCTCTAACTCAGCCTGCACCAGTCCTGGGAAACCCGTTAAGGATCTGATCAAATATGACAGCCATAAAAACGCAGACATTGCCTCATTTCTCTACGGTGACAATAAGGGAGAGGGGGGTATGAACACAGAGTGGCACGGAGGCGATGGGGGGTTGTTAGAGAAACATAAAGCGAGCGAGAGTATACCTTCGTGTGCAGTATAAAATGATTAGGGTTCTTATGAAAAAAGCAAAAGCAGAGCTGACACTAGGCTGTTCTCTTTTATTAAAATTGTGTATCCAACAGTGATCTTGTCAACAAATTAGTACATTACAGGAAAAGTCTCATTGGCAGTGACAGTTTTAAACTGTCTGCCGCTCTGTTTCCTCCTCAGCCCAGTGCCTTATTGTTTTGACAGGAGGGTTAAAGGTGAATGTAATTATCTTGGTCTAGAAGAGCTGAGGTGAGCCATCAGGAGCTCTCAGGGAGTGCTCCTGCTGAAGCTCGGTCCTCCCTCTGAGGCGGGGTTGGATGGGTCCATTCAGAATTATACAGGTCACCTCAGGTCATGCTTATTGACTAAAGACCTGTGGGAGGGCCTATATGGGTCAACGAAAGGGAAATTGGGGATGTTAGCTCCACAAGCTACTGAAAAGGATTCTTTGCTGGCTTGAAAACGCAGAGGAGGATTTACAGCATCTGAATGGGTACAGTAACATGTTACAGTCATGCTGCTGGCAGATACATTTATGCTGAAATTGCTGTCTCTTGTTTTTGCCCATGGTTAGACACAAAGAAAGTCTGAAGCTACAGAGAGCTTTGCATTGTGCTGTCAATATCAATCTCATATCTGAATCAAATCTCATTTGTGTGTTGCCCAAATATTAAACTAAATATAATTAAAATATGTCATGGCCTTTAAATAAATGAGAATCTAAAACTGACCTACTTTGATATGATGCCTCATGTGCATTAGGCTAGTAATTATCTACATCATGTATGTCTCTGCAGAGCAGATGATGCAGTCAAGTGATCCTCAGGGGAGGACACAGTCAGATCAGAAAGTGGTGCCCAGACAAAGCCTGAGCCTTACGATCAATGATTACCCAGTTAGCTTAGATCACTGCCCAGCGGTCTCCTGAGGAGAGCACAGAGAGTGCCTGTGGCCGTGTTCACATGGGTTAACAATTCTGGAGAGAGGGCGTGCCGTGTCTAGTTACTGCACCCCATGTGTGGTCGTTTGCTAAATTACACAGTTGCCTCTGCAATGTATGAGAGGATATGCTGAGTAGTTCCTTTAGAGCGCACATGACTCACTATCTCAGGGATTTTATTAGAAAGAAATAAACATATATACTGTTGCATTATGTCTATTAGACTGGGCATTTCAGGTGCTAATATACAAAATGCTTAAAAAACAGCGATCCAACTATTATAAAGCCGGTTTTTAGACTTTAACAGCACCATGACCCACATTACTCTACAATCAAAATAAACCAGGGCACCCTCCCAAAATGCCTCCAGCCTGTATCTGATTAACACCTCTTACTTCCAGGATAATGATACTAGAAGGAGAACCAGGGAACTAGAGAATCACTCCACCATCCAACTCATATTGCGGATGACCTAACCATCCCATCACTTAACCTATTTTAAAATGGCCCTCGATTTAGCCCAGCCCTTTCTCTGCTCTCAACAGTGATTTATGATACATGACTGCAGTCCATTTCCTGATGAATTTGATTACCACCATTTGAATAGGGGCTTCTTCATGTTATGGCAGAATAAATCTAAAAAAAAAAAAAACCCAGGCAAATACTTCACAATTCATGTCAAATTCCTTTTAAAAATATTTATTTTAGAGACATGTGTATGTGTAAATATTCTGTTGGGTATTTTGGTGCAAAAGCTTATCATTTCTGGATATCAGATATAGCTCATAAAAATATGTGTGAGTCCCAAGCATTTTTAATACTATTTACAAAAGATGTAATGTTCATCTTGTGTACTACATCTAGATATTTCATATTTAGATATTTCAAGTAGCCTTGTAGGGGTGGGTTTGCAATTAGTAGCAGAACAATTATCATCAATCACAACAGTAGAGCCCCTTAATGTTGTGTCACTGCCGTGTGTTTCTGCTAAAGGAAGTCCTAAAGTGCTAATCATGGTAGTGGTCTCTAATCAAGTATGGCAGCTGTGCATTCACCCATGAGACTCATAACATTTTAGGGTGGATATTGCACAAGGTCATATGTTCATCTCAAAGACAGTCTTCTAAAAATGGAGCAGAGAGTTACATGTATCTAATAAAATGGCATCATGGCTTTGGCTACATGAGAAGTTACTGAAAATGGTCATGGTTACTGAAGAATGTTAAAAATTTTTACCAGAATTGTGAATCCTTTGAATAATTCAAAATAGCTAAGAGGCATTAAAATGATAAATTATACTTACATCAGAACGATCCATTCATATTGATGGAAAAGCTCATTGCTTGCTGCACTTGTATTATTTTATGTGGCAAGAATAAGTAAAGAAAATTCCCTAGTCCCCACTTATTTATTGTCACATGGCTGCCCAGCAAAGTCCAAAACCAAACTCTCCCTCAGCCAATCCTGGTCTAGTGGCAGTTTTGGCGGTTTGAAGCTTACATGAACCACACTTACCCTGAAACACGATTGAGCCAAACAGCATGAGTAAAGGAATCCAGCCAGTCCTTAATCACCATTCAAAAAGAAGAGAAAGGGGGAAAAAAAATCCAGCTTTGTTTGAGCATCCTTTGAACGGCCTCCCGGCTCCAACATCCCAAACTGAAGGTTCCTCACACACATGCACATGCATACTCCCTCAAACACACTCAATCAAGTCCACTCATTCAAACAAGCCCACATACAAACACACTTTCTAAACACACTCACACATGCCCTGATAACTCATGCTTTTCCGTTGCCCACAGTCACAGGCAAACAATGTCCTCCTCTCCCCTCACTGTGCACCCCTCCCCTCCCCTCACTTCACTTCTCCTCCCACCAGCTCTGCTCCTCTCCCTTTCTTCTTTGTTGTGGGAGCTGTGATAGAGGAATTCCTTCCTTGTTAACGCCGCCGATGGGATAGTGCGCCCAGATGGAGACAATGTATTCCAACGGCTCAGTTGAACTCCCACAGTTCCCAGCCAAGAGCAGTTTTCACATGGAGGTCAGATTGTGCCAGTTCCATGTAACGGTGAGGCGGTGGCATTCTCACCAGCGCCGCCGTCGCTGCTGCTGCTGCTCAGGTTGCTCCTGTACCAGGCAGCCAGGCGGCAAAGTGCCCCCTTTACCTTCCCCAGCCTTTTTCTCTCACTCTCTCCCCCTACTCAACCAACAAAGCCCCTCCTTTGGCTCTGACTGTGGCTCAGAAACTCCATGCTGCTTCTGCTTGAAAAATGGGATGGGTGGGGGGCAAAAAAAAGGGAGTTTTCTAAAGACCCCTGGGCCGTCCTCGGAACATTCACATGTTAAGTGACAGCTGCCTCAGTCCATTCCCTCTTTCGATGGTGAGGGAGAGAAGTGCAGGCTACAAAAGACGGGACCCACACCCACCCTGCCACCCACCCACTCACACATTCACCCCCAACCCCCTTGCAGTTCCCCTTTCCCCATTCAGAGTCAGTGCGGCAGTCTCCACAGCAGCAACAAAGACGACTAATTACTGTAAAACATCTCAGATTACTTTTCAACTCACTTCCAGCCATTGCAATCCAGGCCCATAAACAAAGAGACTGAAGGAAAACACACAGACAAAAAATAGAGATGATAATACTGTCCTTTCTCTGCTTCTGGCATGGGAAAGCAGCAAAGGAAGGACCCCTATGGTGAAATTCTGTCATTCCTCATTTCAATAAGTCACAATATTTGCCTTAGAAGTGCACAACACCAACTATACTGTATAGAAACACTATTACAGCAACATTTAAATATATTTTTGGTGTATGAAATTTATCTTGTAAACTTTTTTAGTTAAATACTACAAATTTTAGGTGTTTACTTAACACTAGATTTGAGCTGGGAACAACATTACTGTTAAAATAACAGAAATATCCCTTTGAATATGACGTAATGTGCAGGTGCTCTAAACCCTAACAGAAGTGTGCATTCAGGTGGCTGTTGTACAAAGAACGTTTCCACCCCACGTAACACCCTCTTTGTTACTTCCCACCTGCCTTTCTCCAGCCAGACAATAATAAAAAAAAAAAGAACTGATCCAACAAATGCCAGCATGCATGTACAGTACACACACCCACACTCTTTCTCTAAAGCCTGACAATTAATATACATTGTGTATACACAAATGCTTGCCAAACAGCCTCTGTCTTAATCTTCAACACTCATTTGAGTGTTGGAATGAGATTAAGGAGAAAGAAACTGAAAAAGGAAAGGACAAACTATTATATTTTCTAATAAACACTTTTTCTACAAGTTTTATTATAAAAAATTAAGTTCCCTGTATTGCAACACTAAGCATCCGCAGCCAGAAATTCTAACGTCATTTCTAAACAGGACTGAGTGTTCTTGTGCTTCTCTGCTGTGCAAGTATGTACACGTACAACACTTCACAAATTATAAAATATAATGTTATCAGATACCACTCACTTCAGTGTAAAGTGCCTTCTTTGTTACATGTGAGTGTAATGTCTTTGAACCTGTCAATGCAAACATGGTTTATCAAGCATGAGATGTGTGCAGGATCCTGATTTATTCACTGAGGGTCACGTAGAGTAACTTCATTAACAAAGACTTGACTCTGGTGTATTTAGCTTGAGCATCATGCTGAACGAGTAACTATCAGAACAAGATGCAATTATTTTATATACTATAATATAAACCAAAGTAGTAGATAACAGATCAGCATTGCCATATTATGCCATATTGAAAACCATGCTGCTATTGTTGTTAAAAATCGCATAATGTTATATTGGAAAGTTGCAATTTTTTTTAGTTTGTTGAAGATGGACATGATGAGGCAAAGCTATCAAGCTGAAGTAACTTTAAGTGACAACTGAGTGTTTAGAACTTTGTCTTTGTTGTCAAACCCAATCAGTAGTATAAGAAACCTGTTGAGATTTGTTTTGTGTAAGTTGATTGAAGAGGGAGACATTTTTATTGTGGCCTTACTTTGGGACTGATAACAAATATTTGGTCGCAGAAGTATTTCTTTATACAGTTTCAGTCCTGTAAAACAGTCTATTATCTGTGCTTTCAACAGCAGTTTAAACCTCTATAAATGAACACAAGATGAGATGCTGTTTGCTGGGAAAAACAGATTGTTAAGTTCTGCTTTGAAGCTGCTTCAGGTTTTCAAGACATTCCTGCCCCATTTTTGACCCCCCACACTCTTCAAGCCTCAATTTATGCAAATGGCGAGAAAAAACAAAGGCAGGGAAAAAAGAAAACTGAAAATGCCTGTCACAGTGGCCGATGAGAGAGAGTGAATTGAATGGAATGACCCCTGTGGGGTCAAGTTATTTAACCCCTGAGTACTCGAGTGCTGATGCAAGAGTTCCCAGGCTCCCTTAAATTGTCAAAGAATATATCACATATCCTATAGTTTGTAATGTACAGTAGTACAGAAACAGAGATCCATACATCATGGACACATTAGTCTGAAAAG
>JAQNCA010000030.1:16672865-16740821 GCA_029783725.1 Acanthurus tractus
CTCTTTCTTTGGGTCACTCAGAGAGCTAATGTCTTTAGCTGTTTAATGAGCAAGTAAGGCCCACATTCCCCGTCCCCCCTTTCTTCAGCTGAAAGGAGCTGGCGGTGATGAGGCACCTCTTTGCCAGGAAGACATTGTTGTAAAACCATGACACCTGATCCCAGCTTTCAGCATCCTGCAGCCCCCTCTGTACTAATTAAAAGATTTTGCCAAAAATCTCTCCTCTCCATTTCACAGTAGGTGCACACAGAGCCTGCATGCAGTTTTTAAAAAAGACAGGAGCTGATGTGGATGAAGAGCAGCTGGCACGCTGAGCTATGCAGTGGTGCAATAAGCCGCTACTGAAAGAAGCAAAGCTCATCTTTCTATCGCCCTTATTATTCTTGAAAAATGCATATGATAATGAAGTGGACACAGATTGGGGGGTAAAATGAAGTGAGTTTCTAAATTCATGTGCTTCCAAATTAGCAACCAATAGGAGCCTGATCACAGATCCCATGAGCCAGAGGACCAGAGAAAAAAAAAGAGATTAATTTTCGGGGCTTATTCTCCCCCCTCCTCTGCCATCTCAACCTCTCTGCTGCCTTCAAATTAAATAAGACCTCAATGGCTCCTCTACAGAACATGGTAATTAGCCCCCTTCATGAGACATGGAAAAAAAAGAGGGGGTTCCTTTTCAGGGTCAAAGCAGAAGCACCATTCAGCATGCACACTGTCATTTATCACCAAAAGAGGTTGCTTCCAAGAAGAGCGGATGAAAGGCTGACGGGTAACCCTACTGGGTTGCTTAGGCCATGCCGAGCTGCCTGGATGCAGGATGAAAACACAGTCATGGACGAGATGAGGATTTAGCAACTTTGGGGACAGAAGAGTTTTACTGCATCATCAGCTCGTGTTTAGTTCAACTGCTCCCAGGAAAAGAAAAATTACCGCCATAAGTCCACATCCTCCATTGAGCACAGGAAGGCACGAGCAATAAAGGAAGAGGCCACATTGCTATTAGCCCTGATTAAGTGTGTGAATTAAAAAATCTCTTATGGGGGGGATTTCCTAAAGTGCTATAAGATGAAAATCAATTTGACACGGTAAGGAAAAGAAAAGCAGTCAGGTGGACGAAACTTTCAAGTCCTGACTTGAGTTTGTAGCTTTAGAATAAACATGTTTACCCTACTGCCATCCAAGCGTTTGTCATTATTCATTTATCTTGCAGGTGATTCAAAGCAACGAAAACAGACTCCCTTTATTCCTAAAGGTTATGACAGCGTCAGAGAGCAGAGACACTGTTTGCTGGCTGTCAGAAACAGAGAGGAGAGGATAATAAGCTGTGATCTCTCACCCCTCTTCCTAGGCCTGTTTGTAGGTTGTGTGTACAGGGTTTATTTGGGAGGCAGCATCTGCCACAGACCCGGGGAAACCAGAGACCTTTAAGACACAGACAGCCTTTATCCAGAAGAGTCTGATGAGCAGGGGTGCAGGGAAAGCAGCGAGAAGAACTTCTGACCCTAAATTGACTGTCAGATTGAAGAGATGTCACAGTGACATGATGGGCAGACAATTAGAAATTTAAAAGTCAAATCAAAAGACCATATGATTTCACAATTAGTCAAACATGTAAGGATTTCATGTTCACGTTAAATACTTTCTCATGAAGGGAAAAGGCTGTCACTATTACAATGACATTGTCAAGGACCAGCTGGATTTTGTGCAACATGGTTAAAGTTGTTGTAAGCCTTCAAGTATTTATCTAATCATATTTTTTAGGCAATAAAGTGATTTACCCCTTAGATGATAGACGTTTGTTAGCCCCCTAGCATTTTACTTTACCATATGCTCTATGTTAGCTATCTCCATCTCATGTCTGGTTTTCACTGTGGCCAGTCTCATAAAATCAGCTCTTAATACAGATTTACTGCCGTAAAATTGGACATATTCAGGTTACAGGGTATTTGAATCAGTATGAAGTATATTGATTTGCCATCTACAGTATTTTATTTGGTGGATTAGCTAAAAACATGCTCTCATTTGTTTAATCCAATATTCTAATATCCTAATTTAAAATTCTGTGTAATGGACATTTTTGCAGTCACTGCTGTGGCATCAAATGTACAGTGATAAATCTTTTTTACATAATGTCACCAGGTGTATGTTCTGTATTTTTCTCTAATTGTTGCAGCATTTGGTGAACAGACAAGTTGTTCCTTGAGATCTTGGTCAACTAATAATATTTTTAAGATTCAGTTTTCCTGGTTTGTAAGGCATTACTTAACAAGTTGAATTTAATGGCATTCCCATCTGAAAGCCTTATTATATTCATGCTTGATAACATCCAATTTGAGTTTCATATGTATCCCAGGGTTCATGGGAAAAAAACAATTTGAGATGTGCCAGTGCATGCCTTGTGTTAAGGAGCAGGTGTGTGTCCCTCTCCTGTGTATTGTAGAAAGGTCTGTATACTGGGGGCTGCTGAGGGACGTCCTCATTCATGCTGCTAACTAACGAGTCCCTCAGGCCCAGACTGAAACCAGCAGCGCAGCAGACTAACTGCATTACCATGACAAAGGTCTGTGGTCGGATGCAGTATGATAAAGGCATGGTAGAGATGAAAACACACCCCCTCATTTCACACACTCTCATTGGGGGTCTGACTAAAGCTCTACAAAGTGTTCCAGCTCATGATGTGATAAGACATGCCTGTTCATCTTACACATCAGTCCCCTGGGAAACTGAAACAAAATGTAACATAGAAGAGAATATTAAAGTAGGAACATCCTCTTTGATATTTCTGTGAAAAAATTCTTCCTAAGACAGTAATCAATGAGTTTCTTCAGAGGTCATGTGGGTTCGAACACTGATCGTATTTTGTCCCTTGACACTTTTTAAACAGACAATCAATTAATGGCTCAAACATTCAGTCCGGACAAAAGAACACATTTACTTCAATGGACCATATAACTAATTCAACCAAAACCAATTTTTATTATGACAATAAAAAGATCAAACACTCCCGATCCTTTTGTGTAACTGATTCACAGTTTATTGAAAAGCCTGCAGTCCCCTCCACCAAGAGTGATCAAATAAATTATTTTCTCACCATTTTGCTGCACTACAGAGCTGAATCATGTTAATGTTTTATGCTAGAATGGTTTTCAGCTGGTGCTGCACAATAGATTCAGTTGAAGGAAAATGTCTCTTGTTTCTCTTGTCTAAAGGATGAAAGAATTACTTCTCTCAGTCCTAATGCACATACCATTGCAACAAGATAAGGACTAAGGGAGAAAACAAATGCTATTGGCCTTTTTGAAGCCCTCAGGAATGAGGATTTGAATATGTCCCACATCTGTCTTATTTATCTGATTTGGCACCCTCGGACTACTACCTCTTCCCCCAGATGAAGTAGGAGCTCAGTGGTTGGGATTTTAACAGTGATGAGGGATATTATTGATTCTGTGGACTACTTTTGGGTGGTCCGCCAAAGGGATCTAATTGATCCACAGCCACTAAGTTTGTAAATGCGGGAGGGAACAAAAGTGAAAATATGTTGGTTATTTAAAACTGAAGCCTTCAACCTCAAGCCATAAACTTAACAATAATCTCCTTGGAGATAATGTTAGGTTGTTAGCAAATATTCTAACTTACCATGACCACAGAAACTCAAATATTTATTAAAGGTTTTCATTTGCTTTTGAATCTTGTCATTGAAGTACTTTGCAGTGCCCAACATTTGCAGACATTTTTTTAGCCCAAACAGCAACAAGTTCTGGCTGCAGTCTTGATTGAAAAATTTTTAAACAAATGTTGGTATAACCAGGGTTGTAGACAGAATCTACAGTTGGTGTTCAATAAATGCGTCAATGGACAGATCAGAGTGCTCTTACCACAAAGTTCCTGCTTTTCTTTTTTCATGCCCTGTTGCATCTTCCTCCCATCTGAGTCTAATGTCTTTTCAGTGTGTGCGCTCATGTGTGCAGAGGGCCTCCAGTGCCAAGCACTTTTCGAGCCTGGCTGTCCAGACTAGGCACAATGGAGCCTGATCCCCAACCCCTCTGTCCCCCTGTGGCCTAAAGAAGTCTCCCTGCAGGAGTGGAGGAGGACCACCTCAGTATCTTCTGAGTATGTCGGACTTTGAAAAACCTCCACAATCCCTCTCCTCTTTTCCCAATGCTCAGTTCACTGAAGTGCTAGTTTACTGACAGCATGAATCATTGGTTCATTTTTCACATATTTCCTGTTTTCTTTGCTCTCCTGCCAATATATTTTGATATTATTTAGAGGTTGAAGTTTTACTACTATGGAAATGAGATAAGATCAATCTGCAGTCAACTCCATAGGGAGAGTAGGACATAACAGTAGGTATTACGGTAGGTATTAGTAGGATTTTTTTAAGCCAATCAAAGTAAAGTAGCTCTAAGGAGACAGGAATATCTCCAGATAGTAATATATCAACCACTTTTAAAAGACAGATATCCATGGCTGCCACCATGAGGCTGATGTTTGCAGTTTTGAGTGCAGTGTCTCAACCACCTTCAAATCAAAATTTAAATTTTCCAATATTCTGGTTCAGCCTATAATGAAATGCCAACCTGCATAATGACATTGCCATCAGCCTCAGATGTACTTTGTGTGTCATGTTAGATAACAAATGTAATCGATAAGCTTAACTGAATGATGAGCACTGAAACATTATACCTGCTTAGCATCAGCTTGTTGCATAGTAAATGTGAGCATGTTAGCATGCTGACATTAGCATTCAGCACAAAGCACAGCTGCTTCAGTACAGACCTACTGACTCTACTCTTAAGTCCTGTTATTTATTACAAAGTTGTTTCTTTTTTTTCCCAGTGTAATGTGAACATGAGGCCCAACAAGTGTTTTTGAAGCCTTCACAACAAGTGCAATTACTGCGCATAAAGAGACAGTGAGAGAGCAAAGACATGACAGATGGATTTCTTTGCATGCAGATCAGCTTTACAAGGTGTTCGGCATGTAAAATCCATTGTATTAGACTTGACTATGTTATAACTGTAAATTTGACCATGCAAGGAAGAATAGAAACAGTTACCATTTAAGGTGAGGAATCAAAAGGAACCCAAGCACAGGAGCTTTTCATAAGACTTTTACATGAAACACAATGAAATAGACAAAGAGTGAAAGGTAGAGAGACGACAAACCCTGGGTTCCAGAGGAGGCAGCCTCATCTCCATGCTCTTCAGCCACTGTCTTAGTGCTCTGATTTGACCTCTAAACTCACACTGCCATTGACTTAAGTCCTCCTCATCCCTCCTAGAAAAGAGAGGAGCCATCCAAAGTGTGAGAAGTTATACGGATCAAATTTTACAATCAATATCTGGAATAAATAATTAGCCAAATGAAACTCATGCTCTGAGAATAATACCCTCAATCAAGCTAAACAAATTTTAATATCCACCTATTATTTATTTGTTTATAATATTTGTACCATCTCAAGCACTTAGTGTGCTTACCCAGTTCTAAATATATTTCAATGAATAGAAATTCAAATGGTCTCTGACTGGGATGCAGAGAGAGGAACATTGGGGAAACAGACACAATTACGAAGTCATGACCTGGACAGAAACAGAAAGAAGTGAAAAAAGGCTTCCAGAATAAATGTTCTTAGTAAAGAATAATAACTAGGGTTTAGGAAAATATCTCATTAGGGAAGCATCTGCTGTCTCTCTCTGTCTGCTGGGCTGGAAACTTAGTCTACTTGTTTCGGTATGTTTCAGTTGGTATTTTGCACTGTGGCTCATTTCATGATTCATAGTGTCTGGTTTCATAGTGTCTTTGTTTTCAGACTCACCGACCTATGAAGTGGATACAATGGACCAAATGTCGTCACAGGCTGCGTTTTTGTTTTTTTTGTAATCTGACTGTTGGTGGCCACTTTCAGTCAAGCAGGTCTCACTTGGATTACAATGTTTGCTTCATTTTCTAAATGTCTATCTAAGATTTATCATCTCAAGTTAAATATAATTTTAAACATCTAATTTGATTCATTTCTTAAAGGTTAAGTATTTGATTTATTATCTAACTTGTTATAATTTGTCAGGTAAACAAGGATGCAAGGTAAATACTATTGCGATGTATAGGATGAATGATTAGGCATGAACATACCCAAATCTCTGAACCTGAGATGTTGGTGCTGGTGATCCAAAGAAGGCACTGCCATGATCCTGCAAAAGACCATTGGGAAAAAATATGTACGTACAAAATTAACCTTGCACCAGTTCTTTTGTTCACCTAACTTTTTACTCTTTCCAGTAGTTTGAACTGACACTCTTCATCTCCTCAGTTTATTACTCTATATAGGCTAGGATGATGAGATGACCCTTTTCTGTGTTCTTACCTCCCGGCCTCCAGCCTCTGATGCAGAGAGAGCTGGAAGGGAGAGGGTCTGATCAGAGTAGTCAGGGGAGCTGAGTGAAGAATTCTGGGAGGTGAATAGCCCATTTCTTCTGTTGGCAGGCTCCTCCATCAGACTCACTGGCTAATGTTGGCAGATAGAGCAAAAGAACCAAACAAAACAAACAAACAAACATCTGGTGGGAAGGGATTATGCATAAATTTGAATGCATACAAGTAATACCCAATGGTGAGGTTCTGACGACCTAAATGTTGTTTTAAGGTTTTTTCATGCTGATGAAAACATATTTCTTAAAGGAAAAATGTCACACTTTGTTAGGAGTAAAATTGGTATTTGGTGGTATTGTATAATCATTTGCTTTCATAACCCAAGACAGTGCTTCATTAATCTGACAAATACTTGTAATTACAGCAACATAGTTCGTAATATGATCAAAGAAGCTGCATTTAACCTGAAATAGTGTTTACTCCTTAGGGAGCATCGTAGGTCAGTCTGACACTGCCACCACATGGCCAACTACTGCTTTTGAGATTGGAGATTGATAGAGATGGAAGACTTATGTGCTACAAACTAAGTATTTATTTTCTCTGTATATATCTAAAAATTTAACACATATAACAAGCACCTTTACCATTACTGTTCTCTTATATTGTTGTGCTACGGCTTTGAGGGATAGAAAACAGGTCAAATGTGCCTCATTTTTCCTTTTCTTTCATATGGTGTCAGTCAAAATAGTTCCAATATGACTTATAACAAAAAAGCCTAAGATGCATTGGCATTGATGTATGAATGACAACAGGGCCTCTTCAGAGAATTTTTATTTACAACATAGTGTTATGTTCAGAACATACAACAGAATCCACTCACCATATCATTCAAAGCAAAATCTCCCCCATAAGCAAGCTGAACCAGTTAGTTTTTAAATTTACAAATGCTAAAAATATCAGCAGGTACATCTGCAGTTGTCCTTTTGTTTGCACAAATATTTTTCCCAAAGACCTTCTGTTAAGTTTATAAAGTTAGTAAAACATGCAACTGAAATTCATAACATATAACAAAAACTTGATGAAAACAAAATAGAAGGATTTACAGAGCAAAAACTCTTAAGAGATACACAACAGATATGTTTCCTGTGGAAAATTACTATGAGAAAAATAAAAGTTTCAAGCTGTTTGCAAAGAAAATCTGTGGCAAACTGTCAACTGAAATGAATTAATTTTAATAAAATACATACATTCATGCAATGTGGTACTGTATCAAATATGTCAATTCTCCAAATGTATCATCAGCACTTTGGTTGAATTGAATATACAATGATGGATTGTACAAAAGTACACTCAGTAGACTTAAGAACAGCGAAATTAAGATTTGCTGTTCAACCACTACAGTTAATCCCAATTTAAATGAAAGAATAAACACGCAAATGTATGCATGCTTTGGGAGTGTTCTTTAAAGAATCAGGATATGACAACAGAAATATCACTGCTAGCATTCAAGTAGTAAATATATGAAAAAGGTCATGAATAAAGAATGTTCCTAAAAAGGTATCCCAAGATGGCGTCAGGTTGGCCTCAGCTTTCTTCAAATGTGATGTGCAATGGAAGAAAGGACATACTCAATGGCAGATCTAGAAACAAAAGAAAATAACTATGAATTGAAATCAAAGCAAACCAAACCATGGAGCGAAAAAAAATATAAATCGCAAAACAAGTACTGATGAAACTTAGCTTAATTGTTTGTATATGAAATGAAAATAATGTTATGTTTTCAAAAACATTTATATACTGTACCTGTGTGACTGAAGGATGATATGGACTCACAAATCCATCCAAGTTGAGGGGGTTGTATGCTCTGGCCAACTGATTATCTGTGCTCATATTTTGGATTCTCAGGGACTGAGGAAACTGTCAAAAACAAAAGGATAAAAAATGACAAAAATGAGACTCTTGTTGGAAACTGTTCACTCCTGACATCACCATGATAGCGTGAGGGGAAAACGAAAAAAATGGCATAAACAAATGGCATAATCTACGTTCTAAAATGTAATAAAAATCAACGAAAGAAAACAGACAAAAAAAAAAAACAAAAGGGAAAAAAAAGTTTCAACTTACAAGAACCAAAATAACAGGAGGCAGGTCTGTATGGTAGAGCAGGATCAAGACTGACATCATCTTGGGATTTACCAGGAACACTTGATTGATGGTGAACATAAAGATATCCAAAACTTGGAGTGTGTAAAACAATGGTGTTATGGAGTCAAAGGATGCAAAAGTCCAATGAATTTAAAAGGGAATAAATACAAGGTAATGACATATGTTAAACTAGTCTTAGAAAAGTCTGCATTATTTTAATCCTAGCGCTTCTTTTCAGCATTAGATTCATGTTGTGTCTGATTATGTAGTGTCTCACAGGGGTCATCTTAGGGGGCGTATTATTTAGGTAGGCAACATTTAACATGAAAACATCAATACAAAATCTGTCCATACGCTTTACAAACATTCAGACATTTGAAGGCATCCATGTATTTAGATTTTGTTAAAAACATTAGAACTAAGATGATAAACAGTATCTAATTAAGTAGTACTGTTGAAAAAGATAAAAAAGGAAATGAATACTGGAAAAATATTTCTGTTTGACATACATACAGAATATATATTAGCTTCCGAAAGCACAAGTGTAATATTTTAAACAGGTCTAAAATGAAAATTAGAAAGTCACCTAAAAACAGCAGAGATTCATGCTTTGCTTTTAAAAAAAATAAAGTGACTTTAAAAAATAAAATTAATATCTTTTATATCTCGTAGGGTTTGGTTATGTCTCTATATATCAGGCACATTTTTAAACATCTGTTTATATGAAAAAAATTGATAGCCTAAGTAATTCTTGATGTGATCATTTGCAAGGCTTAATAAATAAATTAAATTTTCTTTGTTACTGTAACTCTTTTTTGATACTGTTTTTTCTGTGAGAAATGCAACTGTAAAGTGCATTAGTATTGTTGGTTTTTAGTCACACATGTTAGAAACAGAACTCGCTAGAATCAGAATCTGCGGCTGTAGCCGCTTGAAGATGAGTAGGAGGAGGTGGATGTGAAGTTCATGCTGAAGCCAGAGCCAGCATCAAAGCTGCCTCTCCTGGACCCTGTTCTGGATCCGGTCCTTGAGCCAGTCCGAGAGCCATAAGCAGATCCTGGGTTGCTGACATTGTAGGGACTGTAGAGGCCTTTGCTGGATGTGGAGGAGGCCTCAAGTAGCCTAAGGCCTGATCCTTCTTCAACCATGCTTTTATCCATGGCATCTTTAAAGGAGATTTTCAGTTTGGTTTTTGGGCATGTTAGATATTTAGAATAAGCCCCAACATCTCTAAGTTTCTGGGCAGTGCGGGCATCTATTGTGCCCTTCTTGATGGATTCATCTAGTGACACCCTGCCTTCAACTTCAGGCTCAATCAACCCACCAGTTAGATATTGGACCTCAAGGAAACGCTGCCCAGCCTCATAGTACAACCAACCCTTCTTGAGAGCCTGGGAGGCAGACATCTTTACTTTCGTTCTGGGGTCTTCAAATCCACCAAATGCTTTTTGGGCCAGGTTGAGGCGATCAACCATGATTTTATCTACAAGGCCTTTTTCTGTGGCATCAGTTACTGAGAATCTCTCCCCAGTCGTGGGATCAATTATTCCTCCTGTGCAGGCTTGGGCCTCCAACAATCTTTGGCCTGTGATGTTGTCCACAAGGTTTCTATGAATTGCCTCTGTGATAGACACCTTCTCCAGTGTGTCTGTGTCCAAGATTCCAGCTATGGGGCCAGTCTCCTCTACTGGGTCATTCCATATGACCGCAGGAGGTTTAACGGAGGGTATGGGGCTCATAGGAGAGGAGTAAGTGGAACCAGTGGTGGAACCAAAAGAGGATGAGCGAGAGCGGAAACCTCCCATGTTTCCGGACAGCATGTCAGCGAATTCTGTGATGGCCAGATTTCCAGCTCGGTATGTATCAAGAGCATTCTGGTCAATAAGACCACGCATGAGAGCATCGTCAACATCATACTGTCTTCCTGACCTCCTGTCAATGATAAGGGATTTGACTGTACCATCAGAGGACGTCATTGTGATCTCTTCCCATTCACATTCCTGCTCAGCAAGCTCAAGGTAGGTTTGGTGATCAATGAGCCCCTTTCTGTAGGCCTCGTACACTGTCATTTCTTTGCCTGTCTCTGGATCAACAATAACTACTCTGCGTTTGCGAACTGAGGATTTGGAGGAGGTCTTCCTTTCTCTCTTCTTTTCCCTCAGTAGCAGGAGCACCAGGCCAGTGTCAGGATCAGTGATGCACCTCTCCATGAGCTGCAGGTAGGTTAGATTTTCCTCAGTGTTTGGATCAAAAAAGCCTTTGGTGTCATCAGATGGATCTGTCAGGATCTCATTCATCTCCTCATCAAACAAGCCACGTTTGTAGGCCACCTCAACGGGCAGACGGTGACTCTCCTCTGGGTCAATGATTCCACCAGTGGCAATCTGTGCTTCCAGAAGACGGATACCATGGTCTTTCAGGATTAGGCCCTTTTGCATGGCCTGGAACAGGGAGATAGTTTTTCCAGAGTAAGGATCTCTGTATCCTGTGACTGCACGCTCAGCAGACAGGAGCTTGTCTTTAAATTCGGGTCCCACTATTCCCATTCTCACTGCTTCATTAACAGTTAGTTTCAGGTTTTTGATTGGATCAATGACATACCCAGTGGCTGCCTGGGCCTCAAGGAGTTCAAATGCAGTGCCTGGCCTGATCATGTTCTTTTTCATGGCCTGATAAATTGATAGACGTTCTTTTGAGGGCTCTAAAAATACACCAGCAATACAGCTTGTGCCCTCAAGGTATCTTGACAGTCTATTGCTTACCTCCTCCACTGTAACAAGACCTTCATTCAGTTCAGTGACAGTCTGCTGATCAATAATTTGTGAGCGGAGCAGCTCTTCCATTGTGATCTGTTTCCTCAGACCTTTGAACATCAGCCTCTTGTCTCCCAAGGAAAGTAGGCGTAACCCACCTTCTAACTTGCATCTCTTAAGCAGCTCTACATATGACACGTTCTCTTCAGTGACAGGGTCAACAAATCCTCTAACACTGTCAGTCAGCCTTTCATTGGTTTCCTTGTTGATGTAACCTCTTTGCATGGCAATGTCTGCTGGCAGGTGAAACTGGAATTCAGGATCAATAATACCACCAGTTGCAGTTTGTGCCTCCAACATTTTCAGAGCATAATCCTCTGGAACCAGATCCTTTTTCATGGCCTGGAAAAGAGATATTATTTTACCACTGTATGGATCTTTGTATCCAGTGACTGCTCTTTCAGCTGAAAGAAGTTTATCATGAATCTCAGGGCCAACGACACCCTTACGAACAGCTTCATCAACTGTGAGTGTTTCATTTTTAACTGGATCAACAATAAATCCGGTAGCAGCTTGTGCTTCTAGGAGGCTGAGGGCTATTTCTGGTTTAATAAAACCTCTCTTCATTCCTTGGTATATGCTTATCTTTGAACTTGAGTCAGTTGTTATCCCAGCAACACAACCTGTGCCATAAAGATACTGTTTCACACTGGTCATCTCCATTATGTCACGAATGTCCCTCTTGCCCTGTTTCAGGAGGTTGTATGTCTCCAAGTCAATGATGCGGGCATTGTAGAGCTCCTCGATGGTTATCCTTCTCCTAATAGTCATGTATGACAGTGGACTGTCATTTCTGACAATTTCTCTTTGCTCCATGATCTCAATAATAATGATGATCATGCGTTCTTTAGTGATTTTTCCAGAACGATATTCATCCATGAGCTTTTGCCTCTCCTGCTCTGGAAGCAAATTTGAGTTCATGATATCCCATAGGTTCATTGATTTATCAGCAAGGCCTTCAATTGGAATGTCAATTTGAGTATTGGAGAGGTCACTCTGAGTTTGTTCCTCTGTGTAGAGATATGTCTTCTCCACAACAGTTGGAGACTGTGGCTTGGAGAGTGGGAGGATATACAGGCCTGTCTCAGGATCTCTTTGGCACTTGTCTTTAAGCTGCCTGTAGGTAACATTCTCATCAGTTTCTGGATCTGAAAAAGCTTTGTTATCATCAGATGGCTCAGAAAGAGTCTTGGCAGTTTCTTTGCTGAAAATCTTTTTCTGGTAAGCAACATCAGTTGGGACACGGTGGCTGTTTACAGGGTCGATGATTCCTCCACTAACCATTTGTGCCTCTAACAGTGGCATGGCATGCTCTTTCAAAATGAGATCTTTTTGCATTGCTTCAAAAAGAGAGATTGTTTTGCTTGTGAATGGATCTTTATAGCCAGTGACAGCTTTTTCTGCAGAGAGAAGTTTTTCATGTAGCTCTGGACCAACAAGGCCTGACTTGACTGCTTCATCTACTGACATGCACTGGTTCTTCACTGGATCTACAATGAATCCAGAGGCAGCCTGGGCCTCAAGAAGTGAAAGACCTGTGTTTTGTCTGAGAAGCTTTTTCTTCATAGCCTGGTAAATACTCATTGTCTCTTTTGTTGGCTCCAGGTGGATTCCAGCGATGCTTTCAGAGCCCTGGAGGTACTTATTGACATTGGGCTTTTCACTGACTTGTTTAGGTGTTGTTTTTTCTTGTTTGAGGAGGTCAAAGGTTGGTTTGTCAATAATTTTGGAATCATACAGAGAGCTAGCTGGGACAGGGGCTCTGAGTCCCTTGAAGCTGGACTTCTCTTGTTTCTTGGCCTCTTTCTCATCTACAATTGTGATAATAATCTTGATTAGTTTCTCAATTGTAATCTTCCCTGATCTAAACTGTCTGAGCAGGTCAAGCCTTTGTTCCTCTGTAAGATAATCAGAGTGAAGGATTTCCCAGATAGTCATCTTTCTTCCCTTGAATGGTCCTGAGTCAAGCTCCACAGTTGCCTGAGTCATAGCCTCTTTTGTCTGAGCTTCAGTGTATGATAGCTCCTCCTTTGAATTGATTGCTTCATCAGAAAGAGGCAGGAGCTGGAGACCAGTTTTCTTGTCAGTGACACATCTCTTGAAGAGCTGAGAGTATGTTACATTTTCTTTTGTGTTGGGGTCAAAGAAACATTTAGTTTCATCAGTTGGGTTGCTGAGAATCTGTTTCACTTCATCATCAAAGTAATTCCTCTTGCAGGCCACATCGTGAGGAATGCGATGGCTCTGAACTGGATCAATAATGCCACCGGTGGTCATTTGGGCATCGAGCAGCCGGATTCCTTGTTCTTTTGGTATGAGATCTTTTTTCATTGCCTGGAACAGGGAGACAGTCTTTCCAGTGTAAGGATCTTTGTAACCTGTAACAGCTCGCTCTGCAGAGAGGAGTTTCTCATGCAGTTCAGGACCAACAACACCAGCTTTGACAGCTTCATCGACAGTGTACCTCTGATTATTAACAGGGTCAACCACATAGCCTGTTCCTGCTTGTGCTTCAAGCATATTCAAGGCAGGCCCTGCCCTCATCATGTCTTTCTTCATTGCTTGGTAAAAAGGCATTACCTCTTTGGATGAGTCAATAATTACTCCAGCAATGCAGTTTGTACCTTTCAGTGCTTTGTGGACAGGTGCCATCTCAGACACCTCTTTTACTGTCATTTTACCCTTTTGCAATTTGTTGTACAGGTCTTTATCAATGATTTTGGATTCCAGGAGCTCAGTGGCAGGGACTGGCGCTCTCAGACCATCAAAGGTGATTTCATTCTTCTTCTCTTTGTCCTCTGCTACAGTAATCACAATCTTAATGATTTTTTCAATTGTGATTTTGCCTGTCTTGTATTGACGGAGAAGGTCCTTTTTCTGTTCCTCAGTAAAGTATTCAGAATTGATTATTTCCCAAATAGTGACAGTCTTTCCCTTGAATCTTCCAAATGGCACTGACACAGTGGTTTTGCTGAACACATCCTTTGTCTCCTCCTCTGTGTATATACTTGAGCACTGAGCAGCTTTGTCTGTGATTGGCAGGAGCAGAAGATTGGTTTCAGGGTCAGTGGTGCATCTCGCCATCAGCTCAGAGTATGTCAAAGGTTCCTGGGTGCTGGGGTCAAAGTATCCCTTGTTGTCATCTGAAGGTTTCTCCATAATCTTGTTCATTTCAACATCGTATTGTCCCTGTTTATAGGCTATTTCATTGGGTACACGATGACTGTTGATAGGGTCAATAATGCCACCAGTTGCACGCTGAGCCTCAAGGACTCGGATGGCATGATCACGCTCTATCAGACCCTTCTTCATGGCTTCAAAACTAGAGATCTTTCCACCAGTGTATGGATCTTTGTAGCCAATAACTGCCCTCTCAGCTAAAAGCATTTTGTTGTGCAGTTCAGGGCCAATCAAACCTTCCTTGACAGCTTCATTAACAGAAAGCTTCTGGTTCTTAATGGGGTCTAGCATGTAACCTGTTGCTGCCTGGGCTTCAAGAAGGATCATGGCTGTGCCTGGGGTAATCTTCTTCTCTTTAGATGCTTGATAGATTGACATTTTTTGATTAGATGGTGACAAAATACCAGCAATACAATTCTTTCCTTTGAGAATTCTTCTTAGATTTTCAGTCTCACAAAGCTCTTGCACAGTGATTTTGCCATTTTTCAGTTTTTCAAACTCCTTCTTGTTCAAAAGACCAACATCATGAAGTCTGCTTGCAGGTACCTTTTCACGGATGCCATCAAAAGACAAGGGATCTGGTGTCTTCTCTACCTTGTCTACCACATCACCGGCATTTTGTCCGTTGTAAACTTTTTTTGTTGTCTCAACCATTGTTACTTGGATGAGCTCTTTCTCTTTTGCTTCCTCAAGCTTTTGTAGTTTCTCGCGCAATTTCTGGTTCTCTTCTGCAAGAATCCTTTCTTGCTCTAGTCTCTTGGCCTCCAGTTCCTTCATTTCTTTTTGCTTGTTAAGCATCTCTTTCTCAGCTTCTTTTTGTTTATTGAGGGCCGCATCCATAGTAGCCTGAAGCTTCTTTTTCTCATCCTCCATCTGCTGTCTCTGGTGTTCCTGTTCATCTTTAAGAGCTTTGGCCTTTTTGACTTCTTGTTCAAACTGGCTTTCCAGCCTCTTTTTCTCATCTTCAATTTGCTTCTCCTTCTTCAAGAGCATCTCTTTTTCTGTAAGGAATGTCTGCTGGAGCACGGTCTTCTCATGTTCAATTTGTTTCTGTTGTGCATCAGCCATCTGATAGGGAAAACAGAGAGCAAAGTAAGTGACATAGGTATAAACATGAGACATATACAATATCTACATAGTTTGTTTATTTACCAATGTTATATTTTGTATCTTCTTTTTTTTATTTTGTTAATTTAAATTGTAATGAATAAAACTTGTACAATGCACTCTGCTTATGCATATGGAGATAAAAACTCCTATATATCTCCTATTTAAGTTAAGTGTTCGCTTTCCTGCAGTTTTTTAGATGATGATCAAAAATTACTGTACTTTTTTTTCAAATAAAAGCTCTCATTCTCTAGCATTCTTGTTTTAAGATTTAACATTCATCAGGAAAGATTACTAGATTGATGTAATGTTTTAGTATCTACCTAAATGTTATGGTCTACAACAGCCATGCGAAGGATTTTCCTTAACTAACAAAAACAAAAAAAAACCAACAAATAACTGACTTGACTAAGATATTAAAGAGTGAATCCTACTTTTAATATATATTTTGTTTTGTGAATAGTGTCCAGCCCAGAAGAGTGTATTCAAAAATTACCTTGTTATTGATAACCTTCAACTCATTATATGTGAAATGGACATGCAATGATACAGAAAAATACATGTCTTCATTTTAAAGAAATAATGATTATAAAAATAAAATTAAAGTCATTATGCTTCAGGTAATTTACTTCAGCTACATGAAGGCTGTGTGAACATCAGACAGTGTACCTGTAAGACTAAACATTACCTCTAACATTAACAAGTAAAGGAAGTACAAAATAACATACTCCTCGTTGTAAGAACTTTTCTATTGTTTTGCTGATCAAGAGGTTACACTGGAAACAGATAAACTATGGACCAAAAAAAATTATCAAAAATAGGGCACAAGACTTGCTGTAATCCAGTGGAGAAAAATGTGAGAAACCAGTAACTGATACTGTCAAGCTGGAGCATTATGGACTAAATTTGACAAAGTCTATGTTTCTATACTAATATTGAAGTTCTCCTTAAGTATTAATTTTCTGCTAATTGCAATACCAATTAAATCACACTGAACTGCTCACAATGGCAGATGCTAATTTCATAAAGATATTAAGCTGTCTCTTATTGCTATAGGATGGCTTTTTTGTGTTGTAATTTTGTTGTATAATAATTTTGTGTTCAAAGAATTTTTAAGGTGCTATCACAGTTATACCTGATATATTTAATTTATCAAATTGAAAATGGACAGAAATTAGGAAAACAGTGCATAAAAAGGGAAAATACCTCATATATGCATGATGAAAGATTTAGACTTTTGAATGGTATCTCTTTTAACAGTTAAGGATTAAGGAAAATTCAAATATTTTTCCAACTGAAACAATAACGATCATACCAACAATCATCCAAATTCAATACACACTATGGTAAACCTAGGGGTTTGACACAAATCCAGCATACATTTGTGTTTATATGTTTCTGGTTTGCTGCAGTTCCTTTTAATACTGCTAGTATAATTTAGTCAATACAAAACCATTAGGAAATAAATCAAAAGCTGTCACTTTAAAAATTAATTGGAGTTATCAAGAGAGAAAATAAATAGATTTATGTAACACTTTGTTTGAATAGCAATTTTTACTAAGTATTTCTCTCTTGTATTATGTGCATAAAAAGTCTTGCTTTGCTGTAATATGTTTTTTATATTGTTTATAGGTGGAAGTAGGTGACACAATCGATGAATTTGTATGCAGTACTGGGGTCACATGGTGCACCGCATGCCTCCTTTTATCGGATTGTGCATAGATCCCCAGAAGAAGAGAGCTGAGGTTCTGGGGCAGTAAGTTTTGTTGAGCCAGCTCACACGAAGAAAGCTTGACTCGTTGAACCTTCTCTGTAGTATATGGCTCTGCTGGGGTTAAGGCATGTTTGATGGAGGTGTCTGCATCTCTGAGCACAGCATTCACAATGAATACCGAACCGTGTTACAAACTGATTTTAAATAATAAACTGAGGTGTTTTTATACTCGACTTACTAACTTAAAATTTGGCCACCCATCTATGAAAATGCTGGAAAATACATTTAAATCTCTGACCATTGGTATGAATCTTCCTGGTTGTAAGGAACTCTGGTAGAGGTGCAGGTTCTGTTACACTCAAGTTCATTTTTTTACTAAATTGCTGCGATATATTCAACTGTATCAATCTGACTTCAAATGTTGGAGTTTGAATGCTGAGTTGCAACTTAGTTTCAAAATCGAAAGGAAATGTAAATTATGTTTTAAAAATCAAGAAACATTCCAGGAAATATGGGGCCATTCAAGATGTTATATGCATGAGCACAGTGCACTGTAAAAAAAAAAGTAATTAAATCATATTTTAAAAACAAAGGTATGGTTTCATGATTAGTATAATCACAGAAAGAGTAAAGGGAATTTAAGAAAGAAATGTGTTAGTTTACTGATATGTTAACAATGACATAAGCTGCTCTGTTATGCCATTTTTGACACAATACCTCTTTAGACTTATTTTGAAGGTCTTCAGCATCCTTTTTCAGTCTAGCCTTCTCCTTCTCTAGGTCTGCAATAGCTTTGCGTAATTCGTCAGCTTCTTTGCCGGAATTTACTCTCGCAACTTCCAGTTTTTCCACGACTGTCATTTTCTCTTTGGTGGCTATTTCAGTCTCATGAAGACGGGATGCAATTGTATCAGCTTGTTTCTTGAATTTTTTCGCCTCCTCTTCAGCCTTAGCTTGGGCTTCACTGAGCTGAGAAACCTGAAGTTTGAGTTTTTCAGCTTCAGCTATAATCTCCAACTGCCTCTTTCTCTCTGCTTCAAGAGATCTCTGGTATTCCTCTGTTTCCTCCTCAAGACGCTGTTGCATTAGTTGTTTATCCTCCAGCAGCTTTTGGGCCTGTTCCTGAGCCAAGTCCTTCTGCCTTTGAAGCATCTCTGCCTCAGCTCTAAGTTTAGATGCCTCTTGTATGGCCTGCATTTTTTCTTTAAGCATTTTATCTGCAAGAGCTCGTTGTTGATTGAGGTCTTCTTCTGCTATCTGTCTCAAGCGTGCTGCCTCTTGGGCTTCTACACTGAGTCTAGCAGCATCCTCTGCAAGTTTTTTCATATTTTCAGCCTCCTTGGCAAGGAACTTTTGTGTGTTATCTTTGTCTTTCTTGATAAGGCGTTGATTTTCATCCTCAATCTTGCTTTTCAGTTTGAGTAGTTCCTCCATCTGAACCTTGACTTTGAAGAGCTCCTCCTCCACCTGAGACCTTTGTTTGACAGCATCGTCAACTTCATCCTTCAAGCGCTGCAGCTCGTCATCAAGGACAGATTTCTGTTTATCAGTTTCATCAAGCTGAAGTTTAACCTTTGTGAGCTCTTGCTCCACTTGGAACTTTTGTTTTAAGGTCTGCTCTGCTAGTTTTTTGTGCTTAACCATTTCAGCATCAGCTTGTTGCCTCTGCTTGAGCGCTGCTGCTTCTGCTTGTGCTCGTTTAGCAGCTTCAAATTCGGCCTCCTTCCTCAACCTCTCAGCATCCTCCTGAGCTTTGGCTTGGTTTACAGCTTCTTGCTCAGCAGCTGCCTTCTGTCGTTCTGCATCCTCTGCTTGTTGACGAAGAACAGCTGCCTCCCTTTCTGCCTTTTCCTTAGCAGCCTCTGCCTCTTTGGCAAGCTTCTTGGCTTTCTCGTACTCTTCTTTTAGCTTCTTCTGCATGATGGTATCCTCCTTCTGTTGAGCAAGAACACTTTGGACTTGCTGCTCAGCTGCACTGCATTTCAGGGCTGCCTGTTGGGCTACATGAATCTGTTTTTCTGCTTCTTTGTCAGCCTCTTCTTTCTGCTTTTTGGCTTCTTCTGCTTTCTTTTTTAGACGATCAAGTTCGTCTTGTGCCACCTTGCGTTGTCTGGCTGCCTCTTCCTCTGCAGCAGCAATCTTCTTTACTTTTTCCTCTGCTTCCCTCCTCCTCTTCTCCTCCTCAAGGGCAAGCTTTCTCAGTTTCTCTGCCTCCTCCTCTGCTCTTAGTTTGCTTTGTTGAGTCTCTTCTGCAATGTTTTTAAGTTTATTCAGTTCTAGTTCCAGATCAAGTTTTCCAGATGACGCCTTTTCAAAGTTGAGCTTGAGAATTCGGATTTCTTCTTCAACAACTCGCCTCTGTTTGAGCGTGTCATCGACGATTGCCTTTTGTCTTTCCATTTCAGCTTCAGAGGATTTTTTGAGTTGGACTATCTTCTCCTCAATATCTTGCTTGTGTTGGTTGGCTTGGTCTTCAAGAGCTTTCCTCTGATATGCCTCATCCTCAGCTTGTCGCCGGAGTCTTTCGTTTTCTGCTTCCTTCTCTTTTAGGGCGATTTCAGCTTCTGTCTTTAAACGGGTTGCTTCACTGATTGCGGCCAGCTTTTCTTTGAGAATCCTTTCAGCCTCTGCTCTCTGACGAGCTGCTTCCTCCTCAGCAATTTGCCTCTGATGCTTGGCCTCCTCTGCAATGGCTCTGAGCTTGCTTGCTTCGTCAGCCAAATCCCTCATCTTGGCAGCCTCAGCCTCAAGAAGTTGTTTGCTCTTCTCAGTGTTGGACATGGTCTCCTTTTCTGCCTTAGATTTAAGCTGAATGAGGACATCCATTTCACTTCTCACTTTAGCCAGTTCATCCTCCAGCTGTTTCCTTTGTTGTTCAGCTGCAACAACTTCATTCTTCAGGCGGTAAAGTTCATCTTCAAGAAGGGATCTTTGCTGTTCTGCATTGTCGAAGTCTGCCCGAAGTCGAATGAGCTCCTGTTCTGCAACAAGTTTCTGCTGAGCAGTGCTCTCAGCTACCTTTCTCTGCCTTTCCAGTTCTTTCTCAGCCATATCTTTCTGCTTCAGGGCTGACTCTTCAGCTTTAGATCTCTTTTTAGCCTCGCGCTCAGCCTCCTCCTTTTGCTTCTCAGCATCTTCTTGAGCGAGAGACTTTTTGTGAGCTTCTTCCTCAGCCTGGAGTCTTAGACGGAGGGCCTCGTTGGCTTTTTGTCTCCATTTTTCAAGCTCTCTTTCAGCTTCTTCTCTGGCATTTTCAGCATCCTCATGTTGCTTCTTAAGATTTGTGGCTTCTTGTTGCAGCTGAAGGACAGCACCATGCTCTTGTTTGAGAGATTCTTCCAACTTTGAGGTCTTTTCCACAAAAGACATGTGTTTGCTCTGGAGCTCAACTGCAGCACTCTTCTGGGCTGCTGCTTGAGCAACCTTAATTTGTCTGTCCTTTTCGATCTCTGCTTGCTTCACCTGCCTTTCGGCCTCTTCAGCCTGCATCTTGAGATTTTCAAGGTCTTCCAAAGCTTTTTGCTTCTGCCTTGCAGCTTCCTTCTCTGCTTCAGCTTTGCGTTTGAGTTCCTCCTCTGCCATGCGCTTTTTTTGGGTTTCCTCATTGACTTGTTTTCGGAGCTTCTCGGCCTCTTCTTGGGCAGCCTTTCTGAGTTTCTCAGCATCAGATGCTCTGTCACGAAGCTGCTGAAGCTCAGATTCTGCAGTAGACTTTTGTTTAACTGTTGTGTCAAGCTGGAGCCTGATGAGGCGGATTTCCTCCTCGATCTTGACCCTGCTCTGAAGAGCCTCATCCACTTGTTGAGTTTTCTCCTTGATCTGCTGCTCTGAGAGGTTTTTGAGCTCATGCAGTTCCTGCTGGACATTGTGCTTTTGCTTTTCTGCATTTACAGCAGCAACTTCTCTTTTGCTGACTTCTTCCTGCATTTTGAGCTTCAGCTCTTGAGCCTCTTTCTCAGCCTTTGCAATGGCTTGAGCGTGAGCTTCAGCTAACTGCTTCTGTTTGTCTAACTCAGCCTGCATCTTGGCCATTTTTTTCTGCTCTTCAGCTTTGAGTTTCTCTGCAGCTTTCTGCATTAGTGGAAGCAAATGGTAAAGAAAGGATTATAATCAAGCATGACATGTTAAAAGGTAACACTTTACATTAGCAAGCCCTAAACAGTGTGAATTAAAACTGTGATTACTGTTATAATCCCAGTCTAACCACGCTGAAATAAGGGCAATGTAATGTACTGTATTACCCAGGTTATGTTAATGTTAAGGTTAGCTTAAAGGTCATGTCAAAGATCACATACTAGATGCAAATTAGATGAACATTCATTAAGGGGGTGTTAAATTCACAATGCAATTATAATTATTAATGACAAAACAATTCAGGAAAAAATGGATGATGAGGATGTATGGATTAATGTATGGAAACAAAATATCACTTCACAACACAGCAAGAAAATCATATGGCATGCAACCGTAGCTGTAGCACTAACTGAACTATAATTGTAATTCGAAATTAATATAGTCCACCAAACTGGTTCTGGTAACACTAATTTGTTATCATGAAATTGCTGTAAATATTGTTTCAGTATTTATTTTCAATACTTTTAAAATGGATCAGTGGCAGGAGTTATTTACATGTATATAAAAGTGTCTCCCACACAGATTTATTTCAAAATATGATTTATGTATTAATAGGTTTAACGTAACTAGGTCCAATAGGCAGCTGTTTAAGGTGGGTTTCTGTTGAACTGTTTTATGTAAAACAGTTTTACGTGTTTTTTATATTTTTTATTTATTTGTTATGCATACTGTCCTTTTTTTAAATGGTGGGAACAGCTATTTTTCTTTCATTATTTAAAGATAAAAGAAAAAAAATTTTCAGTGTTAGAGCATTATTCACACCATTCACTTGAATTCACAAAAACTGTTTAATATCCCATCCCATGCAACGAGGGTTCTTTGAATCACTGTTTGCCACAAGTAACAGAAATAAAGGCAAAGTCAAGAATAACAGGTTCAGATTGTGTCACTTAAGTTTGGAAACCTGCTTATGACCCCAGGAAGTGTAGTGAGTGCAGAGTTTAAGCAAGCGTGACTCTAAAATACTGTTGATATTAACAATAATTTAAAAAAAAATGATGTGGCGAAAGAAATACATATATAAATATATGTATGTAGTATGACAAAGATGACAGAGGGAAGGAGTATAGTAGGTTGTTGAAATACTGTAAATAATTTACCTCTTTAATGCTCAAACAAGTTAAGCATTCATCACGGTAAAGTACTGGCAAGCAGTTAAAGGAAGCAAAGAAATAAAAGTAACATTAGGGTTAGAAAATAATGTCAAATTTTGAATTTGTTGAATTGGAAAAAAGGAGTGCTGAAGACCATGATAACCAGGCTGAACCACAGAGTCTTAACTGTGATTTTTACCTTGTGAAAAGAAAAAAGGGCCAGAGGGATAAAAAAGGAAAGGAAAGGGTAGTGAAATAAAGAACCCCTCACTCATATTCTCACAAGACAAAACACGCTATGAACGGAGATGGAGTAGCTAATACAAACACACACTGTACTGTATTTGCTTAGTGTTATTGGAGTCTGCTCGGACATTTATGGTCTTAGAGTAGCCTCCAAATAAATAATGTTTTTAAAGACTGCAGTCACTTGAATTGAAACACACTCAAACCTCATGAATCATATTTTTCTGCAAATATGATTTCCAATCTTTTGTCTTAAATGAATCATCTAATATGCTTCAAAAAAGATGTGCTTCTCTAGCTGAGCTACAGCATGCCAATGTTTCATGCCTAATCTGTGCAAAGGAACTGTTTGTCATCCGTACATTAATGGAGTCTGTGTCTGTGTGTGTGTGTGTGTGACACACAGAGAAAAGTGGGTGCGTGCATGCATTTTTGTATTCGGTGAGTCATCTTGGTTGTTGGTTGGTTGGTTGATTATTTTGTTGGTTAGGTTAATGTTAGAAAAGAATTTGTTTGGGATCCTTAGCCAGTTGTCACGCACCTCCTCGTCCTCCAGGCGGCGCTGTGAGTCTGTGATGAACTTGATGTACTGACTAGTCAGAGTCATCAGCTCACTGTAGCGGGTCCTCAGTGTTACATACTGATACAGGAAGAAATAAACAAAAAGTTAGATTGTAATTTTTGGCTTCTATACATGTCATTCACAGGGAATTAAGTTAAAGACGGTGTTCCCCTTAAAGTACGTGCTGTTTTTTAAAAAACTCCATCTGATCTTTTCTAAGATACACACCTCTTGAATTATGTTGTCAGAGGCGGAATCCAGCTTGGATTTCTTCAAGGGAGAAGCAAGAGGCTCCACCTGAGCTCTGTAGGCAACCAGCTGGAGTTCGTAGTCCTATTTATTATAAAAGAACAGTCTCCATACATTAGTAATGCCACAGATACTTTCTCTCAATGCTTCAGATTATAACATCAACAATGATTAATTCAAAGGGGTAATGATTAATGCTCACTTTGATGGTATCAATGTATGCTTTAGCATATTTTTGACATTCATCAACTTTGTCTTTGTTCTTCTCAATCTCCTCCAGAAGTTTCTGTTTTGAGAAGAGAAAAAAAGAGGTAAGCTCACCAGTTTCATGAGATTATTCAGAGAATGCTGGTAATATCATAAAGTACATAATTTACTGTACCTTTTCCTGGGCCAGCTGTTCTTTCAGAGTTTTGCTGTCAGTGATGGGCACAGCCTGGATCTTCTCCTGCCTTTGCTTGGCGTCAGCGATCCAGCGGATCAGCCAGTCATAGCTCTCACGATAGTAGCCTAGCTGGCGGCCGAGTTGGTCTAGCTCTCTCTGGCGAAGGTCTATCTGCGTAAACACAGCCTTCCAGCGGTCCTGCAGACTGGACAGGAGCTGGCGGTAGTGGTCCAACTCAGCATCCCGCTCACTGTGCACACGTGACATCTTGTCACTCACTGAAGTGGCCTTCTTCAGCTCCTCTTCCAGAGAATCAAAGACAGGCTGTTCACCCTCGGCCTCGGCTCGCATTTTCTGCAAATTTCCCACAAAAAGAAAGTTCATTCAGCAATGAACAATTAAGAGCAATGTTTCTGAACCCAGAGACCAGGTTAAAGACTCATATGCTGTTTACCTTCAGCTTTGTCCTGTAAGTCTCAACTTCCTTGACGTCACTTGGCACAGTGTGAACCTCACGCAGACAGTCCTCATACTGCTTAAGAACACCTTCAGCACCCTGTGTGTTCCTGATGACCATTTCCACAGTCTTCAGCCTAGAGTAGGAAACAAACGGTAAATGAGGTAACAAGGTATCAGAAAATTTTCATTTTCTCTTTACTTTAAACACTAAGTTTCTGGGAACTCACTTTTCCAGATAGACAGAGGAGAGCATGTGTGCATGATCCATCTTCTCCACAGTGAGGTCAAGCTCTGAGCGCAGGATAGGAGCTGAGGGGGACGGCTGAGGGGCGGCCAAGACCTCCTGGGTCTTTGCAGACACCCTATTGAGGTCCTTTTTGAGACCCTCAAGCTCCACCTGGACTTTCTGTACAACAGAAGCAGACAGCAACATGGAAAGAGTCAAAACTTAACTGAGGTTTAAACACAATCCACTAATGAAGAAATTCAATTAGATTGTTTTGACAAAATATATCCCAAAAAATGCACTTGAAGGCACCTTTACAATTTACATTAACCCGATTTTTTTTTTAAAGCACTGATTGGCCAGATGCACTGCATGATTTCTGAGGCCAGTAGGGATCTACACAGCTGCGGTATCAAGGAAGCCATAAGGCCTGCATACAAGAGATGATGTAAATTAGCTACTGAACTGATCCTTTAGGCAAGTAGGATGATTCAAGTCTTTTGGCACATGAAGAAAGAGGCCAAGCAGAAGTTTCCTAATGGTCTGCCACATTTGTTTTTTCTTAATCTGATAACACAGTGTTATTAACACGTTAATGTTTTTCATTGTCACATTGTTTTTTCAACACATGACGGAATCATTGGAGTGCAGTACCTTCTGCTCTGTGGTCTTCTGAACGCATCCTTTCAGAGGTTCCTTCTCCATGGGTTTGCGTATGCGAGCCACAGTCCCGGCTTCACAGTCCTCTATACGCAGACGCAGGTCCTTGAGCTCAGAGATGTAGTTCTTACACAGGGATTCATCCTGTTGACCTGCACAGCAGCAACAAAGTAGTTTAGCAAAGCTTGTTTAGATTAATAATGTGTTTAGCCAAAATCTGAGGGTTTGGGAAAAACAGAATTTTGATGCATCAAGATTGTATTATTTAATGAACTGATTTGGACATTTTTATGGTTTGGTATTGTTGATGTGAAACCATTGTAGCACATGTCCACAACACTTTTTTTCTTTTTTTGTATTATTTATCATTAAAAACATTGTTTTGCAACATCTACTAGATGTGTGCATTGCACACTAAAGCAGGATTATACATGCAGCTCCTCATGTAAGTAGTTACTTGTACACTCTGGCTGTAGCCTGTAATATACAGCAAGTATCCTCAACCTAGTAGTAGTATTCACACTATTAGGTGGTATGGCTGCATGGCAAAAAGCATAAAACTCTGTAGCTTAAGCTACAAAAACACAAATTCTACTTTGTGCAGAGCTGCAAAAAAAGAAAAAAAGCAAATTAGGAACCATAACAGCATGCAGTCACTCAGAACCCTAACGATACTGGTTATTTATGAACACCTCATCCAAGCTTTATAAGGTGTACACACACTAGCTTGTTGAGTTGAAGCTTGGACTGGCTTGACATGACTCACCTTTGAGCCTAATCATTTGTCCTGAAAGGTGAATGACAATCACATACTTTAAAGTTGCTACACACTCATTGTATATTCCCTCTGTACAACCATAAATAATGAAGAGCTAATTTGTCGTTGTTTAGAAGAAAAAAAAGGAACCTTTCTCCATGGAGCGAAGCAGGCTGTCGAAATGCTGGGTGGACTTGGTGTAGTCTCCCTCCACCTGTATGCGGTCATCTGGGCCAAAGAGCTGTGAGTCCTGGCTGTCCCGCATGAAGTCCTGGTAGTGGAGCTCCAGGTTCCTCATTATTAGCCTATATTCTTCTGGTTTCATGGTCTTTAACTGGATAGGACAGAGGGATAAAGAGGCAGGAATTAAGCGGATTTCCATTTCCTACTCTATAAAGGTTGATGCTGTATTTTTCTTTAATGATGTAGTTTCAGTTTGGTTTCTTTCATGGGCAGAATCATTAAGCACAAACCAATCCTAAACAATTTTCGTGTTAAGGGCACCACAGTTAATGCACTCCTTCATTGCCTGCAGTAATAAAATTTGATTCCAAACACTAAACATTATAAAAGTCTTTCCTGCACAGCCTGCTCTTACAATGAAAAAGTTGAGGGTCATTGTCTGCATTCCCCAAACCTTGATTTATTTATGATCTGTTTTACAGGAGCCACTGTTAAATCATTATTTTCTTAGTGCAAACTGTCTGTTATTTTAAACCAACCCATTCAGTGAAAAAAGGTTAAACCTATCCCGAATATAACAACATTTTATGTTCTGTGGTGTTTTTTATTTGGAGTGTTTATACTCACCATGGTGATGTTCCAGGAGCGAATCTGTGTGAAGTCTTTCATCAGGTACTGCCAAGACAGCAAGCTCTTCATGTCTATATGGAGCCTCTGCCACATGGACACCATCTGCTGATGACCTGCATCCAGACTGGAGTAGGACAGGTATGCAGAAAGTCAGAGCAACATTTGAGAAACAGACAGTATTTCAGAGATCATAGCTCACCACTTACACAGTGTTAAACCCCACGATGCATTGAATTACAGACAGCAGGTCAGTAAGAAAAGTTGCCTGACGCATTACATATTTATCAAAAAAAAGAAAATAATAATCCCATAAACCTGCTGCTTTAGAATTATAAAAAGTATAGTAACCTCTACCACATAAAATAACATCTGTAAATCATTTCTCACATGAATTGATGTCACTATTGGGGTCATTGGTTTTTGTTATTGTGTTAGAAAAGAGGGAAGCCATACAGCGACATTGTTCAGTTTGCACAGCTGTCACATGGGTGATTCATTCAGCTTTGTTTTCTTTTATTCTCACCTGGACACGCTGTCCACGGCCTCCTTGTTGACAGGAGGCACCATGAAGCAGACGGAGGGCACGGTTGCCTCGTGTCCAGAGCGGTTCAGGACCTTCCACTTGAAGGGCTGAGAGTTGTTGAGGAGCGCACACTCGTCTCCTTTATGGACAGTGATCTGAAACACAATCCATGATTGATTGATACGCACATTAAAGAGTACTACAACCACTTTGGGCTGTGAATGATTACAAATCATTATGAATTTGTAAGGTAGGTAGCTCTAACCTCCTGCTGCTTGAAGTCACAGACAGCCTGAATAGGCAGTTTGCCTTTGACGGAGGTGGTGGGGTTGCGAGGTTTCAGTTGGATGATGGACTTGGCTCTCTTGTTCAGGCCAGTCACAACAGTCTTGAATTCATTCAGCTGTTCTCTCTCATCCTGGAGGTTAATAAATACATAAAAACAATATTAGAATAAAACCATCCCCGGTCTTTTAATTGTACACAATATTAATAAGCAATGGGACACTTTTGCTTCTGAATCAGTATCATCATATGCTTCCATATTCCCTCTACATTTTCCTGAGCAGCTCATCTGGTATAATCATGTGCACCACCAAGATACATCAGTGTAAGCAGCCATCACTCACCACAGCATCCTGCAGAAGGTCCTCCAGCCGGGTGGCAGTGGTGGAGCGATCACAGCTGTATTTCTTTTTCATGTTCTCCTGCATTTTCTTCATCTTGTCCTGAGCGTCTTTCACATCAGCAAAGAACTGCAATGAAAGGACATCATGGGGAGAGAAATAAGATTCCTTTCTCTTGTTGATACTGATGCTTGTTGCAGGTATGTAGGAATTTCTCAGTTCCATACCTGGTAGTAGGCTGTGTTTTCTTTGAGATGAGCCTCAATACAGCAGCACAGCTGGAGGATCCAGCTCCACTGAGTTTGCAGAGCAGCTGTAAAGGCCTGGGAGAAGAAGAAGACAACCGAAGTTTAGTTAAGGCCTCGTTTAGTACTATTTATACTGTGTGTCAACTTTTACTGTTCTGCGTGGTTTACTGGAGAAATTACCTCAACTGTCTTCTTGCCAGGGTGTCCATCTTTGACAAATTTGTCTCCCATGGCCTGGATGTCGTTGACCTTTTTCTCCCTCAGTTCCAGCTCTCGCATGAGACCCTGAACAATCCCAATTAAACAGTTAGAGTCAATCTTGGAAGGAAAATGGTATCTTTTTATTAAATTTTTTTATCTAAACTGACATCAGAACCAGACGTAACAGACTTTAAAGTAATGTTCTACTTCGAAAACACACCGAGTAGTTCTCTTTCTTAGCAGTCATGTTGGTGTTCCTGTCACTCCAGTCGAAGTTGACCTCCTCCTCCTCTTTGTCATTTAGCCACATCAGCTCCTTAGTAGCAGCGCTGACGAAGGCGTGCAGTGAGTCCAAGTTCCTCAGGCGGGACTTGGAAGAGTTCTGAAAGAATGAGATGAATCAAAATACCAACAGATGGTGAAAAAAACAGCACTCTAATACCAGAATATAAATCCTTTACATTGGCGCAAAGAATTTCAAGTCATATGCAAATTAACATATTAGCTACAAGTAATGTTTGACATGGAAAAATACTTACCAGTAGTTTGCCATACTGCAGGTCCAGTTTACCCAGGTATTCTCTGTATGTACCCTTGCTGACGGGTGATAGCTGGGGCTACAAAAATGCAACAAAGTTAATTTAAATTAACAGGACATGATAAGAAGACATGTAGTCCTTTCCAGTGGTTCGGATAAAGGTTCTACCTCGTCAGCTCTGGCACGTTCAATCTTGGATCGGAAGTCTTCCACAGTCTGGTGCAGGCCTCTGTGGCTGCCCAGCTGGGACTCCACAGAGGGAAGATCAGAGCCCCACTGGCCGTCATCAATGCGACGCTGGTTCTCTTCCACCCAGGCCAGAAGGTCTTGGACATAACGAAGGGTCACATCATCCAACTCAGGCCGCACCTTCATGGAGGTCTGCTGAGAGGTCTGTGTCAGGGAAACCTGGGTGGTGGTCACAGCAGTCTTCAGACGAAGGTTGTAATCGCTGCGTAAGTTCACCAGCCGCTCGTGGAGGCGGTAAACCCTGTGGACGGAGAAACACAGTCAGTTGTTAGTGGACTGTCTCCTTTATACTTTATGCAACTGCTTTTTAGCATTCAAATCTGTTTTTCAAAGATGTTTTGTAACTGGTGTGTCATATGTTGACTTGTGTAAGCACCAACCTGCGGTACATCTGCTCAGCCTGAGGGTGGCGCCCATCCTTAAGTATCTGCACATCATTGAAGAGCAGACGAATCATGTTGTCAGCCTTGTCCAGCTCTCTTTCCACTTCTGCTGTGTGCTGAGCTGGTTTCCCTGCATTCAGCAGACGGATATCCTACAAGGATGATGGACAGTAAAAATATCTTTTAATACTATCTTCAAGTGTCACTTTAATACCCCCCCCCAAAAAATAATAGTTTTTGACAGTGATTTACACATGTGGTTCAGCCCTTCTCTGTAGCTTTGCATTTTTTAGTTAGATAACACTCATAGACTTTAATGAAAGTATTTGTACTTTAGATTTTAAAAGGCTACATGAGTGCTTTGTGAGCTGATACCAGCAACATGTCCTGCTTCAGACTGCTACTGCTGTTGAGCTGAAATCTTTGAAAGTATTAAAGAGTTTAAGCTGATGTGAACAAAACAGGCTTGTTTCTTGTTTGTAAAAACTACAAATAATTAAGTAATTTGATGATAGACCTAAATAGTGCCTACCGTCTGCAGCAGGGTCTCCAGGTGGCTGAGTTGGTCATCACACATTCCTGATTCCATCTGAACTTTACTGACAATCCTCTGGAGCCTCTCAAGTCTTGATGAGATAAAAAATTACAATTAGAAGTATACAAATGTATTAATCTCCCAGATATTCTTTGTTCTACAACTTCGACAATATCACCTCCCTCCTTGACATTTCTCGGACTAAGAGCCTGTGTGTGAGAACTACTCTGCATTTAGACCACAAGGAACTAAAGCTCAGAACTTACAAGTTCGGCCTCCTGCCTTGCAGCAAATACTCCAATTTATAAGGGTCACTCACAAATGCCATCCCTCAAGTCTTTTATATAAAAGTTTACAATTCCTGCTATGAGAAAGCTGGTTCTTCTCACACTCCCACCGTGTGTTAGGAAAACACTCTGCCACGCAGCAGCACAGAGCGATACAAAAATGTCCTCCTTTCCTGACAAAGACGTTCAGTCTGTCCATTCAGTCACTGGGATCCCAGAATCATAAACAAGGCTATCAGACTCCAAGATGACCAGGCAATCCCATGACATGAAACATCCCATTTTCCAGGAATGACACAGCAGCACTCACATGAAACAGAAAATTTATAGTGTTTCATCTTGTTTCATTAAACTTAATTGCAGATTTTGATGGGTACAATTATGAGGAATGACTCCAATTTCCATACAAGCCAGCTTACAAAATAAGAAAAAGATCGTTTGGCCATCATCTACAGAGCATAAAATTATTCATTAAGTCTGCAAAGCATGCTCAATAACGTTAAAACTTTTTTTTTGGATAAAAAAGCAGCTGCTGCCAGAATTAATAAAACTATCACTGGAAATTATTTTTGATGTCTGAGCATTAGCTGGCTAGCTAACTCAGTCCCCTTGAAGCTGCAGCTAGCTTGCAATTGATTTAATTTGAGACATCTTTTACCCAGTTACGTATTTATTTATTTATTTTCACTACACTTAACTGTAGTAGCTTCTCAATGTTTTAAAACCAAAAACATTCGTGACTTTTTTGAAGTCCCTGTAAAAACAAGCTAGGTCAGCATTGTCTTGTGCTTTCTGGATGGCTGATGATTTGCTCTAATACAGTGAATTATTAATGCAAGCAGTTGATGTGTTGCAGTAAAGCAGAGTGTAGTGTCATCTGTATGTAGTCTGTAACCTTAATGGTCTTTGATGTACCTTGTGTTCTGTACTTATTGGCTTCTTTAATGTTTGTAGGCAGGGTTATGAGTTATTTCTTATTTTACTGGCCTGAAGCAGTGACTGACATTTTTTTGTTTTAAAAATGTGCTGTCTTGTTACCACAATGCTACTTATTTGGAAAAATAATAGCTAAAATTCATTTTAAAAATTATAGACATCATTGTCCTCACCTCTCAAACTCTATCCTGAGGAGCCGTTCTCTTTCCAGAATGGCCACATGAAGTCGGCCCCATTCTTTCTCCACATCAATGGGATGGTAGCCTGGAGGAACCTTCACCTGACCAGCATGTACGGCACTCTGTGGGCAGGTAGGATAAGAAAGCAAAAGTTTTTTTTTTTTTTTTTTACTTAGTAGAACAGAATATAGTAAACACAGAGTAATGGGAAACCGGAGTTAGCTTGCCTCAAAGGACTGGTAGATGTGTTTGGACCGGTTCTTGTCGGACTCTTTCACCGGCAGCTCTGTCTCTTTGAACTTCAAGAACTGACGCCAAAGAAGCTAAAAAGAAAATACAAACAATACATAACTTTTCAAAATAATTTCAATGCAAGAAGCATCAGCTTTTACTGAACCAATGGTGAAACTTTTAACTTCACTTGTGTAATACATATAATTATGGTACTATTTCAGGAAAATGTTGTGCACTGGCCCCAGATCATTTCGGGTAATCTAAAATTGGTGATTTCCTAAATAGGATAAGTACATTATTAACACATTATGCAACATTTCTAAAAGTCGCTAGCCCATACAGGGGGGTACCACTAACAGCAGTGTTATAGTTCATCCCTATAAACTGTTTGTACTTTAAGCTGAACTTTAAATGAGTCAAATCACTTCGCTGCCAATATTACTGAAGAAAAACGTTACTTTCTTCTCTAACCAGACTGTCAATAATTTCACTTCTAAGTGAGTTAGGTAAAATCACTTAAGTCACGCCATGCTTTTGTTCTGCAGCACTGACAGGGAGTGGCACAGTTGTGATTCTTCTGAGGATTAGACTGAGAATGATCTGCCTTTTGGCTGTGTTTTCTCAGCACTAGCACTGCCCCACCTACAGTACAACACTGTCTGGGAATACAGTTGCCTGAATCTGCCTTGCTAGACATTATGCAACTGTGTTCTTTGATCTAACAATGGACGGCCAGCAAAACCTTTTTTTTCACAATACTTGTGCTTTTAAGACACACACATTTTTGGTAGTGATTTAAGCACACCAAGAAAACGTTTATTCATTTCAAGAATTAAGGTAAACAACTTCTTTATATACAAGTATTTAAGTTCGTCAGTGTTGCTCACTTGCAAACATACCCGAAACATGTACAAATATCTGTCCTAGACGAATATTAACAGATTATCTCACCTCTATCTCCTCATAGCTGGCAGGGAATTTCCTCTCCTCAAAGATCATGACATGGTGGCGGATCCACTGGAGCAGAAGAGTCACCAGCTCGTAGTATTCCTGCCAGCGCAGCTCCAGCTCCTGCAGCCAGCACAGCAGAATAGATAGTTGGGAGTTTAACAACAACAGACAGGAGAGCTCTTCTTCTCCCGTATCTCCCTGTTCTAGCACTCACACACCACACTAAACTCAATTAGGTACCAACAATCCAGGTCTTGTGTGAGTGCACAGGGAAGCAGAAAGTGGAGAAGGAGTTGTTTAAGGGCTTGTTGGCGAAGGAGACAGTTGGATAATGAGGACAATAGTGGGCAACAGACAGAAAACTGTTTCTACAATTATCCAGCGTTTAGTGAATGCTGTATGTAAATGCCCAGCACAGCATTAATCTAATGAGTCGGTTGGTATGAACTCCTATACAGTACATTAAGGTGAACAGATGAGTGACAATACATATGAGCCTATCCCTTTAGCTTCTGCAGCATAAACACCACAGTGTTTATTTCCTGCAACTTGGTTTCACAAGACTTCTATTTCGCTTTTAATTTGTTAAAGCAGTGTAGAACACTGCCAACAAAAGCTCAGTTAAAGGCAGAGTCACAAGTCTGTTTGGCTTTAATCAAGTCTGATCAACCAGATCGAATTAGAGCTAACATTTGTGTACTCTGACGCACATTTATTTATAGTCCTGCCAAAGTATTTTGGAGGGCTGCGTCAAACAAGATTCTTAATATGAAACGGGATCTACTCACATTAGCTCTGAGGCCATCATGTACGTCGACCCGAGGCATGGCATCATACAAGGAGGATACGTAAGTGATGATGGATTTCTCATCAGGATGCGGGACATCGACATCTGAAAAGATAAGATAAAATTGTAAAATGTGCCTCTGTGCAAGTTTATGTAAAAAATGATTAATCAAATCATTATCAGATTAAATTGACTTCTGGCATGTCTTACCCTCTGGGTCCAGCAGGCGTGTCACTCCCAGGTCTCTCTCTGCTACACCGAACGCCTGTTCCAGGTTCTCCAGGTTGGACTGTCGGTACACTTTGCCCATGTCGACGAGTCTGGGGCTAGGGAGACACAAACATGAACAATTAATCACCGAAGGTCAGGTAACAGGCAAGTTGTAATAATCTTTAGTGTATGCATTTAAAAAATTAAGTTTCCATAAACAGTATCCATGTAAACACTATAGTTATACATTTTTTAAGCAATAAATGAGAAAGTTCACATTAATTCTCTAATATTCAGCTGTGCAGCTTAACCTTAAAGGAGGGTGACACGAGTGGCTACTTTCAGCACCCTGTTCTGTTTGTTACACTGTGTTCTTTTTATTTACAGCCTCAGAAATCTAATTTTAAACTTCAGAAAGAAGCCCCACATGTCAATAACAAAGCCTGATATAAAATTAATGAAGTGTGTAAATTTCTGCAGATTAATATGGCATGACACTAAGAATAACATCAGCAGTGGCTGCACTTCTAAAGACCTACTACCCATGAGTACATGCTGTTAAAATCCCACCTTTTCACTCTCTGACAAACTCACATGGGCGCCTGCCTTTATGTCCTCTGGGGGTTTGACTCTCTGGCAGATGTATAGCATTTATAGATGGAATTTAATTAAAAGTGCAGCTAACATAATTAATGCTGACATATTTCAAGTTGACAGCCACCAACACTTAAACTTAAGAAAAGCCAACAGTTCACATCATCCTCATATATCATAAAGATATATTTGCATATTACATAACTTTAACTTAATAAATCACAACTAAACCCTGTTCAAATGCATGATCAAATCCAGAAAAGCAATGCAATACACAGTTCTGATTAGGATACTTAATAAGCAGACGTGTGTGTGCACAAAGCAGCCGTGGGAAAGGAATCATACTGCTCTCTGACGCATAAAGTGGAACAGCCCACATCTCGTCCATAAACAGGAGAGGACTTCACGTGTAGGATTTCTCGAACAGAGTGCTGCTTTGTTGGCCTGGAGGAGCTGCTAATGCTCCTTCCCTCTCTTTCATGAAATCTACGGGAGCTCCATCCATGGCCCAGTTCGTCACTACTCGAGCGGGTCCCTGAGCTATGGGAGCCCTGTCCTGAGTCCCTGGAGGATTCCTCTGATGGGATATCCTCACACAACATGACAACCCGGTCATTCACATCGCTGACAGATCCTGAAGCGATACCAATGAAGCCTAGGCTTCGTTTCTTATGCTTAGACTTCTTCCGTCCACTAAGCATCTTCGAGTGTGTCAAAAGCTTCTTGTCCAGCGGCGAAATAAAGTTTATGTTTCAGTGGCTGGTTTCATTCATCTGTGCTAACAAAATCTTTTGAGGACTTGACGCCGCAGTTTAATCCATTCCATGCACTGTCTCAGGTGTCCGTCATCACGTCAAGATCCTCTTAATCTTCACTGAGATGAAAAACACTCCTAGTGGTACAGACGAGTCACTGCTCCTTCATTGAGTTTTCAAACATGAAACCTAAATTCAACAATAGCTTTGCAGATTAAATTCCCCCAAAGAACCCTGGCAGTCTTGAATTGAATCTACCATTCTCTGGACTGGTTTATATTCTGCGCTAGGACGGCCTGAATTAAACCAAGGTCAGGGCCGACTCCACAGTTTTCTTGTAGCAGCCACAGAGTGCTACAGTTACGCCCTCACACCACACCCCTCAACTTTATGAAAGGCAGCACTGATCCAGCCTCAGGTGTCTCCAAAAAAAGAAAAGAAGAGATAACATGTTGCAGGTACACGCTCAAGAAACTTGCCCCTGCAGGTATCTCTTTCTTTAATACATAATGGGTCCAAAGAACAACATCTTGCTCAGCATTCAATTTTTGCCTCTGTTTACTCTTCATTTACACAGATTCCTCTGTTTAAACATCTTAAAGTAAGTTAACCAACAACAAATTATATTGAAAAAATCCTTCTTTTGTTTCCCAGTATGCAACAACACAAAGCCCGTCTTAACTACTAATTCTACTATGAAGGCATAAGAGAAAGTAAGAGGGATGAGCAATTTAGGGTTTAAAAACAAGAAGGTCCGATTTTACTTTTAAATTACAGGTTTCAACGGTCTAATAAGCCAATCATATTTAACAAGGATATTATCATCTTAAGGTGGCAGAGAATTACTCATGGCCAACGCCTGCCAGTGGTATTCTTTGCCTAAAGGCCTGAAAAGTTCATGGAAAGGCTTTAATACTTTATTGAAGTAGCATGAGAGCAGTATTGTCAGGAGAAGTAAACACAAAATGGATGAAAGAAGCAAAACATTAGGTTTAAAACCTGATTAAGCAGACAAGAGGGAATGCAGCTTTATGAAGCTCTGCACTACAAAATTAACATGTAAGTTGTTAGTATGTAATACAAAGAGTCACTCCATGGTTACTATGTCTAAAACTATTAGAGAAATAGATACATCCTGTAAATACTGAGAGGAGGATGTAATTACAGAGGAGCTTTAAATTGACTTCATGGTGTATAATTTGACATTTGAATGTGCGCCAAGGTCCCACTCCTGCTCTTTGGTGCACTCTTGCACTCCATGCACAAAAAAAATTATGGTGTTGATGTTTAATGATAAGAAAACATCATCCAAAGAGCTGCATCTCCCAATATTATTTACATTTAGCACGTCAATTAGCTGATGTTTTGAGAGTGTGGGCACACAATGCAGTATAATCTCTCTCTCTAATCTCTCTAGAAGCACTCTGCTATACACGTTACTGTTCATTAAATAATTAAGCAGGGATGAATTCACCACTCACTAGTGTTTGTGTATGACAGCGTTGAAGAGCTTGCCGTCCCTCCAGCTGGTGGTGAAGTTGTCACAGCGGATGTTCTGGTAGCCGTCCGTCATCCTCTGGGACCAGAGCAGCAGCTTCTCCTTGGCCGACATGTCTTCTGACTGACCGTTGACCTGAATATCTGAGATCTGCGACAGGGTATGGAAATGAGATGGTAAGAAGGTGGCAGATGTGTGGAATATATTAATAATAGTGCATATTGAAGAGATGTAAAGGAAATTAGTCATTAGTGGAAACCAAAAGAGATCATTTGATTGTAATCATTGGACACCCATGATTCATTTTTAAGACAAAGTTATTTATCAATGTCTATGACAAGTTAACACCCTTGTCATTCCACGACTATGTACATTTCTCCTGCTTGAGCAGACAGTTAAGTTGCACATTAAGTATTTATTCCAGTTGGTGCTTTTAATGACAGGAGACAGCAGGCTTTCTGTCTGGTCTCGCCTGGGAAAAGCTGCTGCGGCTGTGGCATCAAGATAACTTTTCATTTGGGAGTTTTGGGGTCGGGAAAGATGAGTCAGAGGCATCAGGTTTTCCATTTTGTATGTGTTTACCAATGTGTGGATGACATTCAAATTCCCATCCCATCATAGCCCTGCACTTCAAATCTAAATGAGAAATAACTTTGCAAAAAAGATTTAATTGAAAACAAATTACATTTCTCCCCATTTCATTTTTTATCTGCTTTACAAAAAAGCACACAGCTTATTCAAATAACATTTTTGATTTTGTAGCTGCATGAGTAATGATTTAAATTCAGATCTTTCATGCATTTTTATTCTTTGCTTCAGACCATCTAAATGTACCTCTTTACTGGGGATTTGATTCTGTGCAAACAGAACTAATTACAAAATAAATTACATGATAAAAAGGGGAATTTAACTCTCCTCTTTCAAATCTGTGACTCACAAGCAACCACAGCCAAGCTTTGTTCTGCTCTATTCTATAAAAGCATAAAGACTTTGGGAACATTGCCTGTATCTACAGGGCACAATAGCACCTTCGCCAGGTCACCTGATCAAAAACACCCTCAAGAGCAGTGTCTCCTTTATTTCTCATGCTCTGCTTTAGAGTTCTGCAAACAAAACCTGATTAATCTGATATTAAAGGGTGTGGCCCTGCCTATAGGGCTAATACCCAGGGACTCTTGCCAGGGAGCTCTTGGCATTCACAAGAAAAGCAGGAAAAAGGCTGGGATACATGGGATGTGGTTGGGAGTGTAGCATGACAGCAAGTCGTACACCCAGGCCTGACACACCCTCCCCTTGGGACTCAGGGAGAGAGTGACTCATACCAACACACCCTGATGGTGTTTTATTTCTCTCTGCTGTTCATAAATCAGCTCCTGCACACTCAGTACTTGAAGACAGAGTTAGTATGTTATATCAGCTTGTAGAATCATCCTGTTTTGATTAGGAAATGTATTTTTCGAGAAGAAGTTTGAAGAGTAGAATCCACTTGGTTCCAGGGAGATGAGAAACAGCAGCTGATAGGTGCAGATCCCAGAGACAGAGCTACAGAGCGATAATATAATAAAACACAACACTGACAGCGGAGGAGACCTGGAAGTGAAGGATGATGGTCCATATTAACCCCAGGGTCAGCTTGGGGTTCCCATCTGCTATGTCATCATTTCTGATGTTGACCAGCTTAACCTGTGAGAAGAGAACAACAGCGATATAAAGAAGTTAAAACACAATGGTAGCAAGGTAACATGTAACATGTGACAAAGGTAACATGTGACAAGGCATTGCCATTGTTTGGTCAAGTTTTTAAAGTTCATGTTATCATTTTATGTATCCTACCTGCCGGTGCTTGAGGAAGTCCAGTGCTATCTGTACATTCTGCAGTTTGTGGAATCGCATGCGTCCTTTCTCTCTGGGCTGGAGAGGAAAGAAAAAACAGAGATGGATTGTTTACTTAAGTGAAAGAAACACTGCTGTCACAAATAATCTTTTTGGTGAACTCAATGTAAAGTAGAGAATGGAAGCAATCGGTCAAAATAGAAAAAAACTACATGGGAAGGAAAATGAAAAAAAAAAATCAGATGAATAGAGATCCAACAAAGAATAAACGTTTAAAATGGTTTAATAAACTCATCAAAATTCTGATTACAACAGCAAATTAACAATGGATGAGCCAGTAACGAGGCTGTGTAATATTTTTGTCTTTGAACAGTAAGATAAGTTTAGTACATGATGTATTATACTTATTTATCCTGTTGTTTTTCAACTGTAAATTGAAAAATGAAGATGAAGAAATGAAAAAACAAGTAAAAACATGTATTTAAAAAGCTCATCCCGCCATGCTAAGTAAAGTACTGCACACGCAAAAATGACCAAGTTCGTCAATGGGTCCTGCAAGTGTCTGCAGCACCTATTGATAAATAAAAGCTTAAAGCAGTCCTGTCAATGAGACAAAAGGAAAAAGTGCAACAAAAAACAACTGAATTGCTACTGATGTCCGGATACAATGCAGAGCCAAATCTTTAAAGTGCAGATGCAAAAAATAAATAAAAAAAAAACTGGATGTCTACTGTAAGATTTCAACCCACTCACCAACCGAACGCTCCTGACCACATCTCTCTCCCTCGGCTATCAAGAGCAGTGCAAAAAGAGGAGCATAAGGCCAGATGGTAAAGATCAGCACACAGAGGAGGGTTAAAAGAAGGCAAATGGGAGGCCATGTAGAAGAGCGAGAATTATATATCAGATAGGGGAACAGTTCGTACACACACACACAGGCCAGTGTTAATGTGTTATGGCTATGAAGGCATCCAGAAGATGAGCAGAGCTGGAGCTGGTGGACGGAGCAATGAACTACAGCAGCAGAGCAGCTTCTATATGGATCTGAAGCCCGGGGTATAAACATGAAGAACCCTGCTTCCAGCTTTGAAATGAGTGCAGTGTTCAAGATTTCAATTACAAACAGAGAAAGAGTCAAGGGTTTAAAGGAAGTTTTACTTAAATTAAGTAGAAATCTTAAAGAAAAAGATGGTGTGTAAGGAAGTTATGATAGAGATAAAGAACACAGATCCAAGAACCATCAGAGTCAGTGAATAAATCTTGTTTTTAGCACAGTTCAGCTCAGGTTAAGCCTCTGACTAACAACTTGGCTGTGACAGGTAATTATTAGCTGCCAGAGGGATGATATTCCAAGTTAGTTTAAGGTAAGTACATTAATGTAATTACTGTGGATTAGGCTCTGGTTTGGAAAATGGCTGAGGTTAAAGATGCAGAGCTTAGGCATATTTATCACTCCTTGCTAAGGTTGAAAAACCACACACCAAGGCGACACTCACCAGTGTTTCTCCGGAGAGGACCTCCAACAGCGAGATCAGGTTATGCCCATCTCGGAGGTCTTCATACAGGTCTGTCACATGACGCTGTGCCTGCAGGACAAAGAGGAAACACATGTCACAAGGATTCAAGATGCTAGCACCAGGAATGACAACCCTTCAGAAAAAACCCTTCTTTACTATGGACAACTGCAAATGTGCAACCATTTTGTAGGACCAGCAGTTAGTATGTTTTTCCCAATTCTGACCAAGGCAGAAAACAGCAATCTCCAGTAATTAACTAAGTCTGATTTCTATTATTTATATATCTGGTCACAATGTCACAAAAGGTCTCACAGGTATTTAAATCAATTGATGGCAGTCAGTTTTACCAAAAAACTGCAAACCCTGGTGACACTTTGCACCAGGAGTCAGATATGATTGCACATTTTCAGTTGCAATAGAAGGCCCTTTATGCTGTTTTTAAAACTGCTGCCCTGCTGTGTTACAAGAGGGTTTTTTTTACAGTGTTTTGCAGAGTTTTCACTCCTTAAGGACAATTCTACACAGGTCAGGAATGCACAGCCGTCAGCAGCCGAGCATAACTCCTCCTCCAAATGCCAAACAGCAGCTGTCATCCCTGACAAGTGAATAATGGAACTCTGAATAAAAAGCAAACAAAGGGTGGAATAAAAACCACACCGGGGAGTTAGGAAAGGTGAGCAAACGACCATACAATTACCCCCTCCCCCCAAAAAACAAACAAACAAACAAACAAAAAACAACAGCCAAAAACAACCAAAAAAACTTTTTTTTCATTTTAATTAAACTACTGAATTTTATTTTATCAACAGTCCAAGCAGAAGTCACTGTTGATAGACTTGCTGTGTAGTGAAACTGCAACCAGAAAGTGAGACAAGTAAGTGGGGTGAGGGAAGATGTTGTGATGCTCCAAGAAAAAGAAAGATTAGTCGGGAGGAGAAAACTTGAAAAAAACACATAAGGAAGGGAACAGTCTCCATGCAAAGTGTCCATAACCAGACACACGTTTAGTACAATCCCTCTCCAACGTGCTAGTACCTACCTCTGCCTTCCGGTGCTGAGTGAAGAGGGATGAGAGATGGAGGTATTAGAACAGATGGATGAGTAATGAAGAAGAGAAAGAAGAGGATAAGAGCAAAAAATCATTGAACATAAAATTAGGAGCAATGATTAGGATGAAATATCTAAATCATTTTGATTAATGGGAAACATGGTGTAGAAACAGAGAGGTAAAGCCCTGAACAATAACAGAGGTCATTTCATTCCTTATTTGACTAAATCAGTTCATGCATTTTCCCTTCTGATTGTGTTCGGTGGTTGAAGGGTGAGGCCTCGGCCCTAAAATGGAATGAAGGATAATTTCTTTTGCAAGTTACAACAGTGGCTGATTTATGTTGGCAAGAATTATAACACAGCTATCCAACCTTGGATAAGCCCCTCCCTGCCTCCCCACACAGGGAAGATGAACCATTAATGTAGATCTGAGTGTGCTGAAAGTAGCCAACACTGCGACCACTAGGGTTCACTGTCTACACATGTAAGACCTCTTCAGATGTGACCCTGTAGTGCGATAAACTTGCACATTGTACTGTTACAGCCTACAACAGTGCTATAATTTGAGGAATATCTGTGTTCAGAAGTTGCACAAAGTTACATAACAAGGTAAACATCTTTATCAAAGATTACTTAAATCATTATTATTTACTAAGTTCAAATATTAACAGCTGTGATTATCTGACAGTCAATCTCCTGAGTGTGAACTCAAGAGCCATCTGTCACCACCCTTCAATTGCTTTGTACTGAGGAGCCAGTGGTCTCTGAGGCTTTGCTCAGTCACCACGTCTGCTGAAAGGTAGGTGTTACGCTACAAATTGCCCTCCCAGTGTCAGAAAGAGTTTACTCTGTAAACTTTTCAAGGTGAAAATCATTAGCACACATGGCTGACAGCTCCCCCTTTTCTGGTCCCTCCACTTGACTGCGCTCCGCTGTCTGCAAACAGTACTTGACATGTTTTAGGTTTCTCATAATGTTTACGTCATCTTGTGCAACTCCTTTCTTTTCTCTGGGGTTATTTTCTCAATGACATCCAGGCAGAATATGAACTCAGCGTGCAACAACTGTAGTTGTTTAGCAAATCAAATGTAATTTGCAGAAATCCGCTAGAAAGTAGATTAAGTTCTGCAACGGGCCCACTCTGTTTTGCACAACATAAAAAGATTTACAGAGCACAGGAAACCACTCAGTGGCCCTTTACAGATCTTCATGGCTGCACCCAACCTATACAGCCTGGCCTTGTCAAGCCAACCATTAAGCCATTAAATCAGTTTAACCTTAGAGGAGCGGTCAGCCCTGAAGTTAACGCTTTTCCTTCCAAATGTGTGCGTTAGCACAACTGCTAACTGCAGGTAAGGGATAATGTTCCTTTTTGCTTGATATTTTAAGCAAATTTGCATGGTGCCACGAGGATACATCCATATCACAAAGGCTGAAGAACATCCAAAGCAAAAGAAATCAAGTAGTGACAGTATATGATTTAGCAAACAAAGTTATTTTTCACAAGATTAATTGATAACAGCAATGCAGATGCATTTAAACTTGAGAACCATCTCATACATAAGTAAAGGCTGGGCACAAGCACAGGTAGGAACCCAGACTCAGGGGTCTGTGCAGCACATGTGCAACCATCAGGCCTTAACCACTATAGGCTCTGGGCCGAGACCAGAATTTGCCTTTTCAGAGGGAGCTAAGTGAGTCCAGATGTCTGTGACTCACCCTTCCAAACTCACAGGGAACACTTAGAAGAAACAAGAGGGAGTTACTCCGCTATGTTCTCATACTGTGGTAGCTAAATACGTTAGCAGTGCACATTCATGGAAAGGAAAACACTCTCTTTGTGCTTTCTTTTTTTTCCTCTTGTTCCATTTCTGAGAAAAAAAAATGAATGGCCCTGTGTCTGTCAGTGAACATACAAATAATGTGGAAACACTGAATGTCAGAAGGCCGTAAATGCACTGCTGCCAATGGGAGTTTCCTGGAAGAAAAACGGCACAAGCAGGAATATTTTTACTGTTGTATGGGAGGAGTATTGTGTTTCAGGAGCTAATTTTTCACTCCTAATGTGGAACTACAGAGTGAGAAGAATGGCCTGTTTGACTTTACCCCCATTCTGACCTGTTTGCCTCCCTGAGTGTGTGATGCATGGGGTCCAGTAGTCCACAGTTGGAGAATAAAGAGTGAGGTAGGTGCGAGCGGACGCGTGCTGATGGATGGTTTACACAATCTCTCAGCTGAAGACAGACTGGACTTCTGGTGAGCCTCCACATCCCAGCGTGGTGTCAGAGGCGTAAGACAATAACTGAGTAGCTAACATGTGTTTATGTGAGTGGGGGGTTTGGTGTTAATAATAATTTCCGCAGAGCCACTTACAGTGCAGAGGTGAGGGGTGGATTATACGAGAGGTAATAATGACCTGACACTTAAAATAGTCCACAATATGACAGTACATTCTGGGAATCCGATGAAACAATTGGCCATGCCATAATAAAATCTTGTTGCCTCAGCCTTCATGCATAAAATCAATATTGTTGTTCCGTCAGGGGACTCTAATGTTTGAACTGATATTATCCCATAAAACCAACTGCAAATCTAAATATCATCTTCCTTAAATAGACTTTATACCCCATAATCATTTAGTTTTGATCACCAGTCGTTACTCAGTGTTAAACACTGATATTCATTCGAAGTTCTTGCCAACGCAAACACAAACTACTTGCACCTGTAATCATAGCACAGTAAAAGTGGAAATTGATCATTTTTAAAGGCCAGAACAGTCACAGTCAAAATTAGTATTAAATTCTATTATGCGTAAATCTAGAGTCAATTATTTTGTTATTTTGAGAAAACTAATTGGTGATTTCTTCACTCCGAGAGACAATTTGTCACAAGAAAATGACATCTGTTGTCTTGGGAAAAGATCATAAGATAAGTGAGTCTCTGATTCATTTAATCATGCCTGATTTCAGTTGTCAAGACCACTGCTGTTACTGTCTAAGGAGGATTCTGCACAATGATTGAAGTACAGTTTGTTACAGCTTAAACTGTCAAAACGGCAGTTTTATGGTTGCATGGATTTCTTGATCTCTGATAACCATTAAAAATTAAAAAGTGAACAATCTTTTGTTTTCATGTGACATTGTGTTAATTATACGCATTGATTTTCTTATTATCTCAAGATAACAAAATAAATTACTTGGATTCCCAAGATAAAAGTATTTAAAAGCTATTTTTGCAAGAACAGCAGTTCTCAGCCTCCACAGATAATCTCCAAACATCTGAGTTTCCCTCAACAAAGCATTCTGTGACTAATCTCACATTAGTATGTTGATTCCGTGAGAAAACATCTACTCGCACTAATAAGGCTTGGACCACAAACAGGGATTTTTACCCTCTGAAGTCTGCCGCGGTTGTTACGTAATAATGCTGTCAGCTACATGTTAATGATGTTCAGAAAAAAGTGACATTGGATGATACTCTGGTGGAGATCTATTTCTGTTATAAAAGTGCACTTTTTCTTAGTGAAACTATTATGACACATGACATAGGAGTAGGAGTGTGTGACAGGAATGGTGTAATTAATGTGCTCGTTGAGCACAGAAACAGAGTGATGGTCAAGGGAACGTCCTCACCTTTATCAAGTGCTTGTTCACCCATTTTGTGAAGGTCTTTTTCTGTACTCGATCCCGTTCATCTGCAAAATAGAAAATCCACAGTTATTGATTTATAATAACGACTGATAAACAAATGGCTGTTAGAAGTTTGATTTATTTTACTAAAAATGATAAGAGCAAAAGAGGAAATCCCCAAGACACCAGACTTGTTTGATTTGTGAAGGACAAACAGATTTATCACTGGGTGGAAAAACGCCTCTCGACTGAGCACGCCTGCATCTGAGTCAGGCAGCATCAGAGCACATTCACTGTCCGCACATGTGCCCCTATTGTCTGAGAGAGGCCAAGTCTCCCTATGACACCACTGCCAGCTGTGCTGTTGTAAGGGAACATTCATGAAAAAGATTCCATTGCGAAGGCCAAATGTTCTTAAGGTGTGAAGATTCTCTGCATGATCGCCACAAGAAGTGACTTAACTGTTTGAGGTAAAATCTTCCAACAAGAAACGACAAGATCCTGGCAAGACACACACCCACTAAGACAACAAACCCGCATACAGCCACCCAGTGGTATGCTCCCATTGGAGTTTAGGAAAAAAACCACAAGGTGTGCCACTACAATATTTATTGCAGAAACAGCCAATGGATCGGTCTGTTTTCAGCTCTCTAATGTGAGCTCACTTGATCCGAAGCTTGTGGTCTGGGAGCTAAGCAGTTAAAATACCACAGAATAACAGTTGCGCTCTGATAACTGCAGGCGTTAACGCAAGTTAAGGTATTTCTTCACTCCTTGTTGTCATTTTTCTAAGAAATCCACTTTTAATGACTCAGATGGTAATTACTGCCATCAATATTATTCCAAAAACGTCTTCAGTGTTATCAGCTTTAAGGAAGTGATTAGACTGTCTACTGTATAGTGACACACCTTGCAATGAAAAGATAAGGGCTGAGATTTAATGCCGAAAAACAAGCAGCTACCCAGAGGCTACGTCTCATGTCTTAGGAGGGTTTTCAGTTTTTGCAAATGTTTTGGATTTGGGTTTCCATGGAAACCAAATTGACACCATAGACCTTTAACCTCCTCATTTATCATTGAAACCTTTGGGGGACTAAGCTTTACTATGTGACCTCTGTGGTTCCACTTTCCACTGAGGGGGCACAATGTCACTGGGAGTGGAAGCGTGATAATTATTGACACACACACACACACGCCGAGGCCGCTGAAGAAAAAAAAAGTTTCCTAAAGGAGATACACCTTGATTTGCTAGGTCTGTGCATTCTGTTCCCACACAGTGCTCAATCTTGTTTCAGCAACTACAACTCCTTTACACACTCACCGCTCTCTATAAGCAAAGAGTGCATGACAGATAGGGGTTGGTTGAACTTCAAGTATCAAATGTCACCAGACACAAACAGGTTTAAGGCAAGCGTAGAGTTAATGGTCCAAAACGGCAAGAAAGTCTGACTTATAGCAGAGAAGAAAGTATACTGTGACTAAGTACATTTATTTGAGTAAAATACTTAAGTATATTTTAAGGTTTTTGTACTTTACTTAGGTGTATCCATCCAATTCTACTGAACACTTTTCCAGTATATTTTAGCTTTAAACTGGTTACTTTGCAAATTAAGACACTGAAACATATCAAAACTGAACACATGTTGAAATGATGAAACGCTTAACATGAAATGATCAAACAATTCTTTTTAAAACAAGTTCCGCCATAACCAGATAGTTCCACAATAAAGCACTAGTAACAGTAACACTAGTCACTTGTCCTGCATGATGAATGCTTGATACTGACACTTTAGGACCCCTTAATTTTACTATTAAAGCAATTTGTTAGACTTCTGCTTTAAGTCAAGTAAACTTGGGAACAATTTGTTCACTTGTGGTGTGACACAAAATCAATGCAAACACACAACCACAATGGCAATTTTAAAATGCACTGATGAAGTTCACTCCCGTGTATCACTGCAAAACCAACTTCAGTTGTATAATTTGTATATAAGGCCTGTAAAAATGTTTGTAAAATTTGAAAAAGTTACAGAAAAGTACTGAAATGTGATTGGAGAAAAGGAGGATAATGTGACACATCCTTCATCCTGAGTGCAGTACAACTCAAATTAAATAGACTGTGGCTACAGTGAATGACCACAGTGTAACACATGCATGCTGCACAACCAAAAAAAAAGCCAATGGGCTTTGCTGACCAATACAAAGTAAGGAAGCTGCTGATGCATGTGAAAGGAGGAGATTCCTTTTGAAGTCACTGTGTGCAGAAAAACTGGACGCTACAGTTAAATCAGAATAACTCTCTGTCATTTTAAATATGTTGGATTACTGCTGATCTTTACGCATCTGACAAAGGAGTTTAGTGATGTGCTTAATGATGTATTACCCAAAAACGAACCAATCAAGCCTCAGCACATTAATCTATTTGATCTCAGACACAGAAAAGCCCAGAACCTGAACATTGTGCAACTGTTGCAACTCCATCTAATAGTTTTCTCACTTATTCCTGGAAAAACACTTAATTTTAAGCCTGCAGTGTCTCACACATATGGAAACAAATAAATCAAGATCAAGGCTTGCAATTAAGCTATTTTCCTTCAACTGCTGCCATACTGGTACCTTTCCTGCCGTCGGTAGCCTTCAGCATCCCCTGGTAATAGCCTTCATCTGAGGGCACCCTCTCTCTGCCCATGCTGCCAGAGGAGAAATTCCTGTACCTCTGCTGAGAGGTCATTGTCAATGTTTGTCAGCGCACAGAATAATAATCCTAAAGATAAAATATCCTCAGCAGTTTTTCCCCTCGAGGGCAACTTCTGCTTTTGTTGCTTCTATCTGTCCCTCTGGTCCCTGGTTCGTCACAGAGTGCGCAGTCCCGCGGCCACAATCCCCTCAGCACTTCACAAACCTATGATTTCTCTGCCCTCCTTGCCTCTCAACCTCTTCACTCCCTTATTGAGTTCAGCTCTGCCCTTCTTCTGTTTTTTTTTCTCCTCTCCCTTTTTCCCTTTTCTCCCGCTCACTTTATTCCTTACATAGCAAATGATGCCTGTAGGCTATGAAGTCTGGGCCTGTCCTTGTGTGTGATGTGTGAGTGTGTATTTAGTGGTGCTAGTGTGTGCAGGACATGGTGGGCAGGGCTCGAAACACACCCCTTCCTCTTGCAGGGTGCTGCATTACGCTGAGGCGAGGGAGGGAGCAGGAGGGGCGGGGGAGGACGAGGTGTGGTAACCTGCGAGTGCTATCACCTAATCGCTTTGCTTGCGCAAGACTGCACGCTCGAGCTGAGTCACTCAGGATGATAAAGAAGTCATAAAGTTTTTACAAATATTTTTTTTTCAATACTTAATTTTTGCACTGAATAGAACTTCAAAGAACAACAAAGTGTATGTTGCTAGGGAAGTCTGATATCCAACATGAGCCTCAAAAGGTAAAAAGCTTCAGTCCTCACAGTCAAGCACAAACACACACAAACACACATCTCACGATTAATCATTACTTACTCACAGCATTCCTGTGAAATTTCACATCAGAGGTTACTCACTGTGTTGAAAACGGAGAGGAGATGAGGGGATGAGATAGTTTTGGGATGGGCAGATTTCAGACAGAGATGAGTAACCACACCCAGAACTACTGATTTACTGAAAATATCGCAACTTACACTCAGTGTTCAAGTATTAATCTGTGTCTTTATGTGCATAATCAACAGGAACATATCATCTGATATCTGCCTGCATCTGCTTATGAATGATCACTTTTGTAATGTATTTCTCACTTCTTGATAATAGAAAATGTCACTCTGTTGAATTTTTTGCCTTTTATTCGAAAAAGGTGGTAAAGTCTGAGTAACTGAGGCCAGAGCATGTTTCTTTGTCCCCAAAGGGTAAGTTATCTTTGTTTCCAAACTTAGCTACATACTTCCTGCTCTGAAGGATTTAATCAAAACAAATTAAAGAACATACACTGCTTCACTTCCTGTTAACTCGAGGATTTTGCCAAGAGGTAAAGTGTTTCAAATTGGTGAACATTACTTTAACATGGTATCAGATTATTATTAGTCTGTGTTTTCTGAATGGTAAATTCAAGGCACATAGGATCACACCCTGGAGACAAAGTCATTTTCCATGGTGCACTCAACAGAAACAGAAAAAAAAAACAGCAATGCATTGAGAACCATTCAATTATTCATATAATCCAAATGACAAGGAGGAATTTTTGGTACCTGCGGCAACAAGTTACAATGACTGGAAAATGATTAATGCCTAAACTTAGCCAAACAATGGCTCAAGTCAAGTCAGTAAACTGAATCAGAATTGACAGATACACAACAACATCTATCTGAAGGTTGCTTATTTTAGCTGAAATTATCAACAATAATCTATTGGTCATACCAGACAAACGATATCTGCATACATTAAGTATAGTAAACTTAGCACTGGTGCTTTTTTTGCTTATCCACTTAACTTTCCTTCTGTAAAAGGATGATTCGGCTTTCTTTTACTTTAAATTTACATATTCTTGCTGAAAAGTTTCTCTCGAGAGCCTTAAGTCCTGCACTTATTCAGAGTTTGTCAAAGATTTTGGTGCTTTTCTATACAAAATCCCTCCATTATCGCCCCCCACATGGCTGGTATATGTGCTGACAGCTGGAGAGGTGGAGAACAAGGTGTGTCATACCTCTGCTAAATCCTGCCCCTTCAGCCCTTAGGAGGGTATATACCCCCCCCCCCTTGACTGACATCACTTTATCAGGCATCAAAAAACACTTTTTCTTCAACAGTGCTGGGTGTATAACATGACCTGTATGAACATGAAGTTAATTAATATGTCAGTGTAAGTGTGTCTCTATGTGTGAGAGTGTGTGCGTCCGCTGGCTGAGTCACTTGGAGCCACGTTTGCTAATTTTGAGACACACCTTTGTAGTTTCATACATTGTCCAGGCAAGCTGAGGAATTAAGGAGTGGCATGTGGGCTGGCAATTAAATGAGAAGAAAAGAAAGGAATCATGCAGAATACAGAATTTACTCTACAAAGAATGAAAGGATTTCATTGTAAAAATGATTTAAATCATACAACCTGAAAGTATAGTACTGTAGTTTTAAATAGTTGTAACATTTCAGGCTTAATATTGATAAGAACAGCCAAATATCCAATAAGATTTTTAAAGATTCATGAACTTCATAGTGTGAAGTAGGAAAAAATTTACAATGTTATCTGAGATGCAGAAGTGTCCGAAGACGGTAACCAAGAGATCTGTGACTTTCTGGAAGTGCAACACGCACTGACACCTACTTGAGCTGGATTTCTAAACCTCATGGGAAACACTGGCAGGGACCCGGATACGAGCAGGCAATGAGGCAGAAAGTGTGGAATATCTTAGTCATGAGATCTTTTCACCAAAAAGGAGACATATCATTAAGGTCTCAACATGCTTATTACTCTGCTCCCGCATCTGGCTTCATCAAAACCAGATGGAACACTTGTGCTTTTTATAAGAGCAGAGAGAGCTGAGTGAAAATAGGAGGAGGAGGTATTTTTCTTTCTAAATGACAAGTTTGAGGTTTGATCACTTTCTATGATGGAAGTGACAAGGATGTTGGTCTTCCTTTTCCCACACTCATCTTGCATTACCCAGCAGACATTCTGACTCTTAAAGCATTTTCAGACATGTAATTTGTTAGTTTTGTTCCAATTCAGGGACACATTTGGTAGAAATGCATTTACTCCTCAGTTTGTTAGTGCTCGCAGAGCAACATTCAGAAGGTGCCCAGAAGGTATAAACAAACACCATGCGTGAGCAAGCTGTTTTCTCATTGGTCAAAAATATTAGCTGGCAGATTTGCATCAAAACCCAAACGTTTCCTCCTCCTCCCTTTTTTCTCCTCCATGACAGAGTACCAGGAGCAAGTCTTACCAATTGCTTCATGATGTTTATATGATAATATACCAGTGTTCATCCAATGAACAAAATATCTCATTCCAGAAAGCATTGATTGCAACTAGAAAAGAATTTCCTAATGTATCTTCTTAGAAGATGTGCCTCTAATTAAGTAAACTTGATTAAATTATCATTATTAATCATCAGGTGATGTAGGATTTAGTTGTTTCCCAGCCATTAAGGTTTTTCCGCTGATTTAATCCCAGACTGCCTTCCCTTGCTGATGTTGTGCCTTAATGTTTTGCCCTACATCCAAGTACAATTGCTGTGTACACATATGCACAAACAAACTGAACCTGGGGTGGGGACATTCAGGTTTGAAAAAAACTGGTCTGATTACATCAGCTCCAACACATTAGCTAGTGCATCTGCATTAGCTAATGTTATTTGCATTCCTATTTACAGCCTTCTCTACGCTAAATGCTTGCTTAGTATATTAAGAGAGGGTGCGCTTTAGGTAATTGTCTATACTTTTGTTTCGTCCTCACCAAGCCTAAGCCATTCCCATCAACCACAACAGCACTTTGCTGATACTGATAGCTAAACAGTTAGTATGCTAGCAGGCTAAACTAAGTCACTGACCATGTAAAACATCATACCTGTTAAATACTAGTATATTTCTATTGTTTTTCTGAGTAATGAGGTTTGACAGCATTAAGCTCAAGGCATCACTGTACCTAAACACACTCATACCGAGCAGCTAGAGTAGCTGTAGACTCTTCGTCTTGTCACCACACAATATATTATTGGGAAAATTGTTTACTGTAATTACCATGAACAAAGCTTACCACCAGCATTTTGGGTTGGTTCTGTCCCACACCAGTGTTTGTGGTTTTGAAAATCACATTTCAAAAAACCTTTTGTGCCCCCCCTTTTTTTATTCATGGTTTTGTTGCCAGAATCCCACATGAAGCACTGTCACTATCTGTCAATAATGTTTCTTACTACTTCCACCTGTCTGTGAGATAGTTTTTACTGTCTTTGTAACTTTTAAAGATTTACGTTGAAAACATTAATCTGCATCATATGGACACAATATGAACCTAGCAGTACAAACAAACAAAATCTAAAATCATTGGCTTTAACTCTGTCCTTTTAGCATCAATCTCTGTGAAAAAACTATATTTAAATATTACTGAGTAGCACACTGTGCTGCCCAAATATCTGTTAAAAAGGTATTTATGCTTCTAATGGATCCTGACAATTACATGGTTGATCATGCAACCATTTCAAGCACTTGTGGCTCAATTCCTAAACAAAAGAAACCCATTACAGGACAAAAGAATTCTACGAGTGTGTCATTATGGCTTTTGAATGAGCTAAGCTGCCGAGCAAATTCTAAGGTTTAGAAAGGGAGACAGACTGGAAAACACCCTGCTTTCTTTCTACCTGATGGAGGATGAAAAAGCTGCAGAAAGGATTTGCTCTCATTGAGAGGTTAGCTTACAACTCTTCTTTATCCCCCTCCCCATTTTTATCCCCTCAGTTTAACCCCTTGATGTCTCCAATGCTTAATTAAGGTGAAAGAGTAAGTATTTGCTGCAGTATCTTGCTGCCACACCCCACAGAAAAGGAATGCTGATAAAACTAGGAGCAGCCTTGACACACCCTGGACTATCACTTCATCTCTCCAGTTAAAAGGAGGAAGACACAGGGAGGATGAGGAGATGGAAGGAAAGAAGGGAAGAGAGGCGGAGACAGAGGAGGAGTAAGGAGATAAAAGAGTGAGAGAGACGGCAGAGCGAAGTAACTGCCCATGCTGGATCATATTTCTAACGTGCTAAGCATGCAAATAAAGAAGAGCCAAAAAAAACAACTGCCTGCCATGTAGGGAGAGATCCTTGGCACCATGACTGTCTACTAGGAAAAATACATACGAATCAGAGCCGGCATTGATCAATACCAGTCAAACACTTTGTCATGCTACTTTGAAACATGTTAAGCCTGTTGACCTGCTTTTCAGTCAGGCAGAGGTAATAAGAGAACGATGGCTGTGCAATTATATATAGTTGTGTTAAATTAGTTGCTGCGTGACTGTATTTAATAGATCAGGAAAGATTGTGTTCTTGGAATTAGGAAAACAAAAAGCACCTTTTGTAGACATTTCCATATTTTTAAGATCTCTAAATGTAGTTAATCTAGATATATGCTCATCCTGAAACAAAATAGTGTCTAACTACTGGGGTGGCTCATAACTTTGTCATGATGCACTGTCCGGTTTTTATCCATGAGGATCTCCAGCCTGTCCTTAGATAATGTTGTCAGATTTAGACCTAACGATGAAGCTGCAAACCCAATTTAACTCAGACTAAGTGAGCTTCTGCGTAAGCCAGGGCAGCTGAGTTTTAAAATAGCTCAGTGCTGAGCTTTGGAAAAAAAAACTTCACATCTGGGAGTGTTTGAAAAGTGGTGAATTCAAGTGCAGCAGTTGTAGAAATAGTTTAAGCAGCTGCTGTTTGAGAAGCACAGAGGATAATTAATTTTTAAAAAAAACAGCGTGTGCCTCCCTCTGCAGGTGAGAGCAATGAATGTGTATCTCAGTTAAGGCGCTGTCACTCAGCTGACAACACAGAGACAGTCCTGACTTAGTCATACATTTAACTTACATTTGGTAAACTAAGTAAGAGAGTGAATTGTATTATGTTTGTTTGTTTGTTTGTTTCAACTTAAACATAAGTTATAACATTGCTTTAAATGGGTTTACAAAAGAGGCATCTAATTAAGGAAAAGCCCATATTTAGAGCTGTATCAGTGGCGTTTTTGTACCATAGCAATGTATCCTGTCATCACACTCAAAACAGCATTTTCAGAGCTATAAATCTGACAGTACTGTAACTGTGGGCTTTAATGTGATTGTTGCCTTTTTTCCATCATCATGCTAACTTGAACTATTTCTAACTAAATATTAAAAATAAGAGGAAACTTATATCTAAAAGCAACGCAGTCTGTAATAAGAGTGAGTAATTTGTTGGATCTACCTCTAACAGAGGACAAACTAAAGTGAACTTTGTCAAAATGGTATGAAAACTGAGGAATAGTGGTCCTTTGTACTGAACTGAAAGCAGATACTGTATATTCCTTTTTTCTCATGCTAACAATGTATCATCATTACATGTGGTATTTCCATACAGCAGTTTCCAAACGCCTAAGTAAGTGTGGAAAAAGGGGAACTTGAGAGATGTTTCTATGACAACAGCTCCAAACACACCGGACCATGTGCAGTGATATCTGTGACTGACTCTTACTCATGGCTGTATTTTTAGACAGGGGGCTTCCAACTGGTTTTACGTAGAAAGGAAAGCACCATCCTCCATCCCATATGCTGCTCTGTCAGACTGGAAGTAGGACAGTAAATTGTCCTCACCACTAGAGAGCGCCAGAGCACAACCACCCCCAACTTCTTCCCCAGTAGATTCTGCAGCTATCTATCTGTGAATCAGACAGCTCTATCTTTATCAAGGTTAGCGGTAAAAACTAAAAGATTCTGTAATATTCTAGATATGCTATAAATATCTGCCATCAAAATACCACATTCTTATACAGGGCTCTAAAGAGTATATTACAATGACTGAAAATAAAAAATGCCCAATAATAAAAGACACTGAAATTTAAAGTTTAACATTTAAAAATCACCCCAGTGGATGGAAAATTTCCAAATGATGCTATTATACCTTTAAAAAGTAAGGACGTCTAAGCACATTGACATGTTGTCATTGTTTTGAATGAAAAGTTGTGAAATAGATGGTAAAGGTTAACATGATCAATCAAACTGGATTAGACTGTTGCTTGTTTAGTACATAAATACATGTGAGTCGCTGTTATATCTTTTTCTCATCCTACATTTTACATTTCTTCGATAAAATCTAACACTTCCAGGTGAATGTGCTGCTTTTACACTAGTTTTTAATGATGATGTTGCCTGGAGCAGACCCATGAGGACCACTTATATTTACTTTAATTACTCATATACATTAAGAGAAGTCTATAAGGTTTTGCTAAAAACTATAAACTCTTATATACATTATCAACGGGTGTTTACTGCAACCTTTAGCTAAGCTAGAGCACTGCATTTCTTTTTATTTTACTTTACACTCACTTTTTATTATTTTCCAGTACATGTACCTATAAGTACATGTACTTATAGATGACTCCCCCTCATCATAAAACAGGTGTTCAAACAGGCTGGTGGAGGGTCATAATTTATGCATTGCATGAGAGACTTCTTCACTTAAGTTTGATTTTTATGGTTTGTAGTAATTGCAGTGGCAGCAGCTGGAGGCAAATCTTCCCTCTTTGTATTGCAAAATATTTCAACAAGGAAAAAATTCTGCAGCTTTAATTTTTACTTACATACATATACTGAAAATAGAATGCATTCTTGTCCTCTTACTGAACTTTTTTCATAGAACTGTGTATATTCACACAACTGAGGTCAGTACATTGTAATAATATTGACTGAGTAGGTAGTATCACCAGTCTTCATTCTCACACTCTGGATTGTAGTATAGGGAGAGCTCCCCCTCAGGAATGATATAAGGTTTTGAAAGCAAAGGTTGTCTCTCTCTGTGTATGTTTGAGTCTATTAAACTCCCCTTTATCTTTAGGACTATAATTAGCTCCTTAGGAAAACAGTCCTTCAGTGACTTTCTCCAAATGAATGCCTTGTGACTTTGATGGAGAGCATGTGTCCTGCCTCACATTACCTTCTGTTCTAGAGCAGTAGGTTACATAGATGTGTGGCAAGACTTCAGTTCTCATGGCCACTCATATCCAACAATGCGACAGTGAGGGTTTATTATTTTATTCAATGCAAGAGCTTGATTTTGCTATGAAATGTGTTTTTTTAACCACTTGCTGTGCATGTGTGCTCACAGTGATATCTGTTATTGGAATTTTACTAGGCAATGACTGCATGCATCAAGCTCAATATAAAATACATATAAATAGATAAACTACACCAAATCATATTTAAACATAAATTACTGCTTCTGGGCCATATTTAAAATAATGCTTTATCTTGTAATGTAATAATTATTATAATAATAATAATGTCTATTTATCTTGTGTTCAAAAATTTCCTCTGCCCAGGCTTTTAAATCTCAGGCTGCTCACAAGCTGCTCCTTGTTTTTAAGTGTTTTTACACTTAACTGAAGAATAAGGTAAACAAGCTTTTTGGTAAACCAACAAGTTTTGTTTAAATTCAGTTTCTTACCAAAATCTTACAATTTTCCATCTTTGCAAAACCCAGTTAAATTTTTAAAACCTAGATTGTTTACCTTCATGTTTGCTAGCTTGCAGTCTTCTTCTTTGCTGCTTTTGTTGGCCCATTACCGCCACCAGCTGTCAGTCAATAGAATAGCATCAACACAATGTCTTAATAGCTCTGCTGGTGTGCTTACTTATTTATAGTCGGCGTGCATAACTGATGCAGGAAAGTACAGGCCATTTCTAGTTATTTTCATGGACACAATTATTATAGATAATTAATTCTACAATACAGTTAAAGGAATACTGCAAACACAGAAAAGACCGTTTAGGATTTTTAGAACTAAAAATAATATCATCATAAGATGTGTATATTTGACATTTTTATATATTAAATAAATATTTAACTATTAGCTGTTTAATACACTCACAGAAATACTAGAATGTACACTAAGTACACTAAAGTATTTAAGTTAAAATAACTTTTCTCTAGTTTCTCTGTAAATGGTAGTGGTAGTGACAACCATGTGGTTTAACCATGCTGAAAACACCACAGACAAACTGGCTGACTCTGCTTTACTCAGTCAACAGGTCTCTCCACTCACCTGCACAACACATCTTACTGTACAAATAACTGCTTCTTTCTCCGTATGAGCTCATCTCATGTAGATAATTCCCTCGTTCAGGGTTCCATAATGCAGCCATTTTGAGCCTATAACAAGAAACTCCAGCAGCCCTGAGTCCTAGAAACACCAGCTGCCAGCTGGTGGGAGAAGACTTAAAAAAGAACAGGAACCACTTTCTAACAGGTGAAAGCAAGATAGTTGGCCCTGCCCCCCCATCTCATTGATAGGCAAAACAAAGGATAAGAGTTAAGTGATTCAACGTTATAATTATGTCAGCTTTGGTTGCCTGATTTACGGTGCAACTATTATGCCATGCAGCATATCATCCATTAAAGGGAGCGTGTTGTTTAAAGTAATTCTTTATCATTTTCATCAGCTGCGTTTTTACAGTCAGACTGTGGATTAAAAAAAACACTACAAGCCAGTCAACCAGTAATGCATACGTGTTTGGTATTAAGCATTACGCAATTTAAGAAAAGAGTACTTTTAGAACAGAACTAACCAACTAAGAAGGTTCTGTGTTAATATCATCTTATTACCAATCAACTGTACCTATAGCTGACATTTGTCCAGAATAAGTGAATATTTCTCAGGCTTTGCTAACACAAACAGCTAAAGGGGAGGTATCGGAAACCTTTAATGTGCTAGACTGTTGTCATGTGTCTTTGCTTTTTAATGCAGCGCCAAAGCAGCAGACACACTAATTCTGGGTACCAGTTCTTCGATCTCCCCTGTGCTTTCTTGACTCTTCAAGAATGAAATACTGAACAACTGAACAACACCTTACTGTGTGAGGATCACCAAATAATGTCTGTATGCCTGGCTAAGGGAGCAGTCTTCTCTTGCTTCACCAGCAGACACTGTCGCCAGTCAACTCTATGCTATGGTAATTTACGATGGGACACAGCTGAGCTGTTTCTAGGTCCATTTAAAAGAGAAAGTGATCTAAATATGCTGCATTCTCCTCTTACAGGACACTGACCTTTTAACACCACAGGACCATAAATGAGGCTCTGTGATCTTCTGACTGTTGACTGCAATCTCTCACAGAGCAGTGATTTTGGGTGACCTGCTTCAATGAACTCTGGCTCAAAGTTTACATTCATTTGTTGCTGATAACAAGTTGTTAATGCAGGATTTCATATATTTACATTCAATCATTTTAAAGTTAAGTTAAAGTTTTAAAGTTAAGACTGAATTAGTAGTATCTGCAATATAACTACATTTAATTGAAATCACCTCAATGTTCATCAGGATGAACAGATCTGCAGTTTGGAAAATTAAAATTGCAATTTCAGATAGTATGACAGTATATCATTGTCAGAAAGCAAGTCATTCAGTATTTTTTTTAAGAGCTGGGTTCAAAAAGTTGTATCATTCCTGTATCTATTCATTAAACACAAGGCTACTGTCATCTAAACTCACTGAAAAACACCTTTTATCTAGTTTATTTAATTCATACAAAAACACAAGTCTTAAACTGACAGTTTGTGGTTTTGCAGAGCAGGACTTCTTCCTCTATGAGTGAAATGACTCACTTTGCAGCAATGAAAACTCATGGTGACAACACTTGTGAAAATTATTGTGCCCAACTGAAGATTATGTTTCCTTTGGAAAGAGCCAGGCCAGCTGTCTCATCCTGTTTCAAGTCTTTATGTTAAGCTAAACTAACTGGCAGCAGATTGTTGAAATTAAACAGATGACTCTCAGCAAGAGAGAAATAAATGTATTTCGACAAATGTCAAGCTGCTGCTTTAAATGTTGTTACATGTGTTAAAGCTGTATTAAAGTCAGAATTTTGGATTTGTGACAGCGTTGACTGAGCAGAGCTGACAGATTGGTCCTTCAGAGGGAGGAAAACTGAAAAAAGAGTCATAAAAATGACTCAAGGAACTTAACATGTCGCAGAAACTGCTTTCTATTTATTTAACTAAGGACTGTTTTTTTCTGCAGTACATTTATTATCATAAGTGCATACAAAGACGATAGTCTTGCACAGGATTCATGAGAATCTTTAGGTAAACTGCTGATGTCACTGTGTACCATACAGACAAAGGAGTGCGGAGAAATCCCAAATGGAGGTCACACGGGGTATAAATAAACTCTCGGGCCGGATGTATCCTGTATGTGCTCCATGTGTCTTTCTGTCTCATCACAGTTCGTTTAATACTCCCAGAGGACAGAAGTACCGTATCCAAAGCCCCTTTGGGTCTCAACAAGCCCCTAGGATGTAAGTTCACTGTTTATGTTATGACTCATGCCCACTGGCTCACCAGTGGTAGTCACAGTGGTGGGGGCCATCTAGGCTGATTTATATACACTCATGAGGAAAAAACCTGCACACACTCATAGACACACACACGCTGGTGTACAGTATGTGGTAGCTGGATTGCTCTGGAGTAGGAGTTGTGGCTGTTTCCAGGAAGAATGCTGGCTTTTCCACAAGCCAGTCCAAAACCAGAACGCAACCACCACAGCCCGCCCACACGGCTCTGTGTGTCTGACATTCATCTCTAAGGAACGTTTGTTTGGCAGCATGTGTGATGAAATGGCACTTGGGCTCCTAGCATGTCGAACAGGATGCTATACCTTACTAGCGTTGTATAAAAATGACTTAACACATTCTCAACATTCAGCTCCTGTATAATAGCGAGCGTGAACTCCCTTGATCAAAAAGAGCTTCCTGCTCAACCTGTTATGCCTGAGAGAATCATTTGCCAACCTATTATGCAAAAAAATTTAACGTCCTATCAAAGTGCTGGAAAAACCTCAGTGGTTTCGAACATTCCTTGCTCAGTATGAATGTGAAGTCAGACATGATGTTGCTGCAACACCTGGACTGACAGTTTCGTATCCTGAGGGGGCTTTGGGGTTGACATGCCAATTTTGGCAGTCTTAGAAAGGGAAAACAAACACAGAGCAGAGGTCAAGGTTCAGCGAGAGAATGTCATGCAATGAACCTTGTGTCTGACACAGAGTATTTACAGTCCTTCTCAGCCACGCCCCTTTCCTCCTGACCTTTCAGACGACCTCATTCCAACATGGTGGCAAGAGTATGTTAATATCCTTGTTCCCACCTCTGCATGCACAGCACAGTGTGGGGCATCAGACTGGAAACTGAAGCAGCTCCTTGCTGTAGTTCAGTGATAGCTCAAGCGGAGGAGCTAGTGAGTCGATAAAGTACAGATCAGTCATCATGTAGAATGAACACCTATGAAAAAAGGACAGCTAAGACCAGAAAGCCCCCTGACAGGCCTGGACAGATCAACAGGGACAGCAGCTGCATTTAACTCCTCAGTATCTCAGAACCATTTAAAGAGGAAATCTAATATTAAGATAAGATTTGTCATTTGCACTTTTAGGGGTTTAGTATGTTTTAGCATGTGAGATGGGTCACGATGTATCTACAGTTAATGTCTTCCTGTCAGTGCTGATCGTATTGTTGCCTTTACCATTAGCACACCAGATCTCTATTTGCTCATGACCAACGGTTTTGCCTCTGTTACCACAACATCCCAACCCACGATGGGAGCTGAGTTACACATTAACTACAGTATATCTCAACCCAGTTTACTAATTCTTAGTAACTCATCACAGTCCAGCTATCTTAGATTAGATAAGATTACAACAACACTTTCCTGGGTGATATCTCTGCTCTTATGATTTGTAAGATTGTAATCAGGCATAGCTGCCATGCTCATAAAGACAATGCCAATGTGCTGTATGTTTAATTAGCTATGATGTTAAACACAAATCAGAATCTTATGTTTATTGTGCTTTTACATACAGCTACAAACAACTAAGGCTGATGAAAATGTCCGTTTGGCAGGTTGGGATGAATTTTAATTTCCAATGACAGCACAAAAGGAAAAGTCAAGGCATCATTAGAGTTAAGGCTTCACTGTCTGTAAATTTTGAGCAGGTGCAGGTGTCATGGTAATCTGTCTAACCGTTGGCACACCACCAGCACACCACTTGCATGGCTACAAGCTCAATGCAAGTCATTGTTTATGTTCCCATTAATACACCTCAGCCATCAAAGTGTGTTTAGCAGACACATGGATCCAAGCCCTTTGTCCTGCTGACTGTTGGTTTACTGCCTGTTTGTGGACCAGCAGCTTCTCCAACCTGGCAGGTGGACTAAACCAATGCTAAAAGAAAGCAAATGATCCTACTGAAGAGAGAACAGACACACCCTTGTCACAGATACACACAAGCACACATACACACACACAGGCCTTTGAAGTAAACCCAAACTTGACCAGACAGGTTTGGGAGGAACCTAGTAAGGCATGTTTGCAGCAGCACCCATCATCTTTTCTACAGTGCTACAAAAGAAAATTAGCTAAGCTCAGCTTGGTGAAGCCTGGACTAATTTGTACCTATGAAATGTGACATGTCAGGCTATCAGTTTGGGGCCGCACTGCAACAGGAGTCATATAGAAGGCCTCCCACGCTGTCTGAGAGTAATGAGGGCTAATCCCTTTGCAGCTGCAACTAAGAACAGACGTTTTATGAACCCTGCACGAAAAGGCCTGGCAAAACCTCCGCCAGGTCACAGAAGCCAACTTGTGACAGGTTTCAAGGTTACTCATGAGCGTGACAAAAGCACAGGGTAAACACTGCACACGTGAAGCTTTTTTGTGAGCTCATGGGGTTAGTAATATGACCTGTACAAATCAAAACATTAGGAATACCAAACATAGCCATGAACATAATAAATAAGACAAAAGAAAAGTGACAAATTTGCAGAAATATCTTCTGTAACTAGAAATGCAAACACAGTCTTAGCACCTAGACTAATATTTAGAAAGTTGCATAGAAAGTTAGATAGGGAGAGATAAAGCAAACACTCCTCAAGCATCCAGCTATGCCAAGACTTTGATGTGACTCTCTTTGCTTTTCTTAACCCTTACCAAACCACTGAACCACTATCCTGCTATGCACAGCTCTCTTACCTTGCCTTTTGTGTTTTTTCAAGCGCCAGAATAAAATCAGGGTGACTAAGTGCCCTAAAACCACCAGGGCAGGGAGAGTTGGTCCTGGGGGGCTTAAAGGCATTTGTTGGGACAGACAGAGATAAGAGAGAGGGGATGAGTCTGGACTTTGGTGACAGGTGGGCCTTCATTGAGAGAAGGGGAGTAGGGAGTGGGGTGCTGTGGGTGTGGCAGGGACATTTTTGAAGAAAAAAAAGGACGCCTCAAGTGGGAATTCCTGCTGTTTTGCCTCCCTGAGGCTATTATCGTAAAGCTCCCTTCTGGTCTGCCTCTCCTGATTATTCAGCTGTTTTCAGACACCAGCCTGACATCTGAACTCTACACAAATTCCACATGATAAAGGTTTAAATTCTAACATAAAAAAAGACTTATGCCCCTTTTTCAATGCATTATAGTAAAAAGGCTTGTCAATATTATATTTCATTGCATGATATACATCTTTACTAAGAAATATACTGTGTTTTCTGTCCTTATCAGATGTATCTCTGTGACTCACTTTATCTGATTGCAAGGATAGCCTTGTTATCTGCATTCTTGGCTGATAACTCATTTGTAAGAACAGGGTCAAACCCACTGAGGCTATGAAAATCCTTTAGCGAGTCCAGCTTGTTTTTCTTTCCTTGATGCAGTCTAAAATGACAGGACTACTGTGCTGAGATGTTTTGTGGGTGATAAAACATAACTAGAGAGTTGGGAGAGAGATAGAGATAAAATAAAACTAAAAATATAAAAGAGCCCTATCTTTATTTTTGACACAACAATAACAAACTCACTGCGACAGATGCACTCAGATCGTACAGTATGCTGACAGTTGCTTGTGGTTTTACAATCTGAAATAACCCGGACACACCAACAGGCTGTCTAACACACACATAAAACTACATAGTTTTGAATAAAATTTGCTCTTTTTAAATCACCCCTTCTTGTTGACGTCCATCAGTTGTCAGACTGACATGACAAACACCTCCTAACAGGAGAGGGGAGGGGGGGTTGTTTGGAGGGGGGATAATGCTCCCCTCAGCCACTGCCCTCACCCACTTCCATCTACATATCATCAAATAAAGGAAAACATCAGAGGCAGCCAAGTCAGACACAAAGTGGACAGGTTTAAATATGGAACAGAATCTGTGCGGCTGAAGTTGAAGGCTGCTCTGTGTTACATGTGAATGTGTGCGTCTCGGCTCCATTCATGGGGATACGTGCACCAATCAGGAACACAACAAGACTTCACACGGTGTGTTGCCAGAAACTCACCAACAGTCAGCAGCCGAACAGACTAACACACACAGACAGACACACCACAGCAAAGACACTCTCTGGACCTACCAGGTATGACCTTCATCTAAGAGTCAACGCAGAGAGGAAGAGGAGGACGAGAAAGAAGAGGGCTTGACAGCGGGGGAATGAAGAGGACAGGAGAGGCTCCTGTTTGTTTGCTCTGTTCTGGTTTGTTTCTCCCTTGTGTTGAATTTTGACAGGCTTCGCCTGCTGCTTGGATCCGTCAGCCTGCTCTCCCGTGGCCAGGGGAGGAGGGATGACACGCCAAGCCAGGGGAAGGGGGCAGGGGCGAGGGGCTTAGATGGCTGAGGGGGGTGGCTGGGCAGGGGGGGGAGAGGGCTGGAGCTGACTCGGGGTTATAAATATCCACCAGAGCCAGATGATCGCACGCTGTCGCAGTTAGACACTGATTGAAGAGCTCTGGTGGGCCATTTGGCTACACTCGCCCCCTAGAGACACCCTCCACAAAAACAAGCAGCCCTCCACAACTGCCCTACTTGTTCCTTTGATGATGATGATGGCAGGTTTATTCTGTGCTATTAAGTCACAGCTCTCAGCCAGAAAACAGATCTCAAGTGTGAGTCCTTTGGCTAACCACATGATTAACAAATGCTAGAATCATAATTTGGATGTAATGGTGTCAGCACAAATGAAAGCAGACTCAGCATTATTATACCAAAAGTACTACTGATGCCATACAGCTCACGGGGTATCTAATGATGATAAAACTCAAAAAGATGATGCAAAGAAAACACATCTATAAAACAACTTTGGTATCAATTGTTTTCAGACTGTTAAGTTTTGTCAATCAAGAAATTCCAGCTAATTCTACAGCTCTTCTTCTGAAGCATCACTTAGAATAGAAGTGTTTACTTAATGTCTGGCATTTAATCTGTAAATGAGATGGACTAAACTGGATATGCTGAGTGTCATTATGGAAAATAACCCGGCGATAGCATAAAGTGGACACAAATAGCAACAAAGACAGCAAATATGAAAACTGAGAGCTAAGACTGATGGTGCATTTACTAAATCAGATCAGCCTCACATGGAGTTTAGTGATGGACAGATTGGGGAAGAGTTTAGCATGGCTCGAGCTCTCAGGGTTCATCCCCTGTAGCTTTTGGGATCACAGCAATGCACAACATTCTCTAAATATAGCAGGTCCTAATATTTACATATGGCTTTGTCAATTGTGGTGCTGACAACTGGGTCCATTTCTCCCTAATGCTAAAAGCAATTCCACCCAGTGTCTGGAGATTAGAGCTGAGACTGTCTTCTCCCATGAAACACGGACACTACAGATGGATGCCTTGTGTGAAACGAAGGCAGCTTTACTGAAAAAGCCATGTAAGGCCTTTAACCGAGGATCACACGGAATACCTCAATGAACATCCTCACGTGCCTATACGAACTCCTGAACTTACAGGCGCCTGAGACTTATGCACATATCTTTCATGTGAGGACACATAGCTGAAAGGTATTCTAAGCTTGTGTCCAGAGGGAAATGCCTCTCGTCTCAATCTATACTCATAAAGTGCAGAGGCTCCATTATGTAAACACTGCTCTCCTCTTTACAATAAATACTAAATAACATGTGATGGTCTCTCTTGAGCAAATACTGCTTAAATAAGAGTCAAAGCACAAAAGTCCAACACTTGGGTGAAATTTTATATAAGACAATAAAAATTCTATAACATATGCAGACTTCATAGAAGGCTGAGAATCGGTAACTATTCTCCCAGCTTAGTCACAAAAGTAGAGTTGAGTTAGTCCGGTCCCTGTAATGAGGCCCAACGTGCTTCCTGGGAAATGACTAATGTCAAAATCATCTTGGCCAAACCCTCAATTTATTCCACATGTTATTGATCTCTTTGTCTCTGGGCTTTGGCCTGCAGCGAGTTAACTGTTATATTGCTTAACAGATTTATGATTCTGTTTTACTGTTCAGCTTCTAGCCGTTATGTTGCAACAGTCTGCTTTATAAATTAGATATCAAACACTTGAACACAACTGGGTCATGGGAGTGGATAATGTTTTGGTTGGTCATTACACATTTGTGTATACTTAACATTATTTGCTTCTTGTTAAACAAACACTTCACAGTTTTCAATCAATGTCACAAACGCACTGTTTACTAATTCTTGTTTAATGTTTGAATCCTGATCTTACAAGAAAAACGCAGTAGCTTTAGAGGACTTCAGTCCACTTCTCAAGTTACATTCGGACTCTGTATTTCAGCACTGGCACATACTGTTGTAGCAACATCTCTTAATTGTCAAAATGTGTGCTTGTTGTGCTTGTGTGTGCACTTTATGAAAAGTAGGCTGACTTATTCTGACACTTATGATGAGTCCAGTAAAATATAAGAAGCATTTTCACACCTGGAGTCAGCAGTAAAAGATAGGGCACCATTGCTGAGGTCATTTACTTTGTTTTGAGCAAAACATTGCTGGTGGCCAAAAGCAGAAACAGAAGCTGCAGATTCTACTTAAGCTGCCAACTCACAGGCTATTGATAGACAGCATGAGATTGAACATTCATTACATCCCATAGTCCCTTTTTTTTGTGCTCAAAAAGGTCAGGCTCACAATTCAATTTCTCAGATTTGAGGACGGTGCGGGTGAGTCATAGCATCAAAATGATGTGCCACCATAATGAAAGACACAGGCTGCAGCACAATGTAACTCCTCATTTTATCCAATCACACAAATATGCATCGGGCATGCTTTCAGGGATGAAAACATGGAGGATTTCAGTGACATGTCTGGGATTTGATGTCGCCTAAGTGCCCCTAGTGCCATGTGTGGGCAGACTTTAAAGAGCCTCTCATATTCATTCATACATTAGTGCTCACTGTACAGCTTTTATTTGAGCACATACAGCAGCCTCCACTCATCAAAATCAAAAACTGCCACATGCAATTATAAAGTGTTTCCTTGTTAAACCAGCTTAAGTGGCTCTTACAATTCTTTTTTGTGGTGTAAGCGAATTTGTCAAATACTTTCCTTTTTCCCGGTTTCCACATCACTGATGCAATCAGAGAGAAACATAAATTGTAGCAGGACAAAAGTAGACATACCCAATAGCAACAATATCCCAGGGTGAAACTGACACTGCTGACAGCTATTTAATTAGCTGGCATACCAAGAATACCATGTTCAGTGGGATCACAGCACTAAAAATTGTATCTCCATAAACCACTGTTCTATCTACAGTGAAACTCAGCCTGTCTACAATCAGAAGAAACCTGCTTTGGCAACATCACATAATCTAGCTAATGCTAAGCTTAAGAATCAAAAGGAAAACAAGGTTTGCCCATCATTTGATGTTAAGTATTTGCTAATTTGATTTTAATTTTGATTTTCAAAGCACCCCTGACTAAAGCATTTGTTCAGTGTGACAGAGGACAATAGTTTTTATGGACAGCAGATGTCAGCAGTGGGTCACCTAATACTGTGCTCATCAGTCTGACTGGCACTGTTGCGACCATATCTGATTATGTCACACATAATGAACAACTCAACTATCAAAATAAAATTTGAATCTTGAGTTAAAAGTTAAGTTGAGTGTGAGTCATAAATAGTTTTATCAAATTCCAAGAGGGGCTTATTTTCCTGAGTGCCACAGATTGAATGAAGGACTCTGCTGCTAATTAAATCCAGATCTGCTGTCATGTGTGGAACCAAACAAACACACCCATGGAGCTGTGAGTGAGCTATTCCAGCTTCCTGACTCTTTGTCTGTTGCTCACACCCACAACAGACAACGCCCATGTGAAGTTCTTGCTAAAGACACACATTGTCTTAGGGATACCAAAGTGCAAAGTTAGCCAAAACAACATATTATTTAACTTTTAAAATACTGTGAAATATTAGATATCACGAGTCACATGAAAATGCCTCAGCATAATGAGACAAATATGAGCAATGCAAGTTTCACTTCAACAGAATCAATCACAACATCAAATGTCACCTTTTTATCTGAACTTTCTAAAACTGTTATTTTACAGATTTTAGCAAAGGAGTTCAGCATATAACTTCTGTTATCAGTTTGCCCACATAACTCTCATACCCTCCACATACCATTACATAATGGTATGCAATGGGCATGCTTATCTCCTGCACAAGACAGGCCGAAAGGGGAACTGAGGAAACAACCACAGAACAAAAAGCTGTGCCAAGAACAGAGTCTTACTGGAGCAAAGAGGAGAAATGCTCCCAAAAGCACCACACCTCCTTCTCTCTCTCTTTAAGTCAGTTTGGCTGTAACTCACGCATGACTATCTCTGCAGGGAGCAGGCGAGGCTGAATCTCAGCAAACAGCCCCACCTTGTTGGAAAAGCTGCAGGTCTGCATAATCTCATGTGGCAAACACTCAAGAGATGGCTCAAGAAATTACTGCGTTTAGTAAGACATGTAGAGTTCAACTTATTACCAAACAAAATTGGAATTCCCCACCCAAAACGTATAATTTTTGGGAAATATTTGGGAAATTTAGTTTAGTTAGTTTAGTTTTTCAATACTTAATACTGAATGCTAACATTTTCTGCACAGTTTTAGGTATAACTCTCACCTGTGACTATGTGTGGAGGAGCAAACCTAATGCATGTGTGAAATCTGACAGGCGCCGGAATACACAACAGTGTGTTATGACAGTGTCATTGATACTTGATCTATTTTAACACATAATTAAAGCAAGGCCACATTTCACTGCACTCTCTCAACAACACATTGAAACTATTCCGAAAGAGAGACGGCCTGTAGTACACAACACAAAGTAGAGGTTGGGCACTGTAATATGTAACTTTAAGCCATAAACTGTAATCAGATCAGCCTAAATAACACTTTGGAGGAGAAGTCAGTGTCAGACAATCGTGGCATGGGGATGTTCCTTGCAGTATGAAATACTTTAAAAAGGCTGAGGAGCAACACTAGAATCTCTCAACAAATACCCTACCTAAGACCCCCCACATTCCAGAGAAAGATGGAGACCAAGATGCAATAGTAATTACATCACATGCATGAGAGTGTAGGATAGGACAGGAAGTGGGTTAATTGGCACCCGATCAAACAAACCTTCAATGAAGTTGGGCCAAGTCTTTTCCTCTGGCTCCTCCAGTGAGTGGTCCCAGTCTTCCTCAGGTGAGGCTCCTTGCACCCTGGCCCCTGCTGCCCCTGCTGCCCCTGATAAAAGTGCCCGCTCTACTGCCAGTGCTTCCAGGACATCAAGATCCAGTTC
>JAQNCA010000030.1:16740921-16760158 GCA_029783725.1 Acanthurus tractus
GCCCCTGCTGCCCCTGCTGCCCCTGATAAAAGTGCCCGCTCTACTGCCAGTGCTTCCAGGACATCAAGATCCAGTTCTTCTTCTTTCACTTCAGGTTGTACAGTTGGAGGTAGAGGTGGCTGCTCCCCAGATGCCTGGGGACTAATAGCCTGTTTCACCTCGACTATCTCTTCAACCACTACTATTTTCCTCTTCATGGCGGCTTCGTCTAGCTCAGGGTTTTCAGACTCACAGGTGTCCCCAAGGTGAGGCTGGTCAGGCCGGGCAGCTGCGGGTGTGGCAGTGGCAGTGGCAGAGGGTGTGTCCTCCTCCAAGTCCCTCTTCTTCGTTTCCTCCTGTTTTGAGGCCTCAGACACAGAGAGCCTTTTCTCTGTGCTGCGCTCTGCTGCCTGACTGTCTGAATGTTGTGCAACTTTGGGAGGCTCCTCTTGCTTGGCGAGGGGGCTGGACTGTTCCTGAGCTACAACTGCCTCTGCTGCTCCCACTGGTGCTGGTGAGGCTAGTTCTCCGGCTGCGTGCGTTTCCCCAACAGCGGAGGATGTTTTTGGTTTCGGAACCTCCCGCTTGATTTTTTCTGCAAAGAGCAGTGTTGACTCCACCTCCTCTTTGTCTGCTGGGGCCTCAGAGAACACAGCTGCTGCCTGCCTGGTTTCCTCGCTGCACATTCTTTCAGGAGTCATCTTTGGAAAAGCATTCATTTCTGTCGGTTCAGAGGCCGTGACAGGGCTGTCTTTAACTGATGCTTTGGGCAATGATGTAACGTTAGTGGACAGCACTGCTTCTGCTCCAGGCAATGAGACAGGCTTTGTGTCCATAGTGCCTAATACTGGTGCCTCAGCCTGCTTTTTCCCTTTTCCTTTCTTTTTACCTTTTGAAACTTCTTCGGCTTTCCCCGTGCTTGTTGAGAATTTAATCTCAATAGTGGGTTCCTGAAATTCTGCCTGTGGTGCAGGGCTTTTCTCTTTAGGTTTAGGGCTTGCTTGCATGAGCTCCACTTGAGTCATTTTCTGCACCGTCACTGTTTCCACTTTAGTGACAGTAATTTCCTCAGATTTCACTGGCTCCATGTGGGGCGAGTCAGCATTTAACTTGTCCTTGGTGCATAATGGTTCCTGTGTTATTTCACTGAAACTGCTTGTCTCAACTTTTTCTTTTACTCCTGCAACATCTGGAAGCCCCACTGGGGGCACTGGAGATATTTGAGCTGCTGGTGGTGATGCAACCTCAGAAATGCTCTGCTCCACAGTTTGTTTTGAGACTTCTTTTATTGGTTTTTCATCAGTTTGCAGCATTTCCTGTAGTTTCCCCCCATCAATGCCTGTTTTAGCCTGAGTCTTAGTTTCTTCTACAGGTGATGCCTCCTCATTCTTTTTGCTGGTAGACATGGCCAATGAATCTGAGGTAATCACTGGTGTGGGTTCAAGGATTTTTTTAGCTGTCTCCTCTGGGGGCTTGTCTGTAAAAGTTGTTTCCTTCTCCAACTTTGAGTCAGGGAGATCCTCACCTTTGATACCCTCACCTGGGGTTTTCTTTTTTTTCTTTTTTGATCTAGAGCTTCCTTCAGCTACTTGTTTGGTTTCCATGACCCCCTCTGCGGTGGCAGAATTTTGACTGAGCAGAGGTGGAGAGGAGTCTTTTTGCACAAGCACAGGGTCCTGCACTGAGATTTTAAGGGTCTCATCAGATGCTCTTTTTTCCTCTTTCTTGATGTGAGGGATAACCTTTACATCAGTTTTCTCCTGCTTTGTAACCATTTCAGCTATTACAGCTTTCCCCTTCACAGATTTTGCATCTTCAGCGTTTGCCATAGGTTTTGAGAGAGTCGTTGTTGTAGTTTTAACTTCAAGAATAGAGGACTCAGCCACATTGGTAGTTTTCTGGGGCATCTCATGTGATATGGGCTTCGCTGAAAGGTTCACCAAAGTTACTTTAGCATCAGTAAACTCCTGAGTGGGCAATGCTGGCTGGCTGGTGCTACCACAAGGTGGGGGTTTGGTGGACTGAGTGGCTGTTTCGTTGGCCTTCTCTTTTTTAGATTCAACGTGGGTCTTAATTTCTGCAGGTTTAACTGATTCTTCAATAACCTTTGCTCTCTTAGGCTTTTCTTCCTTGACATCTTTATTTACAGGTGCTGTGATGACAGGTACGGCAGTGCCAGTAAGGAGGTTAGAGGTTTCCTGAGTAGCAGCCATTGTAATAACTGCCTGGGGCTTTACTTTGTCAGTGGCTATTTCAGCTTCAGCCCTGACCTCTGCAGATTTCACGGGATCGACAACTGTGTTTTCTGGTTTCTCCTTTTTGATTTCTTTATCAACAAGTGATGCACTAGTTGAATTGCCCACAACCATTTTACTAGACTTCATAGAAGTTGTTTCACTACTGATCTTAAGCTTCTCTTTATTTGATTTTGGAGCAGAGGATTCAGCTGGAGCCTTTGATGTTGCAGCACCTGTAGCCTCAGCGACAGCAGCCACAGTTAATGGTAGGGCTGTTTTGGAGGACAATGATGTCAGAGTGGTCTGGAACACATCCTGTTTCGAAGCTGCTCTCTGGGCCTGAGCAGAAATTGGAGCCTTTTCCTTGTAGACTTCTGACACTTTCTTCACCTGTGATGCTGCTGCTGGCTTCTCACTGCTAACATCACTCCGTTGTTGAGAGACACTTTTTACTCGGCTCTCCTCCACCACCACTGACTCACTTCTGAAGCTGTTCCCCTTCCTAAATTGAGAATGAGAAGGCTGGTCTTCCACTTCCCATGATGCTTTTGGCCTGACTGGTTCTGCAGCCATCGGACGACCCCTGAACCTGGGGGTTCTGTCAGAATAGCTCTCTCTTTCTCCAGAACCCATCATCTTATGGCGGTAGCCTTGACGTTCTGCCAGAGCCTCTTGGCTCTCAGCTTCACCCCTGCGTCCAGGTTTAGGGACATAAGAGGTAGGACCCTCCACAGATTGGACCCTTGCAGCCCGGTGGGCGATGGCCAGGGTGGCAGCTGGCCTCCTGACCCTCTGCAGAGAGGCAGGAACAATCTCAGGGGGCAAACGGAGGTAGTCACGCAGGTAAACAATGCCCTCGTTGGTCAGGTACCAGTAGAAATGTCTCCAGGCAAATGTCTCCTTTACACAGCCCCTGGACTTTAGAGACCCCATGGCACGGATTACTTGAAGGTTGCTCACACCTTCTATCTCAGGGTGCTTGATCTGAGGTCTCTTGTCCTTCTTGGCAACCATGACTCCATCTCGAAACAGAACCTCATAGATAGCCCTCAGGTCCCGCAAGGGCATCAGCATTCCAGCAACCATTGTGCTTTAATATAGTACACTCTTTCAAAGTAAAACTGAAAATAACAATGTGAGAGGAAGATAAATAAGAAAATCTCACGCCTTGCTGTGTGAAAGAATCAAGTGGCAAACCGGTTGTCACGTGCTTTTCTATTCAGTCAGAATAAATGAGAGAAGAAATCCATGTAATCTTTGTTCTTACTTTCTTTTCGTCTTGCTCTTGCTGATCCTTTGGATACCGTGAAGAAAAATGTTACTCCTCTGTGAAATTAGACTTTAACAAAGTCAAAAACGTGCTGTCCTTCCACATTCAGCGTGGCTGGGAATGAAAAGTCTCTGTCCTGCCGAGATGGCAATGACAGAATGGAAGAGAGGGAGCGTGTGTGAGAGAGTGTGTGAGAGAGAGTGAGGCACACTTCTCAGTCCAGCTCCTCCTACCTTCTCTATTTCTTAGGAAAATCTGGCATGGAAAAAAATTCTCACTAAAGCAAATAGTACGGCAGAGAGTAGGAAGTAAAGGAAAAAAACTGTCTGCAATCAAGTGATTAAAATAAAAAAAAGGCAAAGTAAAAAGAAAAGAGCAACGCACCTATGAAGTGTGTTTGAGCACACACACTGCAGCTCTGTAAGTTAGACAGAGCCACCCACCCATACACGAAAGCACACGCCTCCTGTACAGTGCTCACAAATGCATACACACACACCTCTAAACACACACTATGATTGGCTGGCACACACCCATTGATGATGTGTAACACACAATGGCTCAATAAATGGGCTGATCTACACAGAGATGTGTTAGGAACGAAGAGAGTCAACCAGTTAATATAAATCTATCCTGCCCTGCAGCGACTTGCTTGGCATCTATGTGGGTTATCAAGTACAAGGTGTCTAGTTTTACATATTTTCCGATCAGGTATCACTGAGGAGCTTTTACTCTACACACAAGGTGTGGTTTTAAGATTTCACATCACAATCTTTAAATGTGTAAAGTAAAGGCATTTCACCAAGTTTTTTTTTTTTCACTTGTACCTTAGTATGAGTCATGCTGACTTATTTTAAGTTAATTTCCATTTATATCTGTGTTTGTTTGGAGGGTCACCAAGTCACCAAAAGAAGGAAACTACGTAGTCTACTGAGTGTTTCCCAAAGCAGCTCATTAAAGTGATGCAACAGATTGTAAAGCACCCTAAAGTTGTGTTGCTACTTCAGACAGCTAACATTAGAGCTGTATGCCTTGATTTAGCTGGGAACCAAGGATCTGTCTTGCAATACTAAATAAAGAACTGCGCATTATAGCTAACCTTTTTCGCACTCCCAGGAACATGATATCAGATTACTTTCCCTAGATCTCTGCTCTCTTCTGTACATCTGTCTCCCGTTCGTCTCTCTGTGTCAGTGAGAGTGTCCTCTCATGGTAAGTGTCCAGTGAAAACCAAACTGGAAAGCTGATAGACTGCTGAATAGAGCATAGAAGTACATGTGCACTCATCTCATTGAAAAAAAGGATACACTTAAGAAAAGAGCAGACAGCACTGTACTGGAACACAGTGATCTAGTTGCGAAATTATAGCAGCGATGAAATTATGCATTCCGTCCACTGTTTGTAACCGCACACACTATTACAGATCCAAACACTGGCGGTAAACTGTTTTCATTTTATTTGCCATGGCAACACTCAAATGAAGTGAGCCAGTTCTGAGTAAGCCATATATCCGCTCTCGAGGCTGCAGTGAGCAACAGGCTATAAATCTGTTGACTTGGACAGCTGGACTACACTGTCATTTATCAGGCCACTATTTGCAAAGACACTAATGTGATCTAAAGCAAACCATTAGCACACTGTCAAGCTTTCATCAGCAATGAGGAAAATTATCTAAGAGCAACACTATATTCTTAAAGAGTTTGTGCTTAAAAGGATGGCCAAACAGTAGAAAAACATGCAATAAAATGGAATGAAATAAGTCATTCAGAGACAGCAGACAGAGTTTTTGGCAGTTCTGTGTTAAAGACACAAATGCTTTTGTGAAAACAATTCCTGTCACAAATAGTTATTTGACATCTATTCAGACTCAATGGAAGTACCTTAGGCCATGAGCTCCACCTATGGAAGATGAGCTCTAAATCTTCTCTTGTGATGTTGTATTGTCTTTTGATGCAAAGGTAATGATTCAGAATGAAGGCTGGGAGGGGTTTTCAGTGGTTGACGAAGGAAATGTCAGGTCCATTGTAGAAGAAAGGCATTCCTCTGTTACGAAACAAATATTTCATCAACATGCTGCAGTTTGCCTGACACTGAAACAGAGGGGCTGTTGGTAACAATGGGTTAAAGCTTGTTGTGAATGTACATGTGTGAATCTACAGGTTTGGGCTAAATGAGTGTATTGAAGTCCCATGAAGTTGGTTCTAAAGCATTTAATTACTTAATCCAGTTGGTATTTTGTGGTACACTGCAAGATGTTTAAATGACAGTTCAGGGATAATGTAAAACAATATAAAGTACAGGGAAAAAATGGTAAATTTCAAGCCTAGGACTATCCTATTTGAGGTAATCTAGATCACCACGCATGGTGTCCTTCCCTCTGTGTTGCATATCTGTGTGATTTCATGCCCTGTTTATGCACAAAGTGTTCAGTGAACTTCAAACTTCTCACAGCGACCCTTATTCTGGCTCAAAGCCCAGTCCCTTCAGTCATCCAAATACTCAATGCCCGCTTCAAGAAAAATACTGTATCACTGGGCCCGACTAACCCTGGTAATGAACAGAGTGTTTTTGAACAGAGACTTGGTGGTTTTTATGGTTACGTGAAGGTCTAAGGTTTTATTAGCAACATAATAAATGTTAGACTCTTAGAAGGGAATGGGACTTAAGTTTAATATCGTAGTAGTGGTGTGTAATTTTAGTCAATCTATAAACAAATATTACAGAAGAAATCCAACAGCAAAATGAATAATGGTGTGATTGATTGAGACAGATAAATGAGTAATGAGACTTTTAAGGAAGAGTGTCTGAATAGTTTCCTGGTTAGGAGTCCACTTCAACTCTCAGACCCTCCATAAGTCTCAGAATAGACTTGTCACCACAAAGTCATAGTGGCTGGCGATTGGCCCACTGTAAAGGCCTGCCGCTCTGGGGTGTTGCTTCTGCACACGTGCCCTTCATTCTGATATCAGATCCCAGCCACTCAAGCCACTTCCATGGAAAGCAAAGGTCAGCGGAGCCTTTTTCACCCACTATTGCTTGTGCTTAAATTACAAGAAGGTAGTACGATGTTGAAACTGAAGAACAAATGTCCCAACGTGTAAGAATGGGTCAAACTAAATAAGCAGCACTAACCGGAAGCAGATCTCACATAATTCTTTGAAGCACTACTGTATATGTGTTCACTCTACTCTGAAATTTAATTCCAAGTAGTAAGACATCCATTGTGAAGGCATATGAGGTGGATAAAACAGACCAAGTAAGAGGTTTCATTATTTGTACAATTTTGGTCATGATGAATTATTCTGAAATGCACGAGACCTTTTTTATATGGATGATGAACCTGTTTCGATTGAAGAGTTTGACGGTGTACAGCCACACAAGTGACTCCTCAGTCTGGGACAGCTGCACCCTCCTGACTGATCTGACGCATGTTAGAACACAAACACCTCTGACCCAAGAATCAGCTATATGTAGAGGCACCAGTGGTCACCATGGTAATTATAGGCTCTTCCAGTCTTCATAGGTTGAATATATATGAGATTGTAAGGATCTATCGGAGGAATTTGTCAATAATAGTCTAATCACAACTATGTTCTCTAAAGTTTTTTTTTTTTTTTATTTAGCTTAGAATGAGCCCTTAGTATCTACAGATGGAGTGGGTCTTCCATGTACGGCATGTTGCACCATGTTTCTATATTACCTCAGAAAGGACAAACCAAACACTGGCTTTAGACAAGGTGTTCCAGTCATTCTATCAGTCTACTGGGTTGAAGATCTGTCAGACAGCTGGTTGGCTAACCACTTTTGGTCCATATTGAAATATTTCAACATTTATTAGATTTTTTTATGAACGTACTATGGAAGTGAGTTTCACTTCATTCACTGCATAAAAAAAAATCAGACACCTTATCTCGTAATTACAAGATCCTGATGTTGTAATTACGAGATCCTGATGTCATAATTACAAGATAAGGTGTCTATTTTTTTTTTTTTTTTTAATCCAGTGAATGCAATGCGCTTCCGTAGCCGTACTTGGTTTCCAGAGAATAAAGTCTACTAATTTCCTCCGGGGATTCCTTGGCTCTCCCTCAAGGGCCACCAGTAGGTTAGCTGGTTGCTCTAAAGACATTTTAAATAGGCTTTGAGCACTCCGCTTTGAAAGGAATGAGAGTCATATTTTTATTCAGTATTACTCACCAATGTGCTTTGTATATATGCCTAAAGTGTTAGAAATGTGTCAAATGGATTTGCATGCTCATTAACATTTGTAAAATATGTATTTTGTTATTTCAATACCAGCATGGTCTGTGAGCTTGCCTTTTTTTTTGTTTGTTTGTTTGTTTTGTTTTGGCTTTTTTGGGGGTTTTTTTTCTGCCACTGTTGGACATTGCTGCTAATCTTGACGTGTTATTACCAGAAAAGTGTTACAATATTTAGTTGGATGTAGGTGCAGTTTAAAAAGTAGAAAAATCAAAAACTAAGCACTTATAAATGAAAAATATAAATAGACAGTATTTCCAGGCAGTTACAATAGTAGCCAGAGCTTATAGTTATACGTAGTACAGATGAAAATACCCTCTGGGAAAAGTTTGGGATTTTGGGCTATACATAGACTTCACTTGTTGACTTGACAATTGTAACATGTTGACTGACTGAATGGGAGGCACCTACCCCCTGAGGCAACCTTGACTGATTTTAGTAGTTGACACAGTGAACAACAGTGTCAATTAGTGCTTGTACAGGCAGAGAAAGTAGCCTTTGAAATACAAGAAGGAAGAAGCTGCGAGGCATTAGCTCCTGGCACTGACTGGTCCCAGGCCACTCCGAGTCTAATCAGGATGATCTAATGAGGTTAAAGACAGATGACTTGAAGGGAACCGTGTGTAGCAGGCATAAACCAAAGACTGTACCACCGCACACAAACCATCAGCAAAGTGTTAAAACCACAAAATGGTTCAAAACAAGGACACAATGTGTGTTAGGAGCTGTCGTGAGCATAGACTGAGACTGAGAGGTGTCTTTGGCATTCCTCACGCTGCTGTGAAAATAAATAATCAACTGTTCTTGGATCGCTATGCGGTAAAAATAGGAGGCAACTTAAATTAGAGAGAGAGATTTTTTTTCTTTGCTCTGTTAAAAGCTTAGGGGGAAGAACAATAGACAAAGCAGTGCTCTGAAATCAATCAAGACACTATAGGAGCTGTTCTCTCTATTTTGCCAACGCAAATCTTTCTTGCCCCATAAATATCTTTGGAGTTACATAACGCTTGTTATAAGAAACTGTGGGGTTTGACAATTTCTTTTTTAAAAGAAAGTGTGTGTAACTCTGTACCAGTGAGAGAAAATTTCAGCAAAGTGTAATTTCTGTGGGAAAGATTAAGGTAAGAAATACGTATAAAACTTTACAGACGTCACAAGCAGAAAAGCCTACTGTGTGAGAGGAGGAAAAAAAGCCAAGTCTTGGCTTTTGTCTCACCAGTATACACACAAATGCACATGGAAAGTCTATAAACAGATGTGTGTTTGAGGTAAAAATGACGGGCCTTGCTTATGTTCTCAACTCTACAAGTCACGGATCACAGTGACTTCTCCTTTTCCAGAGTGGAAAGAAATGAAGTCACAGATTATGCCTCCCCTCATCCTCCTTAATTGACCAAAACTAAGCAGGAGCACCAAAAAAGACTGCTTAAGAGTAAGTAAGACTTTCATTCTTACGTACTCTTTCTCATAAGCTCTTTGCCATATTAGTTGTGCGGGTATCTATGTGTCAAAACTCACAACGCCCCCTACAGCCTCTCTAACTTGGACAGGAGCCGACCCTTGAGGAGGGGGGCTGAGGGTAGGCTGGAAGCAGAAGCAGACAGATTTGCCATGTCCAACACCATGAACGACATCGACCAAGGACAATAACGCATATTGTCCTCCTGACTGATGCAGAAGATGTTAAGTTATCCTCACTCAAACTTTTATATCTATTATCCAAGACTTTCAGAAAAGAGTACATATTGTATTTTCCCTCTGTAGTTCATAAAAGCACAATATGTTTGCTGCCATTTTGACACGAGTAATAGAAATCAGCTCTTTGTGGTAAATTCTGCAAACATTTAGTGAAACTAAAATGCTTTGTGGTGTAAACAAGTTCCAGCAGTGAGATCTGGAAAGAAAATTCAAACCAGCCTTCGTCTCTCTTGTTCTTTCTCCTGTGAGAGCTGTTTGCCAGCTCAACTAAATGGCCGCCAGGGATCAAAATCAGCATGCAAGAGATGTATTACACCATTTAGAAGCTAATAAAAGCTTAAGTATTGTTGCGCAAGACCTATCTGTGATGTGCTCAACTTCCTATTCGTCTCTCCAGATTCAATTATATGAAAAAAAAGAGTTGTTGCCTGTATGTGGCCACACCTCTTCATGGCAAAAACTTTCATCCAACCATTGCTGACGGCTTTGTCCTGCCTCCTTTTACAGTTTTGCAGTGTCGATCTGTTCGTCACTTACCTTTCTTCGCACTGAGCCAGAATCGATCTCCAAGTGGATCTCCACTGTCCATGCTTTTTTGATCTGACATATCACTCAGAGGCCTCGGAGGCTCCCAACACAACACCTACTTGCTGCTTTCACCACCCAGTCAAAAACACACTGCTACTCCTTTTTTTCACCCTTTTGAGACTCACTGCCTGATCTGCGGAACAACATGGCAAGCAAGATGGGTCTAAAACAGAGAAGGAATGGGAGTGGAGGGGTACATTCAGGGTAGGGAGGGTATTTTGTGGGAAAAGAACAAGGGAATCTTTTCATCTCTGGCCCATAAACGCAGACTAACGTCTACACCATAAATCGGACAGCCTTGCCAGGCTGGACACATCCTCTCTGCTGCCCCGGATACCCTGCCCCATGTCCTGTACATGTGAAGGCGCCCACACTATTATAGCAGCAGCTAACTGGGAGATACACACTGGGTGCCTTGTTCGAGAATCCTGGCAAATTACAGTCTCAGCGATTAAGAGGGGTAGACACAGGAAAAATGGATCACAAGAAAACTAGATACAGCAGAGGAAGACAGAAAACAGGGAACTATGAGCAAGTCTACAAAAGGCACCAGCATGGCATCCAAGAGAAACCCAAAACAACTCTGTTTTTTTCTCCTGCATACTTATTCAATGGTTTATGAGGTGTGATTAAGCTGTTTGTAAGTCGTTAAAGAACAGTAAATTAATCTTGGAACTAGACACAAATGTTATCAAACCAAAAGAGAACAAATATTTCAAACTTCAATGCAAACTGTCCTGTAATGTGTAATCATATTTTAGGAGCTGTAAGATCAAAGGTAACAGCTTAAACCATTGAGTTCTTATCGGCTATGGCTGGTTATTTCAATGGGCACAATATTCTCCGAAAAGAAATAAAGTTAAGACTGAAATAAACCGACATACAGTTTATTGCAGTACTTTGTTCAGGCTGACCTGTCGGATGATGAACCTGTCAATATAATCAGCCAGTAAAAAAATACTGATAATAATGTCAGAAGCAATTCATCCTTAACCAGAGAAGTCTTCTGACCCAGTTTCCTGTATAATACTTGCATAACTAGATGTCATCTGAAATGACAGTCTTCCCTCTCTTTTTGTTATCCACTCACAGAGAATTATCAAAAACCACTGTCCAGGAAAAAGGAAGAAAATTTTTCCTCTAAAAGGCTGCGATTTGAAATATAAACTTAAAAAATTAAAAAAATAAAAAACTTTATGTTTTTTAAAAAATATTTTAATATGTGCAGAACTGTTAGTTCCGTGTATGCGCTGTCATGCATGTGGCCGCAAGTGCCTGTCGCACCTCTCTTCTTGCTTTATGTTGTACTTCTAAATAAAATACTTTTTTTTTAAAATTACTGCCGTAACAACTGCTACTTATGAGACAAAAGACTAGTCAGCATGTTTAAATGACGCATGGGATTAGGATTGAGAGCTGATCACTGCTCACTGCACCTTCCGACCAACCAGCCAGACAAGCTGGACCGCTCCGTGAGGAGAGAGAAGGGATCTGAGATGGCTCAGCTGGGACACAAGGCTGCTCCTGGTTAATCACAGGATAATGAAAAGAATGAATTGGGGCTGGCAATGCAGAGACTGTTGTGGCCACAGCTTTGCAGAGACCTGTCTCCACCACAACACGCATGTTCAGTTGCTGCGCTGAACAGGCAGGCTGTGTTCTGAGCTGACAGAGCACAGAAATCCAGCTGGAAGAAGTGGGCTTGTTTTACATCCGTGATGCTTGCTGCACAAATGCAGGCAAATTGTGCACAATGTTTCCAGATGTTGAACTTTTGTTGTAAAGTTGTCAAACATATAATTATTACGATTCTGTTTACACTTTGTTTTTTGCCAAACACAAGCTAAAAATAATATAGAATTAGTTCCTGTGTGTATACATGTATATACATATATGTCAATGTACTGTTACAGTATTTTGTAGGAGTAGATGGAGCCTTGGTAATTTTGATTTATCTTGTTCTATTTTATAGGTTCAAGGTGTGAAGCATGAGAAACTCCAAACAGTCATTTTGTTGTGCAAACCTGTGTTGCATAAGGGAGAACAAATTACCTTGTACCTTGTTTACGTGCAAGGATTTGAAATCATGCTTGAATGGAATTTAACCCTCACAAAATGGAGCCCCAGTCTGGCTGGCGAAGGCATAAAATGGCTGTAGGGAGCACCAGGGCAGGCAGTGCCAACAGGGAGCCTGTCTGTGCCACACAGACACAGACTAATGAAACGAGCAGACGAGCTCATTCATTCCTCCTTTAGACTGTGTGTAACTGAAAGAGGAAATATCTAAGTGAACACAAAAACATGCTCCAAACAATATAAAGCCACATTCGAAGTAATAAAAGAAAAAAGTATCCGATTTTCACTATGAGTCAGCGTCTGCTAACCACACATGGGTGTGGCAATGCTGGACTTTGTTGCTGTAGCAACACAGCCAACAGGTTAGGCAAATAGCATGTGTCGGCCATGGTTGAGGTCTTGAGGAACGTGGGCTTGCTTGCTGCTGCTGCTGCTGCTGCCATGGGAAACCAACCATCACACAGCAAAGCCTGACACAGGATCTGGACTCTGGCCTTCCTGACGGGCTGCCACAATGTGCGGATTTGCATTGTAACCTGAAGAGACCGAGCCTTATTTTTAGACAGGCATCCTGGCAATCAGCCTCAAATAAATTACAGTCGCACACAATGCAGGTGCCTCATCACGCACACGTAAACATACGCTGCCACAAATGCATGCAGACGCGTAAAAAGGTGATTTATTGTCCTCCCTCCCATAAAACTCCTCCATCTGGAGAGAATGAATCAGTTGCATTCTTTCTCTCCTCAGAGCGGGAAGAGAGAAACGACTGCAGGAGTTGCTTCTTTCACACAAGAAAGACTTGCAGCAAACCCACTTACAGTGGTGTATTGTGACTGAGGAAATAAAAGGTCTATTCTCTTACAGCTTTACAGTCTCAGAGTTTCAGACAGCAGTGACTTACCATCATTATTATCCCTGTCTGACTTTCAAAACTTTTTTTTTACAGAGCTGAACCGCCCACAAGAGGGCTCTTGGAACTCCATCTTGTGGGAAAGAATATTACAGCAACAGCAGTAACGGAAAATGTCACATTTTAAATTCATGCTGCCTTTGACAGATATTTATTTGCAGGATAGTAGTAAGAGTAAAGAGTAAGACTCTGCCTCAGTGCAGGAATCCGAAGGGTCTTTTAATGTAATGCAGAGAAGACAACACTTTACTTCCTGAAATCCATTCATTCTAGAGCTGGGAGGTGAGGACAGAGCACCGCCCCAGCAGCATAACAGGTATGATGTCAACCAGATCCAGAGTTGTAATTATAACTTTGTATTTCTCTTTTGTGTTTATTTTGTTTTTATTTTGAGCTTTTAATTATTGTTTTATTTTTCTTTCAGGGTGGGATTTGCTCTTTGGGTTTCATTTTTATTGTTTAAAAATGTTTAGTTTTAGTTCTGTTTTTATTACTTTCACTATAACTTTTAGTTTTATAATATAGGCATAGTTGTGAGGTCCAGATTTGTAGCTCAGAATAGGCATGACAGCACAAAGAAAACACTTGATATCCAAGTCTCAATAAACAAATGTATTAATTCCCTCTCAAGCTTCTTGTGTTGACAGGAATTGCAAAAACAAAACTCAAAGACAAGTTTAGTTTTACTTTTATTTCAGTTAACCTGAATGTTTTTTTTCCTCACACTTTGTTCTAGTTTTTGGTTTTAGTTAACTATAAAAACTTTGAGTAAAGGCCTCCATAGAAGTTCTGGATGGAAAAATATAGGTGGCCAGAAATCTATATGCAGAAATAACACCTGGTAAGCATGAATACACTGCATATAAACCTTTTTTTCATTACTGCTTTTTATGGATGTGTACCCCATGAACCTAAGGAAAGCTCCGGTTTTTGTGTGAGTTGCAGCTCCAATGTAGTAAAGTATAATTACTGAATAATAAAAAAAAAATGCTGCAAAATGTACTTGACATGTCCTTTCATGCAACAAAGTAGTAAAAATATGCAAATCCCACACTATTTTTCAGTTAATAAAAAAAAAGAAAAAAACCTGTGGGGCATGATAGCCTGTCTTTGCTTGTGGATGAACCACAACACACCAGCGAAGAACTTATTTTGCAGATACAGAGCTTCACCCGCTGGGTGGAGCGAGACATGAAAATTGCTCAGAACTGAGTTGTAATTATGCCTGTTTTTTGCTTATGTTTTTTTTTAAATACAGTGTCATCTGTCAGACTGAAAAGAGTCCAAGGCATGAACTCTGGGAAATAATTAACCACACCTTCAGCTACACTGCAGCTGTAATAATAAGGTGTTAAATGATAAAGGGCATATACAAAATACAATAAACTGGAAGCAATAAAAATGCCTAAAATAAGCCTGTATTAGCTTGTATTAATCAGGTTATCTCATATGACATACACCATGGAGGGGCTGGATCACAGCCCCTCCCATAATGTAAGTGCAGTCACTGCTGCAGTCAATGGCATTTTGCTTTCCTCTTTGCTTGCTCTTATCAACATGACTGGTTTGGCTCCATATCCTGTTTTCCACTGTGACACCTACAAGTAAAACTGCTGCCATAAAGAGAAAAAAAAAATCCATCCAAACAATGGGCAGCTTCCCTTTCCCAGCTGCAATAAAAAGCCAGCGAGCAGGAGGAGCGGCTCCAATATTTAACAATGCAGGGGAGTCATTTACCACTACTGGCAAAAATACAGCCTCAAAAAAAAAACTCTTACATGCAAGCCAAAAGAAGCAACTGTCAGTGTATTAACAGTTTGTCCTTGAGGGTGTGCGGCCCCTAAGGGGACAAAATAGCATAGTAGCCAGAGCCAACAACCTATCAGGTTACTCCCTTGACAAATGACAACTGCTCTGGGTTTTTACAACCTTCTCCCATTATATTTGTCTTAAAACAAAACTGCACGGTGAACTTTTTCAGAGTTTATTATAATGAATCCATCAGTGAATATGGTGATAAAAAGTGCGGGGCCAGTCATGCTGTTGGCACACTTACACTGTTGCACAATAGATAATTGTAAGAACTGTACACCCTTGTGGTAAACCTGATCCTTTCCAGTGAAACAGATGTGCTGCAGGGGGATTAAATATAATCAAGTATCAAATGGTTTTAATAGCGGCATGTCCTTTGAAGGGCTAACCTGTTGGATCACCTTAAATAGTCTGCTTCACTTTGTAAAGCTGCCATGTGATGTGTTACCAGGCTTCAGCAAGCATAATTACTCACCCAAAGGTGCTGATATGTAAACCAGTGTGAACCAGAGCTCACGCAAGGTAAGCTTGGGCAGACAGATATCTGCACTATCACATGGTCACCTTTTGTTCAAACGCCTCCAGTGAGAAATTCTGTTGTGTTGAAGAACAAAAAAGTTTGCTACTGAAGTGACACTGACACATATGCACACACATTAGTGGAATTTTTGCTTTATGAGTAAAGTTCAGAGTAACTGAACTAGCATTGTTTGTTTCCACCCAACACTTCAACCCCATGCATTCCTGTCAGCCACATTTGATGCTATTTCTCCTCTTATCAACCATTTTCACTCTACATTAATCGTACAACAAATAAAAAAATAAGCAGACAATAGACAATAACTCCTGGAACGGTCATGTGTTCACTAGATGTGCCACTGGTCATCCTTTCCCAGGACACACCCTGAGCTTGTACTTCACTTGAAGCAAAGCAGTGAAGTGACCTGCTCTGCTGTGGGGGCAAGGCAACACCCAGGTGTTAAAGCCCCTCCAGCTTTATCATACTGACAGGAAAACATTCCAGATGCACCTGAGAGGAAAATCATGGTCAGTAAGAACAGGTTTAAACTCAACCCATCAGAGCACTGTGACTCTTTCAAGACAGCCAAAAACCCACCTTCATGGGCGTGCAAAATCTATAAATCACTGAACTATTAATGAAACTGTGTCATTTAAAGTGCACGGTGTAAAACAGGGTATCAGATTAGTGTTGTTTACAAAGGCCTGCAGCCTCCAGGCTAGCACATTCAGACCAAGACTCAACTGAGCCTCCAAGGTCATCTGAGGCCAGTTTGATGGCAGAGATTAGTGTAAAGCAAGCAGGACTCTGGGGATTACAGTGACACTGCAAGTGGTGACAGAAGAGGCATGAAGAGGATGGTGGGCATCACCACCAGTGATTGTTACATCCAACACAGTGACTGAGGGTTTGAAACAGTGCAAAGATAAATCATGAGGCTTTGGCTGAGTTTTCATTACTTTTGTTTCTGATTAATTTAAATTAAGTGTCTTTTTAGATGAGTTAACAAGGCACTTAGGCTTAAGACAGGACAGGGTGATGATGATTTTAGTTTTTTTTTTTTTTTTTTTACTTTTTGAACATAAATTCTTTCCATATGTCACACATTGGTGTGACTGACAAATGTGACACTGTAGCTAGATCAAAGCCTAGCTATGTTAACCAGCAACGTTATGACAATACAAGTTTGTTCATCAATTCTCTACTGACCCCATAAGACTTAAACACTTTCATTCATCAGGCCCACAAAGTAGAAAACAGCATCACCTAGCCAGCCAACGAACAAACATTAAAAATGCCTTGTAATTGGTCATGCAAATAAATCTATTAATCAGAGTACTTATTGGTGCAGATGTTCAGGATCATCCTCCAACAACGCTGGAACAACAGAGGAAAGTTCACTCACCTGAAAAACAGACAAACAGAAAAAGACACATTATTTTACAGTCAGTTTGGGTAAAAGTTCATTTATATGCTCTATTACATTTCCCACACAAACCTTATTCAAACTGTGTCAGCAATGTTAAACAGTAGACAAGGAAGGTTAAGTGTTTTGCATGAGCAGAGCACAGCAGTGTGAAATGGCCTCAGACAAGATTACAGTCAAAGAGGTGCATTTTTTTTCTCCATGCGCTGGAACACTCTGGTTTTAATAGCCATCCGACAAAGACTCCAGCAACAAATTCATTATCATGGTTGAGCCTTCAGGCTTATTTTGTATCTGCTAAAATAATCTTTGAACCAAAGAAAAGTGAGATCTTGATCTCCTAAATCTCTCATACAAAGAACAAGCAAGGAAAATCAATGAATAACACACCCAGGAGGTATACTCAAGTTACCTGGTTAACATCGCCATCTACTGGACAAAAAGGATAAAAGGTTGCTGAGCACAATCTCAATTTAATGTGAGTTACTTGGCCACCACAGACTGATATGATTTACAGTGTGGTCTGGACCTGGTCAACATGAAAAGTGCCTTGAGACAACTTTGTGATTTAAAACTGACTTGACTCAACCAAATCTTCCAAACTCATTCAGGATATTTGCGACTATTTGTGTGGACAAACTGAGACAATGACTGGAAACTAGAACATCAACTCCTTTGATCAGAGTCAGTTTATGAAGCACAGGCTATCTACATGTAGAAAAGGAGCACTGAGCCTGAATATTTACAACTTGATCTGGTTCATGTTCTCAGAGTAAATTAGAAGTTTATATCCTTGCTTTTCTTTTCAACACATTAACAGAACACATGTTAACAATTCCCAGTAAGAAAAGAACTAAAAGTTCAGCACAAAATGTTCAGACTTCATAAAAATTGGTTGCTAGCTTGCAAATGTTCCAAACCTCCTCTGACTGACTATACTGACTATTTCAGTTGAAAGGCTCAAAGTTTACAGCTGTCCATTTCAATAGGGTCATTCCACTCTGCCCCCTGCACTTACCACCCACGTCGCCCTGCTACTGTGCGGGTCATACCCCACATACGCACCAACCTAGTTTCCTGTGCATGTGAGTTTCATAGGAATACTTGCCACCAACCATCAGTCCTGCTAGTGTTTCTTCTGTGTAACCAACACTGTGTTAAATCATCGCCTTATGACACCAACGATCCAGGAAATTTCCCGTTCTAAAAGAGGAGCTGTCTAATGTTTGGTATGGTCTTTAACAGCTGCTTGTCATTGCTGAAAGGTTTGTGGTGAATCTTTACGGTAAATATTTTTCATAATATGAGTTAGTAGGTTATATTGAGGATAATAACATTTAGTGGGCAGCATTTAATCTTTTATGGATTTACATTATATTGGTTTCTCTTTAATAAATGGTTCACATTCTGTGGTTCATTTTAAATGGTCATGTCTATTTTTCAACATAACACTCGATGAATGGGAATCCAACTATCTTACTGCTTTATTGCTTGCATAATATGTGTACAGGAGAAAAAAAACAACAACTTAGGATGAGAGATTTGTCATGAAGATTGATATTTAAACTACCGTAGACTCATCTGTGGTAATACTGAACATTTTTAGTTGAATTTGCAGCTGTTGTAGACATCTAGGCCGCCTTTGGTTTTATTAAACAGATGATTATGTTCTCAAATTATTTTTTATTTGGTCTATTAAATGTCAAAGGGTGGTGCACATCACTATCACAGAGCAGATTTAAAGTGTTGAGACTGTCTGCCATTTCATTCAGCAAAGTACAAATTTGGCTTGTGTCTTTCCAATAAACAGACATGAGATAACAACTGCCGACAGGATCCCATGATATTTTTTTAGCTTGTGAACTTATCAAATCCATATCAAATACAGAACAACAGGATGTGAGAGCAAGCAGTCAGACTCTCCTCTGGAACATCCCATGGTCACATTTCCTGGATGGACAGTTTGTGACGTATTAAAAATCCACATTTCAAGGACAACATCATGGGCCAAAGAAGCATTACATGATTAATTTCTCTAGCAGTTTAGTTCCACACTTGCATTACATTGGTGGAAAAAAAAAGAAAAGTCAAACACAAACAAGCAAAGGCCAAAATATTTTGACTTTAGGCCCCTAAAGTCTGCTTTAACAATGCTGGATCCTAGAATTCTCATAATACAACTCTAGTTAAGAGCTCATCTCTGAGCTATTAGTCCCTCACTTCACAATCAATATCCCAAATCTGTAACTCAGATTTTCTGATCAATATTTTTGAAGTTTTCAAACTTTGGTTTAAGTAATTTATCTGACTTTAGAAAGCTCATCAGAAAACAATAATACAATGTTTTTATAGAAATAATGTTAAAGTTGTAAAACCATATTCTTTATCAAGTTCTGATAATTTACTTTCTTCAAGTAAAGTTTGTTAGGAGTTTTTCTGAAGCTGCTATTTTCGGGGG
>JAQNCA010000030.1:16760258-16770443 GCA_029783725.1 Acanthurus tractus
CTTTATCAAGTTCTGATAATTTACTTTCTTCAAGTAAAGTTTGTTAGGAGTTTTTCTGAAGCTGCTATTTTCGGGGGGGGTTCGAAATGTCATGAATTCTTTCCTGTGCTGCAAAGGAAATATTGTTTTAACGAATGACTTTTGCCTTTTCTGTGTTGTTGAGAGTGTAAGTCTTTGTTCTGTTTATGAGGAAAGTGTAAATTGTATTTATTGAGAGATTTTATTTATTTATTTTATGATTTATGAGCAGTTGCCACTTTAAGATTTTTTTGTCCAAGATCCAAGTTGTTTTTTAACTAACTGATAATCAATCGATCCATCATTTCTCATTTAAGTCAGTGAAAGTGCAATTTATGCAGTAATAGGTACCTTCAGGGCTGCACAGCGTCAGTTTTTTGTAGCACTGCAATGGATTACTTTGTAGCCTCGTCGGGGGTGGAGACTGCAATCTAGCACTGTCCAAAAACAGTAACAACCTAACACACACTTCTCCAGTGGAAACGGACCAAGAAATTTGCCCTTGGCTTTTCCTTTCTGTTCAAACCTCCACCAGCCAAACACTCAGACAGAAACACACAGTATTCCACTTCTTCTCGCTCTGTGGGAGGTCTTTGAATCATGCTGCAGCCTGATGGAAGCTCAGTGGGAACTTTTTTCCTCAGTAATCCCAGAGAGTGCGACAGCAAAAGGCCTTTGAGTAAGAGAAAAATCCCTCCTCTGTGAGCTCTGTGAGCTCTGGAGAGTCAGCAGCATGGACACATCACACTCAGAAGAGCACACACAGGGAAATATACTGCTCAGGCTGCTGAAACACAGACATAAAGTAGCAAATTAAGGAGCCGCAAGTGGAGACTAGACAGTAAATCTCTGTAGGAGCACATGGCCACAGTCAGCATCCATTGACAAGTGAATCACACCACAAGAGGTTTAATTCATCTTTAATGCAGCATTGTGAGACCAGAGGTTAAAGCTGAATATTGAGAAGAAAAGTAAAAGTGCATCACTGGTAAGTGGTCATGTCTGTGCTGCCTTAGCTCTGGAATTACAGGAGATCACCTATCAGTCACACAAGTAAGTGGAGTACAATAACTTTGTATTCTCAATGATTTTTGATGTTTTGTATTTATACCATTGAATGTACATGTATCATTTACAAAAGGCCTGTAATTGCACATTTATGCTGTATGTGATTATTGTTTTCTTCAAATTGTGCAAACATGTGCCCCAACATCCAAGGATTACTGCATGTACGCTTGCAAGAACTTTGTGTACAAATGTACAATGTCACCTCCTCTCGTGAAGAATAAAACAAACAAATTCCTGACAAGTCAAAGAAAATGACATGTTTTGAGGATCGACATGAGGACGGTAAACCTGTAGTCCCATATGGTAGACACAATCATTACCAGCTTTAAAGCATGTTGTTCCTGCAAGCTCTGACAGGAAAAGCAAATAGACTTCAAAATATGGATGACACACTGATCCAGTGACAAACACAGAATACAGTGAAGGAAATGTTGTGAAGACACAATGAAGAAAAACAAGCCAGTTTCAGCCTCACAGGATCTTCAATATAGAAGACACTTGGAGGCAAGAACACTGTTCTTTTAAAAATTTTTCTGTTTCTGTGCATCTCTTACATCTAATTAAGAAGTGATGCGGAGCTGCTCTATGACAGCATTTAAGTTTTATGTTTTCTCCCAGTTTAGCAGAATGATATTTTAATTATTCTTTACATCTTTTGTCACTGTGTTTTGAAATCTCACTCCTCAAGTCATAAAAAAAAAAAATTTCTGGTCAAATTAGTTATACGGGGGGCTACAACAAGATACAAGAATAAATTATTATCATTTTACAACACAGCATTGTACATAGAAATTAGAGTTTGTAGTTTCTTTATGTCACTTTTGAAGCAAAAATAAATCTTAATGGATTATAGTCAGTAAGTTCATAAATCTAAAACTAATTCTTATGCTTGAGTGCAGATATGCTTTGCTCACATGCTCATACGCATCACCTCAGGCTGCGCATTTAGTTGTGTTACAATGTATTTATTGTTGCATAGCAACATAGTGTAATAGCTGCTCGATGATTTACTATAGCCATCAAATTTCTACTTACGCTCAACTGATTATCTTGCAACGCATGCTAACTTATTGTACTCCTTGTGCTCTGACAGAGTTAACTTTGCAATCATATGATTCTCTATCAAACAGAACAAGTGACTAGCAGTAAAAAAAATGGTCCTTTAAGATAGTATCCATCACATGTACATATGTAAATATGCTTTTTCATTATCTGTATGAAATGACAGAATGATGAAAGTCTGTTTCAGACAAATTTAGAGATTCAATCACCTGACAAATCAAGTAACTGTGTAACATTAATGGCTTAATGCATTAAGTGCTGTTAATCCAGTGTTGACATAAAGAATGTGATTTGCCATATTACCTGGTTCACTGGAACCAGAAACACTTGAGAAACAGCTGCCCTGCAATGGCGTGGTCAAATCTGACAATTACTAAATGTCCATCGTCTCACAGGTGGACAGCATATCGTCCAACTCTTACAGGTAAATGTAAAATCGAACAGACACCTGTTGTGCGTTTGCTGCTGCTTTATAGTGTGACCTATGTGCAGTCCCACCCACAGTCCAGAAATTCTTCTCTCCGTCTGCTCTCCACCTGTATCACTTTACCTCCTGGCTTCGTTACCTGTCTCCTTTCTCTCCTTTCAGCTGCTCCTCTGTTCACTGACAGCACTCACAACAGTGTGGCTTACCTTTGCTCGAGAAGAAGGCTTCCATGCTTAACATTTCTGGTGAGGTTTAAAGAACTTTGGCACTTCAGAAGTTACTGCAACAACTTTTCCCCAACAGCTTTCGTTCACAGATGACTCTCTCTCTCCTTTTTTTGATCTCAGTATGTCACGCCGGATCTTTGACTTTCTCTCGCTATCTCTGTTCTTTCTCAGCTCTCTCTTTCAAACACGTCACGCCGTGTAGATCAACAGAATGGGAGTCCCCAGCCCTCCCCCCGCCTGCTTCACAGGTCAGAGACGCCCTTCATAATAATACCTCTGTTCCTGTGTATGTGTGAGTGTGAGAGTGTGAGATTGTGCGCAAGGCTGAAGTGTTTGTAAAAGAGCTAAAATTTCACAGCAGCAACAAAGGCAAACAAAAGCATGAAGTTGAAAGGAACAAAGAACGTGAGCGAAAGGATAAAATTAAATCTGGCATGAGCACTCAGGGTTTCAGCTCGACAAATGAGATGTTTAATTCAATAATTACAATCAATGCAAGGTTTCCATGCAGCTTTGTCAAGGACTAAAGATACTGTCACCATTAAATGTGCAGTGAGAGCATGTCAAATGCTTTCTTGCCCTGCAGACATGCTGAGAAGAAATAAAAAGCCTGTGTGACCATCAGCCGGACGGAGAAAGAAGACATTTTCTGATTAAGGAGACAAGAGCGTTACAGATTGAACAGACACAAGGGGCTACAGCACTGGAACAGGGCCACATACTCAAGTCTCAGTGAGATACGTAGCTCTGAGAAGAAAAGAGAAGTGATTGAATATGCATTGTGTAACCCACTGTAAAAAGAGGTGTGTGTCAGTCGGGTAAAAGAGTGTCTGAGTTATATATAGCCAAAGTATCCAATCAGGCCATTTAACTGCGTCTACCTAAACTCATCGGGCTTGGAATGCTAAAGCTGTTGCAGGTGAATAAAATACATCCACTACATGTCCAACATGCATCAAGATTTGTATCCTGCATGTCGGGTAAACATCATCGGTATTTACGGTGTTTGTCTAAGTGCTGTAAAAGCTGCGTAGTCAAGCAGGTGTTTGAGTGTTTCTGTGGAAAGGGTCAATGATTAACACTTATACTAAAATTGCAGCATAGCACCACACACTTTAACCAGACAAAGAGATATCAAGTGGACCCTGATGAGAGAGCTGTGAATGGAGGACAGAGATAAGCCTTCCACACTGTTACATTATTACAGATGATGAATGGAAGTTTTTAAGGTTTAATTGAGGAAAATGTTCCCCATATATTAAAATAGCAACTAATTAGACCTACCTTGACTGGACATTAAGGCTTAGTTTTAAGATAATGAAACCTCTTTTTGCTGTGGAACTCATGTCTGACTTTAATCTGGGTCCAGTCAGTCCACTGATCCATCTTTCAAGACCAGAATTTCATTTGTTTGACCTCTTGGTCTAGTTTCTTGAGAAGAATTAACATATCTGAAGCATTAAAGAAAACAGTTTGTAACAGAAAGTTGTGTATTAAATATCTTAGACATTTTCAGGGCAGTTTCCATTTGTTCATATAACACTGACAATCAAATTCAAAGTCAACATTCGACCACAAAAGCTAATGCACGTATGTCCGAGCTTTGAGTTTTGCATGGGTTGGATGGGCAGAGCAGAGGGCAGACGCCAGCGGACTGTTACTGATGATGATTGCACCTGAGAGAGAACTGGAGGAGTAGACCGGAGCTTTTGGAACAACCTGGAGTTTTACTAATCTGTTATGATCTGGAGCTATTTGCCAGCAGGAAAGAGAGAGAGTTATTTTTTAACTTTTGGGTGGTGATGTCATAAAATATGATAACAGACATTTGAGGCTTCATTCAAAACCTGCATCAGATGTTTTGTATGTCAAAAAGATACTTTGTTATAGCAATAATGTTTGTTTAACTGTATCTGCACCTTGTATTTGTGTATATGGTTGTCGGCTGTGCTGTACTTTCAGATTCCTCAAAAAAACCCCATACTTGGAGTCTCTGCTATTATGCAGCTGATACTCCGTCAAACTCATGCATATTTGCAGAGGTCCTTAAAAACTGATGATGCTAAAAATAGGATGGGGCAGAACTGAACCGTCTTACAGTAACTCTAACCCAACTGTTTTAGTTAGACAATTATTTACTTAATATACTTACTGTTGTGTTGACAGCTTGTTGTGCTGCCCCCAAGTGGCTAAGGAAATAAATCATCACAGGAGAGATTTTTTTTTTCTTTGAATCCATTAAAACCAAATATCACTTCGCTTCTGTGGCACTTCAATCACTGAGTCTCTTCTTAAAACCCATAGCTTATAAACAATTAACCTTATCAAGCACTCTAATGGCATCATTCACCCAGGACCCACAACACACACACAGGACCCACAACACACACTCACATCTCCTGACAAAAGCCAGGAAGTGAGGAAATGACAAGCACAGTCAGGACTGATGAGGATGATCAGGGGGACACTAATTGAAATCACAGCAGCGGAGTTGCCTTTCAGCTGAACTACACTGTGAGGTCTTTCCCCTGGGTCTCACTTACGCCAAAAATAGTGCAACAACACAGAGGGGAAACTACCCATGATGCATTTCCTAGCACTGGTGCAGGGATAACTATGTCAGAGGAATGTCCTGTATTGTGTGTAAATTGCTTGAGGGCTTGTGGACAAGGGTGTGAAATGAGATGCGTAGCGACCATGTGACAAACGGTGCTGATGTGCCAGGTTAGAGTGAGAATAACAATGTGTAAAGGCAAGTAAGTGCGCTGTGTACTGCTTAATAGGAGAGATCCACAACACATGCTGTTGAATCACAGCTGAAACATGCCAGACAAAAGCCTGACACACCACAAACAACAAGGGAATTTGATGTGATTCCCATGTGGTGGATTACAATGGAAATAGGAGGAAAGAATGGAAGAACTTTTCCACAAGTAAACAATACCAATATTTACACCATCCATTGTCCTGTCCCATCTCCCATAATAGACCACACAGACTCGACCACACAGAAGCCAAATGATCCCCATAGTTTGATCATTTCCTCCCATTTTTGTTCTGAAAGTTGTTTTCTCACTGAGGGCTTATAAATATCTACTAAGTCCAATGTTTTGTTAAGTTTTACAAGCACAATGGAGCAGAGATGAATTTATTATCTGTAAATGGCAACAGAACGGGGGAGTTCAAACCTCCACTGCTCTTCTGCATTACTGAGACTTGTTTTTAGAGTTTGGCAGGGTTGAAAATGTCATAGGAGATATATTAAGTAGAGCGTTTTTTTCTTTCTTTCTTTTATTTTTACAGCTGTAATATTAAATGGCCAAGAGGACTTCTAACAGGTTACTGTACTCAATTTTGGAGTCTCATTTTAATATACAGTTTTGTTTTTTTTTCAGTTCTTTAAGGGGTGTTAGATAAGTTTGCGGCTTCAAGTAGAAAGAGTTGATTTATACGCATGAGTGGTTTAACTCAAAATGTTTTAATGTGAAAGTATTTTTGGTTTGTTTTTCTTCTTTCTGGTTTGTTTTCAGGTAGTTGAAAACTACATGCCAGCACAGAGAAAATGCCCAACAACAACCTTCCTGCAGTCATCCATGAATGTTATTTTTAATTTCTGACAAACAACCGTCCTCTCTACCAGAAAGGGCTCAATGTTGACATTTTGACAGTGCTGATGACATCATGGCTGCTGGGGACCACTTCCATGTGGTCCATCAACTTCTCGAAAGAAGGGATCTGTTTGCTTCACTGAAGCTCCACTTAGTTTGTAAATCTAGGCAGGGATTAAAAAAAGAAATGTTAGGATTTGAAATGTCACCGCTTGTATACCTTTGGCTCTGAACTCATCAATCACTTCTCATATTATAACAATAGATCACAAGTTTCTGACTAAATGTTTTCTTGTGCACATTTGTCATGTTGAAGTTTGAGAATGAGAATTAGAGGTTTTCTTTGCCTGAAATTGTATTTTTCAACTTGAGATCATGAAGTCATGGTTCTGATTCTTGCCTCATGTGACACACACAAAGTCACACTTTTAGGTTGAGATTCTGTGGTAACATGTCAATCTAAGAGACTATCTTTACACTCTGTGCATATGAAATATGTAACAAATTGGAAGTGATGCTTTCCAAAAGACAGAGAATTCATTGTTTCCTTTTAGGACCACAGGATGAGATCTTTTTTGGCCTCCTTCACAGGTTTGACTAAATATTTAATCATTTTTTTGCCAGCTGACTTAACCACTTTGAGTACTTGTCTCTGTGTTTATAATGTTAGAAAGTTTGCTATCCACTGAGGAGGATCATCACACATAAGGACATTCAACTCAGTACACTTTGTTTAAATAGTGAATGAATTAAGCTTTAGGGAGCTAAAGTCCTAACATATAAGTCACTTGATTGTGGTCAGATATGTACATATCATACAAGTTGTTTGTTGATCATTAATCTTTAGTTGATAATTCAAATAAATAAAAGAGGCGTCAGAGTAACTGTTCCCTCAGGGGTCGGTCTGTGAGTCACTTCCTACTTGATATAACATCTAGTTAAGCTGCTGTTTTGTTATCAGTCTCTGCTACCAGTCAGCCATTGGAAAACCAAACATTGGCATGGATGCATACTGGAGAAAATCAGACAGTCAAGCTGTATAATGACTTAACTTCACACTGCTGACAATCTTTCCTTAGTACAGAGTCCAAAGGCAGTATAATTATCTTCTTCAGTCTGCAGACAATCATAAACTGTCCTCCCAAACACTTATCTTAGACCCACTGAAGCTTTAATTAACCTGGGTCTCATTCCATTCCTCTGACTTGCAGCTTTTGTCAAACTGCTTGCTGCCATTTTTGGCGTTTTTGGCAGTTAGCTGTCTCAGATCAAAGATAAATGTTTGTGGTCTGAGTTCATCTTCTGTTTTACTTTTAGAACTGCAGCCAAGAATGGATTACATTCATTTTTAGCCTGGCTACTGTAATGCAAAACAAACATATCCTTTTATATTAATATTTATTTGGTCAACTAATGTACATAAATACGATTTTGAGGTATTTGTGCTTAACCAAGGTATTTCTATTTTATGCTACATTACACTGTTATTCCTTGCATTTTAGAGGGAAGTATTGTACCACCTTTATTTAAAAAGCTCTATTAATATGTAAATTTGTACATTTAGATTATTGATGCAAACATCAAATCAACTAATGAATGATACACGTCACTGTATAAATGGTATCACTATATGGGTTTGGGAACTCTTCATGAGAATGTTGTCGTTTAACGCAGCTTGTTTACAAATGATTTTTTTCTGCGTTTAGTTACACAAAGTCCCATCTTTTCTGGGTTTTCTGGTTGTTTGAAATAATATATGTTAAAATCAATTCATCTATTTATTATTTGAAATGGGACATCTTGCCAAAGGACAACTTTTACTTTTGGTTATCTAAGTATTTTTATTTGCCAATGAGTATTGTCACATTTTTGCATTCATAATATTTTAACTTTCTCTTCTAGAGCACCTCTTCCAGAGCCGATAGGTATAGGGCACGTAGCACATTTTCATATCATATCAACAGTCTCCTTCAAAGCAGTTACAACTTCCTAAGTCTTAAAAGCCCCTTGCAACTTTTCCTTCCTCCCTTTGTGCTGCCGTACAAGACCTGGATCCAATATAGAAACACTTAGAGGGCACAAATGATAGAAGAGAAAGTGAGTAAATTCACTACAGTTACTATGACAGTCAAGAAGTACATGAGAATACTAAAGATGAAAAACTAACAATGTTTGAAATTTGCAGTCACGTTATGGAATTATCACTGCATTCAATCAAAAAAACACAATTACCATAAATGTACAAAACACTTTTGTGGGACAACAGGCAGCATAAACACTCCTCTAACCTGCATGTTTACAACTACTTACCAGACTTATGTTGATAAATTGCTGTACAACACAAAACAGGAAGAGGGCACTGTTCGGTCAACACATGCAAAGCTAAATGACAGGTAATAAAATGTAAATCAGTGTTAGTCCAGGCAAAACAGTCAAGTGATGCAAAAAAAACTGATTAGCGTCAGCTTCCTCATTTATGCTTCTCCAGCTGCTTGGCCATCAGCTGACAAATTATAACCACGCAGGTGTTCAGTTTTGCCTTTTAGATTTACTGCTGCACAGAGTTTTTAAGAGCCCTTTAAAGCCCCCTTTTCCCCCAAATTCAACAGTATAAAACAAGTGTGTCACTGTATACTCGGAGAGGGTGAGGGATAAAAGCTTGACGGAAAAGTGTCCAAAATGGAGGCTTAATTTTGTAGCTTGGCAAATCCTTCACTTGCACTGGTATGTTGTATGAGTTTTTCTAAATTTATTAAAGTTAAACTGATTAGTTTTTGAAAAAAACATGCTATGTTAGTCCCACACATGGTTCATTGTATTCATTCTTCAAACTATCATCCATCCATACTCTGAAGTATAGAAAGAATATACAAAGAATATATCTAATAGAATTAGAAATATGTCTGCTTTACATCTACTTGTTAGCATCACCATGGTTAGCATGTTTGCATTGATCCTTAGCATCTAAAAATAATTAGGTTGCTGAACTTCTTGTGTTTCTCAAGAGGCAAGAGTTAAAAGGATGGCTAGGTGATGATTAGATGGAGACAACACTGATATGCCTAACAAAGGTGTAAGGTGTATAAGGTGTATTTCTAACACTCTCATTAGTAATATGCTCACAAACAAGATGATTCATAGACCTGAGAAGCATAAGACACTGACACAAACATTGTGCATGTCTCCTTCCCTCACTCACATATACATACAGTGGTCATGCCACTATTAAGTACCTCAGTTCAAGGTAAAAACACACAGAAGACATGCAATTTCTGACTATGATTCTCTGTTTTTGTGGTACATTCTCAAGTTTGAGAGCTGACACAGGCCTGACACTGTCCTGAAAACAAACTGTGTTCTCTGTAATCAGCACAGTGGATGCGTTATGATGGCAGAACAGACATGCACTTAAAAAAAGTGTTCAAGCAGTCCTGTAAAAGCTGACACAACAACATGTGATTATGGGACACTCATATCCGAAAAGAGAACTAGGAACACGGTGTGTTCCGTAGCTTTGACATTTCATACAATTATTACTTTGTGGTTTAAGGGGGGGGGACATAAAAGAAGAAACAACGGTAGCAATTTCAGGCTGATATGACAAATCCAGAAGTAATCCTCCACAGGTTTGACTCTTATTCATCATAGCTTACTTGGCCTGCGGATCAACACTCCGCTCTGCGGTACCTCTGTGGGCCGGCGGCGCCCCCCCCCCCGCGGCCACGCCCAGGGCCCCAGGCGCACAGAGAGAACACCAGACCATCCAGGAGAGAGT
>JAQNCA010000030.1:16770543-16815534 GCA_029783725.1 Acanthurus tractus
CAAAAACCCCGACTAATACGTCCCCGGATTTTATCTTTATCAAAATTGCCTCCTTGGCCCGGGGCTAAACAATTCGTTGCCCTGTAACCCCGTGCCCCCCCCCCCAGCAAGTTTAGCACCCATCAGACATGACAAACAGGACAGTTGCCAACTTTGGCAGATATCGTTTTGGTCAGGAAACAGAGGTGCAGTAAAATATGACAGAGGGAAACATAGTCTGTGGAAGTGTTCTCCACAGGGCAAATATGAGGATACGGTCTGTCAGGCAGGTCAGTGGCTGAAATTCTTTGACTGTGGCACGGAAACAAAGGAAATGGGACAGCAAAAGGAAAGACGATGGTATGAGAAGCTACAACCTGAATACAGACAAAAAGGTCAGGGAATTCCCTCTGACTCTGACTAGTGTGTGTTTGATGGAAAGTATGCTGACTGACTGCCTGACCATTTGTGTGTGTAGAGTATACTTGATTGAGCATAGGGACTAAAGGGCAAGCTTGACGCAGACACACGACAGATAATATTGTTTTTAGCAACAGTTAAAGGAAGAGGCAGGGGATCTTTGTAACCCCTCCAAGCACTCATAATTCTAAGTCAGTCAGGCAGGAAGATGGTGAAAAAACATTATGCTCACACAGTCCTTAGACAACAGTGAACAGGAGGTCCCACACATGACGTGACTTCAATCTATCCCTCATTTGACAGTAATGGACTTCTCATATCTCTAATGGGCAATAGATGTGCTGTATTAAGATTTTCTTTTTGACTTTGCTCCTGTTGCGCATTATGTGTTGCTGTTTGTCATACATTGAGTACATTGGTATATTATTTTTATTTTCTGTATATTAAAACAAATACATAATCAGTATCATGTCCATTACATAAAGGCCTTGTTGCAATTTGTCTACAATAAAAAAAAGGGCTAGAACTTTTTTTTTTCTTGCATCTATCTTTGAAGAAGCACATGCATCTGCTGTATAAATAAAGTTTTATTAGTACGGATTTCTATTGATCATGTCATGATTTTTACAAGTTTTGACATTTGTTTATTTAATGTGTGCCGCAGTATCTGAACAGACAAGGGTTTAGTTGCATCAGTGAACTAATGAACAATAAACATTAATTGCTGCTCACTACACACTTTCCCATAGCTCTCTCTAACTGCTAGTAGCTGCATTTAGCTTGATAGTTTAATTAGCCATGCAGCTAGTGGCATTAGCTGAACAATCTCACTGAAACCAGAGCTGTTTATCCCTACTGAACAGAGGTCAGTGTAATGTATTATGATACTTCTACTAGAAGTGTTGCTTCATAATGTTAAACTATACCAAAAAAAAAAAGAAAAAAAAGGATTTACTACAGTTTTGTCTGCGTTTATAGACATTTTATCTAAGGAGTTAATTCAGAACCAACTCGCCTCCATTAAACATTAGGGCTGAATTTAGTCCTTAAGCACACAGAGAACAGAGATGAACACAGGGAGGATGCATTATCACTTTCCTCTACATAAGCCAGTTTTAAACTATCTGCCACAGGCTGGGTACAAAGTGACAGCAGGATGTGATAGCTCCCATCTTAATGCACACGGTAGCTGACTGTGGATATCTGTCATGAGACAGAACAGGGAACGGCCACAGGGATTTTATACGCCTGCAGATCTTCACTCAGGAAGTGCAACTGAGACCGAAATCGATCCGAGGATGAGACACAGCGGGGGAGACAGAGAAAGGGATGACTGGGGGGGGATCACATTAATTACACATACTGAACATCTGACAGTTTCCTGGAATCATACCTCATGACCTAATGGCAGTTCACATAAAAAGCCCTGTTTCCTGGAGAGAGATATATCACACCATGTTCACAACATCTTGACACTGCAGATTAAGAGATCTGGTGTAAGAGCATCAAACACTGAGGTGCTTCACTACTTAAGTCACACACATTAGATCCTTTTCCAACTTTTGCACTGTGGTGGGATACAGAAAATAGTTTCCTGTAAGCGTAACTGTGTGAAGACTCACACATACTGTCTACAATAAGAGCCCAAGTGTCAGACAGTGACACAGCTGTGTTTACATGAAGTTTTATTTTGGGACTCTGATGAAACTCGCAGTCGAGAAACTCACTTAAAGCAATCATTGCTGATGTTTTCATCATAAATTTTCTGCCTTCTTCTGCTGTCGGGTGATGAATTAATTCTGTGATCAGATCTCTGATAGCATAACCAGATGGGTGGGTGATAGCTGTGGGCTCTGTGTCAGGTCAGCACGGTGTTCATTTATCAACAGGAAATCAATATGAATGCCACCATCATTATTTCACCCTGACAGCCACCAGCAGCATCATCACCCATCTCTTACTGCTAGGGAGTGGCATCATGACATCACCAGATCACATTTCATCCTGCTTTAGCTCTCTTTAGGACTCAAAGTAACATTATGTAACTACCATGTCCTTAATTTCTAGCTAAAAAATCTGTTCGGTGGAACACAATAGAGGTCTTGTAGTCAGAAACTCTTCCTGGCACCAAGTCACATAAAATATAAACTTATACATCATATCGCTTTAATCTGGAGGTCTTGTGTGAAATTTGTTACAGTGACCTTGGGTTTGGGCCATAATTCTATGGTTGGGTTCTTGAATGTTGTACTTTGTCTGGATGCTGGACACATTTTCGCTCGTCTTTGCCAATCACGGCACCTACTGCACAAAAGGCTGTTGAAGAGGGCAATGTTTCTGTTTAATGTGGGGTTCCTTTCTGTTTTCTTTTACTAATTATTCTAAGGTTTTTATTTATTAGTTTCATATCATCATAGGAAACTCTGTAGGGGTTTGGTACTCTTTCTGCAAAGCCTGCAAAGCACTTTGGTACATTGTTAACTTTTCTACACGCTTAAAAATGACTTGACTTGCTTTGGGGCCTTATTGAATGGCTGCTTGGCAATATGTCTATCAGCTCACACCAGTTACACCTACAGCACCTAAAGACTCAACAGCCTTTTTGTCATCAAGTTCATCTTTTATCTTTTTTGTCATCTTCTTCTTCCACATCATCCTTCTTATCAAAGCAGCAACGTAAAAGGCTATTCAAAGTTTAGAGCAGAGATCTAATTCTTAGCATTCTCCTCTTAAAGAACAGAAACTGGAGCAGCATGTGCGCATAACTTGTTCTGAGAGGTAAAACCTGACAGGTCACATGTTGACAAGAGGTAACTATAGGAACGTGCACAGTGATGACATGAGTAAACATTACAAATAAGGACGACTGTTCCAAAAGAAAATGTTTGCTGACAAAAAGTGCAAACATCTCTGTTGACAGTCAGAACTTTCATTACTGGTGATAATAAACAATCATGTGCACTGTCTTTACCACACACAATGACACAGAAAAACAGGTGAGTAGTGATAGATATCTTCACTCATTAAGCACGGCCAGTTTTAGTGAGAAAAGGGGAAGGCAGACTTTTCCTGGTAGGTTTGCATTGCAAATGTGAGGTCTGGCTGTTTGTCATTTAAATACCTGCATGCTTTACTCCTGCAGTATTTGTCTGTTGACACAGGCTGAAATACAGTGACACAATCTTCAATGTCAGCATCACAAAAGAAGTAGAAGTAGAAGCCCACTAGTCCAACAGAGACAAGAGGAGCTCATTCTCTGCTTTTATCCTCAGTCACCTTCATTTAGTTTTATACTTAAAGACATTACTACTAAGATGAGTTTAAAGTTTCTGAGATTAGGATATGATGCATTTCCTCTGCTTTTCAGACAATGCCTGTGTCGGGCACCCCTCCCTTCCAGCCTTCCCACTGAGACACAATAACACAATAAAATGTCTGCCTCATTCTTTGCTGTCCAGCCTCTTACTTTCATGTCACATTACACACAGTCACATAACCAGAGGCTAGAATCTAAAACAAATAGAAGCAAATACCTTTAAGAGAAGTGATCTCATTTTGGATTGACCTGGGGTTGTCCATATTGACTTTTTGACCTCCTTATGAAGAATGGTGATAATTAATATTATAAATGTTAATTATCACCATTGAAGTTGAAGTTGACGATTCAGTCGTTTGGCCTCCTTCCTGTTGAGCTGAGGTGAATACCTGAGTCTTATTTTTAATCTTTTCTGCCTCTCTTTGGTCACTTTACTCCTCTGTCTGCCACTGCAGGTTTGCTGACCGGGACGCTGCTCTGTTTTGGTTCCTGTGGTACACCATGTGCACACACTCACTTACAGTCCCTCACACACAGACAATCAGTGTGCAGGCATCTGCACAATTCAGAGCTCCTCCCTTGTCCCCTCCTTTTCTTCCTCCTTTACTTAAAGTTGGGCTTTTCATTGAGTCACTGCCACACAAACTCAGTCACTCATTGAGTCAAGCGGCTACCTGCTCTTCCACAAACCAGCTTGTCAGGATATTCAATGGATTATCATTATCTTTTAATCACTCGACACCATGAGGATGCAATAAGGAGGGAGTCTGCAGAGGATACAGATAAATAGAAAGCAGAGGGTGGAACCAAGTTCTTTTGACTTTTTTTGGCAAAATACAAAAAATAATCCAGAGCATGTCTGTGTGTGTGTATTGGTTTATGTGCGTGTGCGTGAGTGACTGTGTGTTCACTCAGAGAAACAGAACCCTGGTGCCACACCCAGATCCCTGCAGTAATTCCCAGGATGAGCCTGCTGCTTACACAGACCAACCACAAACATATGGGGAGATAGAACAACTCTCCCTCTGATCCCTGACCACACCAGGCTTAGTGCTAATTACACATTTAGCACTTGCTGGCATTTTACCACATTACTGTGAGCAACAAGGCTTTTCTGTAACAGTAGCTAATGCAAGATTAAATATTAGCAATAGAACCATAAAATATACAAAAACAATAAACAATAAGCCCACAGTCTCTGGTGAAATCATTATGGGAAGAATAGATTGAGGGTGCCAGTGTATTATAAAGCTAATTCATTACAATATAATGCATATTAAGTATTGTCATGGAATTACTATAAATGTTTAATGAAGCATTTCCTCAACCTCATCTCAAATAACACTGAAGTGATTGCTGGATTAATTTAAAGCTGCAATTAGAGATTCATACTTCTCAGTGTGTACCAAAGAGCAAATCCACTTTAGCAGGGCCATGAACCAGTTTTTAGCCATTGTAGCTACTGGCTCTAGCTACTTTGTAGATAAATATGGAAAAAAGTAAATAAACCTTGAAATACAACTGTTAAAAGAGAAATTAGCAGAGGAGGACATTTCAAACATGCATTTCTAATAAAAAGGAAATGAAATGATTAAGTAGCAATCCCATTTCAATACCGTAGATGTATGTCAATTGAAATACAACCTTTGAGCAAAGGAAGAGGTACAGAAACTGGCTTAACAATTTCATGTTTGCAAGTATGCTTACAGTGTACTGGAGAAATTAGAGCTTCTTCAAGGTTCATTAAATTGTCATGGGGAATAAATTCACAACAAAAAGTGATGTCCCTAACACTTGGTGTTATTTATTGCCAGTGAGGAAATATAGAGCTACATCAGATGACTAAAAACCCCAGGATAAAAATTACTTTTATCAGCGGCTTTTTGGCTAACCGCAAATCTATTGCAGTTACGGGACCCCTACTGTATTGTACTGAAAGCAATAAATATTTCCTCAAATCTGCTGAAAAGCTTTCAGAGAGAGTATGAGACTTGGCATGTCAGCAAACAATCTGGGCCTGATGTGAACAAGTTTAATCCTTAGTTTATAAATTACATCCTTTGTGCTGACGGCCGACTGACTTGATTATTAGGCATCGACATCCACCACTGATCAAACCTCATCATCACCAAGGAAGCCCTGCTTGCACCCCATAGCGCAGACTGCAGTCAAAGCCACAGGAAGTGGACAAGAACACACAGATTCAGAAGAAAATATGTGATGGCAAATCAAATCCGTCCTCTAATAATATGTCAGCGTCGGCCTTAGCTCGGACAGCAGGAGGCCTTGTTGCAGGGCTATTACTTGATTCAGCTCTTGCACAACCTCTTGTACATAATAAAGGATGTCTGGAGGAAATGACAGACACATTTTTGGCAGCAGGGTAAAATTGAAGTCTAGCTGTCCTGCACAGTCAAGGAAAATTCAATCATGTGTGTGTATGTGTATCTGTATGTGTGTGAGCTGAAGTGCACTGCTTGTAGAAGTAGTTGTGGCAACTGTCTTGGAGTACTTATTGAGAACTTGTTTTTGTACCAGACACACATACACACATACGCACACATCCACACATCCACAAACACACAAGCATGCTGGATGGACCCAGATCTGCTTTGTGTGTGTGTTTAAGTGTCTGACTGTTTGCTTTGGCTGACGTCAGGAGCCCTCTGGACCAGTGCCTGTCCTTCTCTTTCCATGCCCGGCTCTTGTCAACGTGACATGTTCCATTAAAGATGACCAGAAAATGCAAACAAGGAAGCTTCTGCGTAATTAGTTATTGAAAATAGACAGCATAAGTATGAGCTCTATAAAGTACAGGGTTATAGTGTATAACGTCATGTGGACTGGCTGTTGTGACTCCATTGTGTTTCTAAGGGAAGCAGACATTACTTAATCATGCACTGTTACATGTAGAAACTGTGTTAAGTCATCAGTAAAAACTACATTATATGCGGAAATAGGGGACTCTTTCCAAATACTAAAGCATTATAGTAAACATGAAAAAGAAAACTGACTCAAATCATAAAAGTTTTATCAATAAAGAAAAATAAATGTTGATGTGAAAGATGATTGGACATAAGAACTTGATACTGTCTTCATGTGGATATACTCAGCAACTCGTATGGATCTATAAAAAGATTTTATTCTCTTGATCTATGAAACAGCCTCCCAAAACTACAGTATTCAGCATCTCTGCCGGTAGTCTTAGACTAACATTTATAGTTTTATGAAATAAAACAATGAGGCAACAAACAACTGAAAAAAAACAGCACTCTGACGTTCAGTTGTTGTTAATGAAACTTAATATTGCGGCATTATTACTGGATGCTAATGGAATGCTAGTGCTTCTTTTAAAACAGAGAAGAGTGCCTTTTCTTGCAAATGACAAGAACACTCCAAATCACTCAAAAAAAATTAAATTTAAAAACTACACTCAAATTTCCTAGACGACAGATAGTAACTCCATTTTTAACTCCAAATAACTATACCAAATATTCTTCTCTTATCAGTTCAAGAAATGAGCAGATTGTCTGAATGGCTTTCACTTTGAGACAGGACTCATGCTTATTTGTTTAGTATTAAACTGGTTCTATTGTGCTGTAGCAGTTTTGCCAACGCCATTCACATTAAAACACTGCCAGCAGCTGGATAATCAATCTTAGATTATGTCTCTAACTGCAGAAGTAATTTCCTCACTTACAGAGAAGAATAGTGGGACTAGCTGGATGCAATAAAAACGTATAAACTGTGCCTGATGAAGAGCCAGAGGGATCTTTGGTCTGACATGTTTCGCCACATTGTCTTTATTCGTAACAGAACTGTTTCATAATGTCACCGTCTAAAGGAATATTTTATACAGATTTTGGCTGACAAAAAATCACCTTGACCCAGTGCTTGACATTTGGATTGTTCACACACTGTCCTTTGTTATCCTTTTCTAATGTTTTACAGCTCTGTAAAACAATCCATGTCCCGGGAGATGCTCATAACTGTAACAAACACAGCTCACAATGTCAAACACTAACTCTTCAGCAGCTCAAGGTTAGAGGAACCAATCTCTCAGCCTCTCACAGTGTTTCATAACTGGGTCTTGTGAGGAATGGGAGTAATGAGGAGCAGGGCTTTTGTTGTGCTATTCCAGGCTAAACTGGAGTTATTTGCTTCTGTGCAGTCCGGCACAGACTTTATAGCAGGATCCTGCCAATCTACACAACAGGGGTTTTTTTTTAGCAGACAGTGAGCCTGTAAATTGCTAAGGTTTATTTGTGAAGGCTTTCTGTCTTCACCTAAATTCTTGGTAACAGCCAAATTCAGTGAGATTCCTTCTCTTGCTTGAAGCCTGCATGTCTTTCAATCCATTACCTTTTTCAGCAGTTATTTAACATTAGGAGCTATATTTATAAAGAATTTTTTAAGTTTTTACAGACAAATATTGAGCTTATTTCACACGCAAAAGTAAAAACTAACATGACAGGAAAGGGGAAAAAAAACATGTGGCTTGATGTCACTATGTGACACAGTTTCCACACATAAAGGAACTCTGTAGTTTCTGACTAGTATTGGACCTTTATTTTCACAATCCTAATCAAGCCCTTAAAATTTCAAGCACTTCACAAAACATGTTTGCTACCACCTTTTCAGCTTTAGGAAACAACCCCTTAAGTTTGTCTTTCTTTTTACTGTACTGCATCCTAACCTAGCTAGTAACTGTACATATTAAGGGATAGTTTGTAACAGTTACCATGTATAGGCGTATATAGCCATTATGTCCTTTTTTTCACCCAAAGGCAAAGCATCAGAGTTTTTGCTTCTGCCTACACATTACCACAGCCTCATTCAGCTTACAGTAGCATGCTAACATCATGACAGTTGGTTGGAAGGACTTTTGATGTGCACTGTAACCAGTCAATGAAATTTACTGAAGCTCTATTTTAAGACAGTGCTGCAATATTTACATTGAACATATCTTCTCTTGCAGCGCAGTATTCCCACGCTGGACTGCTGTTTTTTGCCCTTCATATTGCCTCACTATTTCCCACTGAACACTTCTTCCTCTGCTACGGTTTTCACAAGTCTTTGCTGTAATCATCCATCTAACCCAGACACATAAAGTTTGCTGTATCTGTGTTACTAAGTTAGCCATAGGGGCATGATTCTTCTTTAGGAAACAGGCTTCACAAGCTCCATCCAAGCACAAGTTACAACTATTATTATGCATTTGACTAATACATTAAATATCAGTAACCAACATGGTGTCAGGCTTACTGGCCTTGCTAGCTACTGCTGTTGAAAATTCATGGCTAATCAGTGTAAACAAATGATTGCATGCCTTGTGCCTTGTTTCTTGGCAACTACAGCAGGAGAGACATTGTATAAAGGGATACAAACTGATCTAATAACAGCTTTCTAGAGGGGTTTGGAACTAGAATTAAAACATTTCCATTTTTGTCAGTTTCTTATTATTCTACACAAAACCAACCATTCTTTTTGATACTTTCACCTCAGAGTGTTTCATAGCTCCACTGGCTCACAGCCCCTCTGCCCTGTCTGCATCAGACTGGTAGCCCTGCTGTGGACATCCAGACAAAACATTCCTTCTGTTTGAGGTCACCCAGCCACTCAAATCTCCGGCCCAATGTACCGGCTTAGGGCCTCGAGCAGCAGTCAGCAGGAGAGCAGTCCAACCACCGAAAGAGACAGTCTCTGTGTTAGCCTGTGATAAAATGCTAAAGCCAAAGGAATGAATGAAACAGATCAAAGTCTGTCCATCAGGAATGGGGTGTTGTGTAAAGGGAAAGACCTACTGGGTTACAACATGTCATTTCACTGTGATTTCAGGAGGTTTTTTACCAAAATCCACAGCTGGAGTAACATTGTATTATTTTGTTAAACAAGCCAAGTTTACACTATTGTTTTGGCTTTAGTTACATAGTTCATTACATGATCTTTCTTAATCTTACAGTTTTACTTGTATACAAATCTGAAAGTGTATGAATGTAAAATGAATGTATGCCTGTTGGCAGGCAAACATCAGGCAGCTGTTAAAATCTCAACACATACTGATTTTTCTGCCACACTGATATAACCAGGACTGGTGAGGAATTCTCAGAATCAAGAGAGTTGGGAAACAAGGCATGGAGCAAGTGACCCCTCTCCTCCCATGCTCCACCCTGACACCAGGTCCCATGGGGCCTTCAAGTTGTGTGAGGTCACTCGCAATAAAGAGCGTCCTGTTTTGAGATTGGGACAAATTACAACTGAGGCGGACACTGGAGGTTCTGCTCCAAGTCACATCCTATTTGAAGAGGGGGGAAGAATAGGACGTGAGTTAGACTGTTATGTAGTGGACGAGGAGCAAGCTGGGGCTCCCCGAGGTCCTCCACCCACGCTCTGACTCATCAGCTTTGACTCAGAATTAGTTGGTTGGAGCTTGACCGTCACTGGAGAGATGCTGTTATTTCTGCTTTATTTAGATTCACCCATCAGCTACTGGAAAAGATGGCTAATCTGTGCTTTAATTAAAAGATGATCTTGGAATCCCTGAGGTGCAATGAAACGAACCTTAATGTTACCTGCTCTGAAATGGAATAATATCTCATCTGATGTTATGAAGACAATGATCCACTAGGGGCTGTGCTTACTCTGTAAAGCCCTAACCATCATGAGGAGCAGAAAGAAGAATACCTGTTACTACTGTTATGTCCTTCTCTGTGCTATAACAAACATTGCAATGAAGAAAAGATAATGAACAATGCATGAGGACTAAATACATAAAGCCTTATTAAAATCACTGCAATCTCGAAGGCACTGATAAGTGCTGGAGTAGTTGAACACTGTCACAGGAAATGTCATCAATTATGGATAATACACTTTGTAGAATGAATACTTCATAACCGGGACACATTTTCTTTCACACTCACTAAGCCTGCTGTGATTCTACAGGGAGAGACAGAAACCTCTCTGGGGCTCTCAAGCTGGATGCTCACATAACGCTGGAAACACTGTCTATGCCAGGCAGTGGCTCCCCTGGGCCTTAAGGGAAAGTCCACAGAGCTGGCAGTGTGCATGTGCGTGTGTTAGCGTGCGTGTGCATGTGTGTGTTGGACAGAAAAGCCCGGTGCTGTTTCGGGCTCTCATCTCCATTCAGATTTCACTGGAGCAGCAGACCGTTGTAGGCACAACACAGAAGATGTCAAAATTAGCTTCAAGGAAGAAAGTGAAACTTGCCATTGTATTTCTGGGAACCAGACCACATCAGATGTGTGTCATGAGCAAAAATAACAGAGTGTGTGATTGTGTCAGATTTGTGTTTTAATGTTACATCAAAATGAAACTGATAAACTAAACAAATTGAAAGCGATAAAATAAAGGATGAAAGAAATGATTTGTCAGTTTTACTTTTAAACATACTAGATCTTTAGTGCTACCCTAACCCTTTATCCTATCTTTTATGAAATGTTTAGTCAACTGTCCTTCAGCTTAAATAAATGTCCTTTTACCAGATGCAATGGCAAGGTATGATAAGGGGGTTTATTCAAAGGTACCACTGCTACTGATAATTTCTTTGTCCACTACTCTATTCTATTACTCTACAAATGTATTGCTCCATTAATTAATTTAGTCTTTTATTTGGTTCAGTAATTAATTTAGAATTGCAGTGAATGTGAAAAATGCCCATTCTAATTAGCCAAAGAATGACCTATATATAACATGTTTTGTCTGTAAAAAGTTTAATGTTGGATAATTTATTCCAAAATGATTTTAATAATCTATGGATTCTTTCAGTCATATCTGACAGTTGCAACTTTTAATCTAAAAATCATCAATTCTCCTCTGATCCATTTGAGATTAAATGAAGTATATGTGGGTTTTAGACTGGTCAGAGAACAACAATTTGAAGGCATCTTTTAATATTAGCTGGCATTTCATTGACTAAAATTTTAATGTACAAAGTATATTATGCCATGATTGCCATTTACTTGAATATATTATCATTTGAGAAGCTGAAACCGGTAAACTTTTACTTAAAAAAAAATACATAAATGATGAATTGATGATCACATCAGTTGAAGATTAATTTTCTGTTAATGTGCTATAAATTTTAACAAATGTTTTAGCTCAAATGGAAACAGTTTGCACCCTGTGTTTCGTAAGGGTATGAATTCACTCCATGCTACTGTGGCCTTTAGGTATCGTGCCACCGAATTGGCAGTGAACTTTTTGGAAGTCAAACATAAAAGTCCTGAGGCCCGTTGTGACAACAGGCCTCCCATCTCACCTTACACATGTCCCTTTATCTAAACAAGCTGCTGCTGAGCATGGAGTCAAGCACATGCCAGAACCACACTAAGTGAGAAAAAGACTGAACCCCCCTGCTTGTTTATGCTTTTATTTTCTCTTAATTCCTGCTTGTAGTCTCTTGTTGGACCAAGTTTCATTTCTGCACTCTGTCTGTCTGTCTACGTCCTGTCCTCCTTCCCTCCCTCACTCTCTGAGTGCCTCATCATCTTTTTCTGTCTCTGCTATGCATGACAGGGAGTTTCTGCTGGAGGCGCCACCCTGGCTACTGGCTGCTACACTCTGTTCCCAGGATGGGTGGTGGGACTTTTCCTACATGTCAGACAGATTTACATCGATTGAGAACATTCAGCTTCCCCAAAATTGACATCAACATCTCTGTCTCTATTTAAGCACTGAGACTAGCTGCCTGCTGCCTCCTGCTGTAATCACACAGAATAGATATGTTAATCCTCTCACTGAAATACAGCAGTCTCTTTCTGTCTTCAACAAAATGATGGCACTTTCCAATTTCAGACTCCGGACTGTCAATTTTAAACCAAAATGTTTAAGGAAAGTGTATAAATGTATTAGCTAAAATGTATTACAAGCCCAACAGGCTGTGCCAGACTTTGAGGCAATTTTGTCATACTGGTTAAAGTTGATTACAACTCTGATGAAATCTGAGGAACCAGGATTTGATCCATGAAAGTACTTTCTAATGGATTTACCTTAATACTTCTTACCTTTATGTATATTTTGCTTTTCTGTCTTTCTGTAAAGCCCTTAGTAAACTCTTATTTATAGGAAAACTAATCCATCTGTCTAGATGTGATATAACCTTTTGCACTTTTGAAGAACTAGTTCAGATGTACATTGCGATCCTTTAAGAACATTATATACCTCAACCGAGTGGGTAAAAGCATTTACGTTTATGTTCGTGACCATCAGTTGTGGCCTTCAGCTGTGAATTCATGGTATGAATGTAAAGGCCAGGGATGGATGATGCATGCAAGAGGTCAAGGCATTCCAACCTTTCATGTTTACCTCGAGAGTTCTGCTACACATCACAGCGTGTGTGTGTGTTCAGCCATACGTGCAAAAACAGCTGTGACGACTTAATGAGAGAAAGGTAAAATAGGGCACACTGGTTTCGGTTAATGGATATACACTTTTGAGTCATTTCAAACACAACTTTGATTAAATGAAAGGTTGCCACAGAGCAACTGGAGCCCAGCCACGTTCATGCGTTTCCCGACACAAGTCGGTTTAACTGTGTCAAAGTGCAGCAACAGCAGCGCAGGAAGGCCAGAATTAGCTGTGATTTTGAACTTTGAGATAAGAAAACAAACAGGAGTGGGTTTTCCAGGGTTGATGCATGAACTGTGGTCACAAAGAACTGGCACACCCCTCAGAGACCGAGAGGTCAATGGACACACAAACTCACGAGAGTCCCTGTTTAGTTTTACAGCAGCCTATCATCTCTAAAGCTGCTTTATCTTTGAATATCTAAGTCATGCCTTTTATGTAACGCCAGTTTGTATAGCCCTTTTTGGTGAAACCTTGGAGCCAACCACACCATCTAGGGTAGTTTTGAACCAACTGCATCTTTCACCGAAGCCGTGGAGAATACAGTCTGTGGAAGGTATTTGGAGTGGCTAACAAGCTGTACTCCTCCATCTTTGGTTCCTTAGACCAAAAGAGATTAAGTGATCTGCTAACAGAGTAGAATGTAACAAGTTATTCCTTGTGGCATGTTTGTAGAGCCCGATGATGTCTGTGTTTTGTGTGTGCATGTGGAAAGTGCAGTGCAAAACTTAATGTAGGAAGTGTGTGTGTGTGCGTGTGCACATGGGGCACATTCCCCCCGTTGTCAGCTGTGCGGGGTGACCTGCTGTGACATTCCTGGCCCGTGCGGTGACTGTCACACCGGCCGGCACCAGTTGCCCTGAATACCACTGACAGCCAATAAACTCATTGCCTTTCAGTGTCAGGAAATGACCATGCTGACGAAGAAATGCACGCACTTTTGCTCTCATCATTACCTGGTAATACACATTACCACGCGCCAGATCATGTGCGAAGGGTTATTTCCATTATTACTCACTCTGAAAGTAATAACCCCCAAGTCTATTTAAGTCCCTTTGGCAGTGAAGCGGAACTGTTTCCACTTGCTTTGGCTTTCAAGAATCTGGACAATATTCAATGTGAATAAAATTGCTCCGGCTATCAAAAAGTTTTTGTCTTCCCTCAACAGAGTGCTCCTTGACAGTGGACACAGAGATTTCCATTAATTCCAGCCACAGTGGAACATATGGTACTTCAATTACTGTAAAAGTATGTCAAACAGCTTGTGCACTGTCTGCTTTCACAGAATCTTGTCCTTATTTGTCTTCTTTCTTTGAAAATGTTGATGAAAATTGGCCAGTGTTCACAGTGACAAGAGGGATTCATGTCTGGAATACATAGAAAATTTGGCCAAAAAAAGTTTTAAGATTAAAATCAAGATCAGAATAAACATTTGATTTCTGTCCCAACCTCCAAAACTCTAGAGGGGAAGAGGCCAAACACCTGTCGACAGGCCTTGAAAATAACACCTTCAGTGACGAAATTTAAGAAATTCAAATGTTTAAGTTTAGAAATAATATTCTTTAAGACTTGGAAAGGAATTGTGTCATATCACTCTTAGCTGAATTGTAAAAATGAACTCTATCTGCATACAGTATCTGGAGAACTCTATGAGGTTAAACACTGTATGCCTGAAAAAGTTCTACGCTTTGGGAAAAACACACCATTTCTTTGCATTAAAAAAATGTTCAAAAAAATGAAAAGATTTTGCCTCATCCCCTGATGAAAAGGAGTAAAAGAACTCCTCTATCGTCTATTACAACCTGAGGACAACACAGTGAAATTGGTTCTCTGCATTCAAACCATCCCTGAACAGCAGGGGGGAGCCACCTTAGGGAGCCTGGGGACCAACTACAGCTACAAGTCTTAGTCAAAGACAAACGAAAAAAATACAGCTATATTAGCCATCTCCAAATCTCTCACTCATTCACATATACTGTTATGTTAATGTAAACACATGCAGGTACTCCAGTCTGGATTTAGAGATCACTTGAGAGGGAGGGTTAGGAAACGAGGGGGAGGGAATGTGCTTTGGAGGTGGTGACTCCTCTGCTTTTAGACCTTTCCATCTACAGTAGTGTGTTGCAGCAAAGGCATGCATTTTAATGTGTCTGTGTGAGTGTGTGTCTGTGTGCTGATGTGTATGTGTATTTTTTGTGTGAGTAAGTGTCTCTGTTGATGTGTTTATTTTCCTCAAAAGCTTTTTCATAGCTAATTGGAGCCTTGAAGCTACAAACCCAGACCAATGCTCGACCAAATAAATTGTCAAAGCCCTGCCCAGCAGAACAAAGTGGTGGAGACACAGACTCTTTGTGTCAGGCACAACCCAGGTGTTAGAACCCCAGTATTTTCCACACAAATGTGTTTTCCACACTTTTTTTTCCCCTCTCAAGCCACAAAGCCATGTGTGTCGGGCCTTGTAAAAATTCAGGGAGAAACTCTAAACGCTTGGGCTCCTGGTTTGTGTGAAAGGAGCAGCAGTGACGCTCGGGGCAAATGTCCAACCCTGGTGAGCTGCAAACTGAAATGTTTGGTGCGTGGAGGTATAAGGAACGGACATCTGCCATTCATTCTGCTGGTCAAGCAGTTCTTCTGCAGTTTAAAGGCAAACAAGATGTCAGATTAAACGGAATCATCAGTCGAGTCAGTAGCAGACATTATGATCTACAGGACTGCTGCACAGTTACGCAGCGAACACATCTGTCTGACTCAGCAATGTCATATATTCAGGCAGCGGCAGGACCTTGACAGGTGGTTTCTGAGTCTTAATGGGTTTTACCGTATATGTGTGAGGCCTATAAACTTAAGCATTACATTAGCTTGTGAGGGTAAAAGGAGGATCTGAGTAAGCAGAAAGAATTTTAAATGTTATCTTTTTTAGACCCTGAGAGGTAACAAATTTTAAAAAATGCTGCACTGTGTTATGTGCTTGAGGTTATGTAAGACACGTGAGAGAAAGATGACATCTGAGAAAAGACTGCAAATAGTTTGACTTATAATGTCAAGAGAACCTGCCTGTTTATTGTGATATCAGGGAAAAAATGGAAAAATACTTCAGAGCCAAGTTTTCCACTGTTATAAAATCTTTGGTTTAAGCAGGAAACAGAAGAAAGGATGGAGAAGAGTTTGCACATTTAAGCCCAGTTGGATACAGGTGCAGGACAAAAGGAAGCACACAGAGCACGAAAAAGGATGTCAATATACTGTCATTTCCAAGCTCCTAAAATATAAAATGACTGAAACATTTGGCTATCTTCCTTTCTCCTTTTCTGTTTTTTAAGGGAAGTTGTTAGATAATAAGCACGGTCTAACACAGGTCAATAGTGTAACTAGATTATTTAAACTATTGTTTCATTTTTGTGTCTCTTGACCATTTGATTTTTTTTTTCTTTTCCTACAAAAACCTCAGAAATTTCTGCTTTGTGGAATTTAATATCATCTACTGGTAGAAACTAGGGAAATCCAAAGTTAACTTGAAACACGGAGGGTTATTCACTTCAGAGACACAAACTCAGCAATTCCTAAACAAACTATTTTTCCCTTGGGAAATATGACAGCAGAATGAGCAGAAATCAGACCTAGTGACACTGCATCTCTGTTGTATGTATGTAAGTATACATTTATCACTTACATCACACCTCAGCATTCAGCCTCACTCCCTGCCTCTTGCGAAACTTTTCTTATATTCACCTACTTTCTTCCATTATCTCTCTCTCTCTCTCTCTCTGTGACACAAACACATTCCTTCGCTTGCACACTAACAATCATAAAACACCAGAGATTCAAGTATGAAAGAACAGAAAGCCTCTGTTCTGCAAAATTGCGTTGTGTTGAGTGTTTGACAGGAAGGCCGATAGATTGAGGGAGCATCCCTACGGAGCGTCTCTCTCTCCCATATAAGGCTCAGAAGGAATCCCAGCATAGTCATGCTTATCAAGCCCTGCCCTGAAGTAACCTTTAACTTAAGCTCTGTGTCACTGCTGATCTATCCCAGGCAGCAGGATACTGACATACATGAAAAAAATAAATAGCAAGAAAAAAAAAAGAAGAGGAAGAGTGCAGAATAACCCACTTGTTTTATTGGCTGCAATTTGAAAACTCTTACAGCAAAGCAGCATGACTAAACTGACAAAGATTAGCACTTTATGACCCACACACACATATATACACACTCCACAGAGACACACCCTGTGTTATTTTAATGTGAAGCTTCATTTCAGTTGGTGTGTTTAATGAAATACAATAACAGAAAAGTTCCATTACAGAGTTTTTCCCTGTTGAGTTTGAATGGCGGGTAACTGGCAGCTTCAGCTCTAAAAATTGCCCCATTTTGCTGTACTGCACTGATGGGAAATGTTCTGAAATGTCATTTATATATGGACAGTTCCACAGATTTTCTACCAACGGCCTACTTTCCATGAGCGTTTCACCTGGCAATGGCGTCTGTGTGTGACTGACCTCAATGTGAATTTAGCAATGTGTGTTTGGAGTAGTTGTGGCCATGGTGGGTTCCATCAAAAGAGCAGCTCAGCGGAGTGAGAAGGAAAATATACTGCACGTCTAACAGATTCTCCTGGCACATAAGACCATGTTTTAACCGTTATGTTATTTATCTAATTGTCTTGAAGTTGTGTGTATTAGATGACACATTCTGTTATTAGGCTTTATCCTGCAGAAATTAATTATGTCTTTGGATTTCAGCAACTTTTGCTAACCTCAGACTTTTCATTTCTAAAAACTTTCAGGTCAAAACCAAATTTTACAAAAAATATTAGTTAATGGTTAAATAAAACTAATTATGCTTGCATTGGTCCTTAGTCTGTTTGTGTTTAGCAGTAATTTATAATGTTGGCATACTATTAAAACTAAGATTAAAAGACCAAGACTAAACCAAACTAAGATCGTACTTGATGAATTTCATCATGTTAGTATTGTTGCAAAAAGCAAGTTAGCATGCTAACATTAGCCCAAAACACCAAAGTGTTTAAATACAGCCTCACAGATCTGCTGGTGTGGCTGTAGAAGATTGTGGCCTGAAAAAAGTTATATGGTCTTTATCTGACTGTTAGTGGGGATGCAAATCCAGCATAGAAGGGAAAGAGATAAATCTTAACACTTTGGGTGGCAGCTTTAGACCTGGTGCAGCACAGCCACCTAACAGGTTGAATGTTAATGATTACCCTGGTATGTCTATGGTTATACTAATCATAACATGTTAAATGTAGATAATGTTATGTGTAGACCTATTTGTTTATAATCTCACATGAGCATCAGAGCCACATTACTGTATGTAGAAACAGAAAAATAGATAAGAAAATTACATGAACCATCACCTCAACATTTCAGAAACATAAACCATTTCCTGGCCTCACACAACAGCATACATTTGTACAGCCACATGGTCAAGTGCTTATCTCACTGGCTCTCACTAGTTTTTCATTTTGACCTCTTTTTTTAAACACTTTTCAACCTGTGGCAGGCAGCCAACAAAAGACTGAAATTTCATGGTAAAGATGGCAAAAAGAATGATGTCATCTATAATTTTCAGGTATCCATCAGCGCTAACGTAACTTTTCTACTTGATATCATTTTTCACAGTGGAGGGACAGGAAATTAAAAGATCTCACTGACATCAGAGCCACGTTCTGACATAGTCATAAGTGGGTGAAGGGGAAGCACAACCTGCACTCAGCAGCTTAAAACAGATACACAACCAGCAGCAGGTTTTAAAATATACATTACTTAAGCATGCAAACACACACACATGATCGGTTGCCTCTCACCTCATTATACAGTTCATTCATCCATTCATTCATTCACAATTCAATGACAAACTACTTCCCATACCACCTCCTACCTCACACAGTGACACATACTGTAAATAAAATCCACTGCAGTCACTCATAAAGATGGATACGCTGTGTGTCTATACTGTGCTAAAAGGGGCAGCTATAATAGACATATTTAAAATCATTATATGTTTATCGCTATATTAGAAAGATTAGGATTGATCACAATGGTTTCTTTTCTTATTAGGCCTTCTCTTTTATTCTCTTTTCAGGCTCTTTTATGCACATCAAAGCCAGACTATTTTAATAATTTAAAAATGTTTCATTTTCTCTCCAGCCAAGAAGAAACTGGAATTTCAATTACCCTCTGTAGACAATCAAGCGTGCCAAAAATAACTGTTTAATTGACCAGCTGAATATGGCCACTGCTATATTTAGGGGTTATTTTAAGCTCTGTGGGGCATAGGACAGGTTCTCGCAGGACACACACTGGGGCAAAATATGGATTCCTGCCATGTCTGTGCACCCTCAGCAGTCCATCCGACAACATGAAGAGGGCAACCCCCCCCCACTCAGCCTGTCCAGTTACATCGGCATCAGCTGCTAAGACAAATTGCATTAGAGGACAGCAGCAAGACAGCCAGGCCTTTACCGTCTAGCCGGCTTCAATTTAGAGGAGGCAATGAGACAGCAGCGGGTTACATTAGACAGGGCAGATTAAGTGATTTTAATTGCATTTAATCCCATCTGGAAAATATATCTGATATTATAACCAGAATTATATTTTTTATCTATTGGTTTTTGGTTGTTTTGAAGTCTCAACTTTGTTGTATATTACATTTCCTCCTGAAGGGATGTGTGTACCAAAAATCATAGCAATCCACCCAATAGTTGCTAGGATATTTCAGTCTGGACCACATTTCTCCTCTGTGGATCAATAGAAGGCTTATCTGCAAGCGCTGATTGTTTTAGTACATATAAAGAGATGCTACTTCTTTGCTTCCTTTTCAGCAGTGACATCTAAAGGAAGTTTAGAAACATATTATGCCAATGAAGGGACAGTCCCTTTCCCCGAAAGTCGGAAGAGGCTTACAGTTCCCTGATAAGCAAACGTCCACACCTGGAAGCTGTGTGCTGTATCTAGAAGTCATCAGTGATTACATAAGCAAATGATTTCTATGCATGGTAGCGTGTTAAAGACAGCTTTCTAGTGTCCAGTACAGATTTTACATAATATCAACCTGTGGTTCTAGCCTGAGTAGAGTAATCCAAATGCTTTAGCACAGGCTAACAGAGCTGTACTTTTAAAAGGGATCCCTTTGGTCCTCCCATTGTGAAGAACACCTATTCTAACATATCTCGATCCACTCTGTAGATCTTAAATAAAGAAATGGTTGACTGACTGGCCCCAGTTTGTTTTGCTTCGAGACAAAACCAGCATGTGGATGATTAGGCCAAGGTCAAGTATTTTTGACGGTTACGATACATGATGTTAAGTGCTTCAAAGTCCCAGCAGAAAGAACAAGGTTGACAAGTCTTGTCAAGTTATATTCTTTCAACAGTGTTTTTTTTTTTTTTAAAGAAATGTGGCTGATGAAGCTGTATCCATCATGATTTAGGAGACTGTTGCATTACATTACCAAAATAATACTGTGTGCGAAACGTGTTTTGGAGATGAGAGAGTAAATGTAACAAACTCTCTCATTGGCTGTGTCATCAGTGTGCCTTAATAAGGAGAGCAGGATCTCAGAGGAGCACAGAAGCTGTCGAGGACAGAACACAGAGGAAAGTCTGGAACATAAACACCTGCCACAGAGCTCCTGCTTCCCATTACCTCCTTGTGCAGAAACAGTACTGAACAAACACAGAGCTCACACGCACACATACACACACACAGGATAAGATATCAAAATCACCTTTCTACCACTTTTGCATTTCACCTGTAGTTGTGAATGCATGCTAGAAATCACTTTCTCACCATTCCTCCCCTCCTTCCACAGTGCTGTTGTCAATAACACTACCAACCCTGGCTCTATTTACACATGATAACAGTATCCTACCTTTTGTTCTGCAAAGTCGCTACGAAATCTAATCCACTACCATAATGTAAAGGTAAAATGAAGCCATTTATTAGATAGAGGTGTGGTTTGCTTACAGTGATTAAACAACGTCTTCAATTGAAGGTTCACAGATGACAAAAACGCTATGTAAGGCAACATTTTTTAAAAAAAGATGAGATATCCACACTGACAACGAAAAACATGCAGACATGCTGATATGAAGAAAACAAATGACAGTGATTCAGCACAAACCCAGTCTACAGATTTGCACAACCAGAGGGAGAATCTGAAAAAAATAAAACTGGGGCAATATTTATAGAGGAGCTCTCCCTCTTCTTGATGATCTGCTGGAACGAAACAGATAAAAAAAAAAAAGGTGGGGGGGGGGAACATCTCGTGCAAACTGTACAAGGCAAAGTGGGAGTGTGTTAACACGTGAGACAAAGGCAGGAGTGCAACCTCAACAAAACTTTAAAAATGAAAGCACCTGGAAGACACTGCTGCCTCACTTTGACATGAAGAAAGTGAAAAGCAAAAGCAGGTACAGGAACGTGTTTGGAGAGGTCGGCTCTGCTATGGATGTGGTTTTGCTTTCACCTGTCAGAACAAAAACCACATCCCTCACACCGGCATCCGTCTCTGATTCATGCCTTCGCTACATGAAGATTTCCAAAAAAAGTAAACTATGTACAATAATCCGGCGAAAGGCAGGCTGAGCTACACACTTGAGGAGATAAAGGGATAAAACGAGATGAAGATCGGAGAAGAGAAGCACGCGCTCCCTGTTGTGGATTAATGAATGTTGGCTCAGCGGCACCTGTTAATATAGTCTGTTGTGATTGGACGTGGGATAACAATCAGCTGAGCGCACGGACTTTAACTAAACCTCATCCAGGTCAGAGGTCAGCAGAGCCGGTTTGTTGCTACGGTCAGATATCAAAGTGAGGCACTGCTGTAAATCCACGGGACTCTCACAGCACACAGTAAGAGAGGAGGTCTGGAGGGATGACAGTGAACATTTGCGCCAATCAATAAAACACTCAACAGTCAAGGGATGCAGCGTGCACTGGCTGCTTCTCTGTGCAACACACACACGCGCACACACACACACAGAGCAGCTGCATGTGATCAAAGCAAAGCAAGGTGTGTATGCAAACAGTGTTTGCACCTGTGCGGAGCCAAAAATACCACCAAAAGACAAACGAGTAAGACCCTCCTCCTACAAACACACATGTAAAGACACCTCTCCCCACATCATGTAGTCATGTCTTAGCTGTCATCACTGTGATGTGAGTGCAGGTTCCCACCTTTGTACTTCTCTCTGACGTTTTCGTAAGCCTGGATGAAGTCCTGCTCCTCAGCGTTCGGAGGCAGGTAGGCGGGTTCGTACATGGCCATGCCGGTGCACTCGCCCTCTTCCTCTTCTTCTTCTTCTTCTCTTCTCCTCCTCCTTCTCTTCTCTGTTTCTTCCTCTCCCCTTTTAGGTTGGCTTCTCCTCCTCTGTCTCTGTGAGGTTTGGATGTGTGTGAGGCAGCCTGTGCTGTCCTCTGTCTGCTCTCTCAGCTGTGTGTGAACCCTCCACAGCTCCCAACTTCATTCCACAGCCAAACACACACCCCCCTCTCCTCCTCTCTTCCATACCCTCCCATAGCCTGGCTCAGACACTCTAATATAAATGTCAGGCCCCTCCTCTTAAAGATACACTGACTGAACCAGCAGGCACACACACACACGCACGCACACACGCTCGAAGCCTGCTGCTTGCCAAGCACAAGCACAGCAGCAAAGAGAGCAGAGCAGCAGCACAAGGCTCTCAAGTAGCACTTCAACTGAATTACACTGAGATGGATGGAAATTAGATTGCAAAAGACCTCCTGCACAGATACGCTTCTCTTACAGTGAGACGAACTGTACAAACACAGTTTTCCTGAAATGACTAAAATATGCTGCTCAGCGTGTTTGTTGTATAAACGTCTGATCATAGTTTGACATAAAAAAACAAGTCAGGTACAATGACAGCAGTTCAGTTGTCTGAGATGTTTCATTTTTAATAAAACTAAAAATGTACACTAAAGTTGTTGTGATATATATTTATACAGAAACTGGTGAGGAAAAGTGCATGACAAGAGAAAAGACAGCTTGAACAGTTTCTGAATGGTCACATACAGATCTTTAGTAAACACTGCTGACATCAGTAAGGCTCTGGTGATAAATGATCTGCTGATCAGTTGGACCACATGAGTGAAGAGTTTCTTTCATGATTCTATATGGTTGATAAAAGATACTTGCTCAATGCTGTATTGCCTCAATTGACAGAACAAACAAGAGCGAAGTTTGTGACTGTATTCAATGCTTCTAATATTGGATTTAGCACTACAGTTAACAGCGAAATCTGGCACATATCTTGCATCTAATAGACTTCGATCATAAATGTCAGGTTTTCACACATTACAGTCACAAATATTCTGAATGATGTGGCCACTTGGCTTTTAATTTGTGAAGGAAAACAGCAGGCATTTTTATGGTGCTAAATTTCTTTCATATTAATGTTACTTGTTTGATGACTTCTGAGCTTCTTGGGCTTGTAGCTCATTAAAGGTTTGAGATATAAACAGTGAATTTCTCACTTTCAAACCTTGTGAAATCTGTGATTTCTTTATCACTGCTAATGGCTGTTGTGTATTACTACAGCTTCATGTGTCATTCTAGCTGGCTGTGGTAGAAAAATACCTGTCCAAATGTGGCATATGACAAAAAGATCACATATTTTTACCTCTGAACACTCTTTTGTTTGTTTGTTTTTTTCAGTTTCCAGCAAATTGCCTTTTTCTAAAAAGTAAAAAGGTCCATATATAAGCTATCATGACATTGTGGTGACACTTTTCCCAGTTACAAACAATTTGTCAAGGATCTGCATGGCAGAAAGAGAAAAAGTTGCATTACCTTTGTTAACCAATAACCACCACATTATTTCTGTCAAACTTATGCCATCAAAGAAGCTGCAGAACCTTTGTATGTAAGTGTCCGAAATAAAGACTTGGGTGAATACCAAGTAAATCCTTATTATTACTCAGGATCTGTAATTTATTGTTTTATACTGCCTTAATTTAATCCAGTCTGAAAAGTAAGCATTTAATCGCTACAGGACATAATCTCATAACAAAGTAGGTGCCCATCATGTTTATGCTGCAGTAACAAACTCCAGCTGGTAGCTGTTGTGTTTTGGTCAGTCGCTGAGAAAAGTTGTTGCCTGCAGCGCGATGAATACATTTAAAGGCAGTTGCAGTGCAGAGATGCCCTTGATATCGTCCAGGAACATCAACTGTATGACAGCCACTGAATATTCAACAGATGACTGGACCAGCCAGGCTGATGGAAGTCCGGACTGAAATATATTTTAAAACAACAGGCAGCTAAACAGATCAAGACTTCATTGGGCATTTTCACTCAATTAAGCAGCTTGATTACTTTTACAGTAAATGATAAATTCAGATGGTGTTTTAATTATTATCAGTGCAAGTTTTAGAATTAAATTGGTAAATAACAGTGATATTAGAAACAGATATGGGATTCTATCAGATGACAGATCTACTGTATATTGTATGTTGTTAATAGATGAATGGAGATGTAATTAGTTGTCTTAAAACTCTTGCTGAGGAGTTTTAATGATGTCACACCTTGTAAAAATGATGAGAAAAGAAAAGACGATATCTCTCTGTGCTGTTTCCAAGCAGGATTGCGTAGGAGTCTGTTGTGCAACAATAGCGGAGACCTGATGTAGGAAAAGGAAAATCCCTGCAGCTCAGCCTTACTATCAGACATTTCTTTGGCCAAGGCTGAACTGACATCAGCCAGGTCACTTTCCTGAGAGGAAACACGATAAGTCCTCTCCAAACTCCCTTTTGCTGCTGCAGTGTGTGTGTCTTTGCACTCACTCCAACAGGAAGTTTTACGAGCAGAGATACTGTTAGGTGCACATTGAATCAGCATGTTTTTATTCATTGATGGATTTATCCATTTATTTATCTTACGTTATTATACCTTACCATTTTGATTTTAATGTAACTGTATGACAGGGAATTAGATGGTTACACCCATGTTCATGTTATTACAGATTTTTATAGTAGTAATACATTTAGAAGACTCACATATCCAAGCACATCTGCACTTTGGTATGACACAAGAAGCTTTTTTTGCGCTTGCATTGAGTTGCTGTTTTGTTGACTTAATATATACATGAACCAAGATGGAAAGAACAGCACAATATGCAGTGTGTCAGTTAGGATACACTTTTGTCAGTGATTTTGAGGTGAAAACTTCCTGCCTTTCTGACACTTTATAGCAGTTCTGAATGCAGCCAATGGAGGCACATGAACAAACCTTTTTCAATTCACGCATACATGTTTGTTGGATGTTCAACATATTTCATCCCACTTTCATAAATAATTTAAAAAAATGATTTTTTTGAAGTCGACCCTCTGATTCAGTTAATCATAAAAATTTAAGCTGACTTGTCCACTGAATGTGAATCAAGGCAGTTAGTGTGCATCACAATGCTGTGGCATTCAACCATGAATGAACTGCATTTAAATTACAACTAAAGAGGTAACATATTTAAAGAATTAGGTAGTTACAGTTAGGGTCAGGGGGTTTTCCATCACCTCACCTGATTTCATATCTACCAAGCTGTGCAAGGCCAGTGTGACTCTGCATAATTTACACTCCACAGTTCAGGCCATCTAATTAATCGTTTGAAGGTAAATTATGTACACTCATGTTCATGTACACCCAGTGCACTTCATTCATCAACACCACAACATCTGAGACATTCTGAGCACATTGTTCTTCATCAGTGTTTTAAATAAAAGAACTCCATCAGGAGCTCTGAGTGTGCATAATTTACTTACACTCATTCCTCAACACTGTTCCAGCACCTGCTTTTAGTATATTGGATGGGTTTTCTTTGTTTATTTTGACATTGGATTTTGACATTGGTAACTAACCACTTATTCAATAAACCAGCAGTCCCCCAACCACCAGGCCGTGGACCGGTACCGGTCCGTTTGTCATTTGGTTCCGGGCCGCACAGAAAAAAAAAAATATATATTGCTGATCAGAGTCTGAGAGATGTTTTATTTTGAAGAATAACCGGATTCTCTCCCCAGACATTCGTTTGTGCCTCTTGACACAGGTTAAGACAGGTCAAGACTCTCGCCTAAGTCATTGGTATGTTACCTCAGTTAAGCCCTCAAGCTATCAAAAATGAGTAAACTGGGATTTGTTGCGGAGAAACAAGCTGAGGGCTCCCACTAACTCAACGTAACACTGAATTGTATTTCTACGCACTTATATCTGTTTTTATGCCTGTCGTACCATTTTATTTCGACAAATTTATCCCCCACACCTTAAAGCAGGTCCATGAAAGTACTGTCTAGCATGAAACCGGTCCATGGCGTAAAAAGGGTTGGGGACAGCTGCAATACACTAATGATACACAAACTTCAACCACCTGATTACTAGCCTGAACCTCACACACAACCGTTTCCGTTCCTCCCTGCTCCTTCTTCAGCTGTCATTGACAGTTTGTTATGTCACAGTGTTTTCTTTAGGGGTTGGCCATAATTAAAGTTCACTGTGACACATCTTTTAACTATTTGTAATCATCAATTCTTCCTCTTTACCGCTGCACCACAAATGCTCCACAGATGAGTTTGTGTTCGCAAAATTACCAAAAATGTGGACCACACCCTCATGAGCTCCCAGCGCATGGAACTGAGACCTGCGTTTGCTCTGCGTCTGGACTGACAGACATGGAGCCCTTAGTGTCCAAGTGAAGTATGATTCGTCAAATGTGGGCAGAGAAATATTTCAGGGTGTTTTTTATTCTATATGTGATAAATAGCATTTTGTGTTACTATTTTTCCACATAATTTTGTTTGAAGATGTGCACAATATATGTAAACAGTGATAACACTGCAGGCGAGTTCCTCTCACAGGACTGAGATATTAAGATACACACACAAATAGCATGCTTTATAAGCCCAGAGCACAGAGATGGCTTATTGTCCAGTAAATATTAAATCCTTTTGAAGCAGCATTAAACAGTTAAACGCTTTTGTATCCCTACAGATAGAGAGCAGCACGACAGGAGAATGACATCAGCATGTAATATAAATATAAATATAGAGAAGCCAGTATTAGACAGTCATATACTGTTAAAATTACCTGATGTAATGTCTTGATAGACGTATAATAAAAGTACCGGTGGATTGATGGAAATGAGATGTGCTCATCATAAAGCCATGGACATAGTCAAATCTCTCCGTTTGAGTTAAATATTAGCTTCACAACAGTATTAAACTCTTGGCTAATACATGAGAACTAAGTGGAAGCTGCATGGAGACATTTTACTAAATGTTTGACACCTCACCCAAGATTAACACCCACTGACACCGGATCTCATAACGTTATTTTCCTACACGCATAGTAGTGACCTTTTTGCAAAGCTTAACTTTCTCACAGGGTATTTTCTGGATAATTCTTACTCGGCATCCACTCCCAAACAGCTGGACACCTCAGTCTGGTCGCAGGACATCTGTCTATTAAGCCATGCTATGATCTGAATGAGTATGTGAAAACCTGTGTGTGTGTGAGAGTGTGTAGCTGAGGGTTTGTTTCCCATACCAGATCATTCAACAAAACTCAACAGGTGCTCAAGACATTCGCACATATCTTTTAGCTAGCTCACACAGGCTTTTCACATTAGAAGATTTGAATGTGTAGGTGCATATTTCTATGTATGAACCCTTTAACATGTGTGTATAAGCACTATACTGTTATACATACAGTGGTTTGTGTGTGTGTCTGTGGGTGTGTGTGCGTGGGTGTGCGTGAGTGTGCGTGTATATGTGTGAGTGTGTGTGCTTTGTGAATGGTCCCAAGAGGTAAATAAAGCACAACTAAACTGTAAAAAGAAAGATTTCCATTGAATACTGTAAATAACCATGACAGTTCTCTACATATTTGAGATACATGTCCTTTCTTTATTATTTCCATTTTGTGCTATTTTATACTTTTTCTCTTCTCCATCCTAGAGGCAAATATTGTACTTTCTGCTTCACTACATTTATCTGACAGTATTAAACCATTTAAAAAAGCCTCTTGGATTAGCTAGAAATTGGACTGTCACGAAGCTGAAACAGGGCTTTTTTTCTTAGGTCATGAAAAGTTTCTAGAGATGTGCAGTTCTCACGGGACAGCATCATTAAAAACCATATAATGATCTTATTATAATGAGATGCATCGCTGTAGGTTAAACTACCCAACAGTGTAAAACAACAGCAAAGAAAGCAGTTACGTTAGCTCAACCTTTAACATCTACAACAGTAAAATGCAACATTAACATTAATGCTGCAACAACATTCATCCTAAAACATCTTATATGATGGTAAAACTTGGACCATTTTACTGTAGATGAGTACTGTTAAAAGTATATATGGTCATAATAATAAGAGACTTTACTGAGCTAAAGCTCTGACTGCAGGGCCTTCATTTGTGTCAGGGATTGAGTTTGTCATGTTGTTGTCTTGTTAACTCCCTGTTTTATTTTGATAGTCCCGTCTCCCCTTGTACTGTCTCTATTTCACTTCCTCCATCGTTCTTTTCCCGCCTTTAGTGATTACCCTAATGTGTTTCACTTGAGTCTCATTGTCTCCCTGCCCTCATGTGTATTTAAGCCGCGCTTCCCTTCCCTCTGTTGCCAGTTCGTCTTGTCTTCCTATTGAGCAGTGTTCTAGCAATTATTGCCTGTATAATCATTGTTCCTAGTTTCTCGGTTTCTGAGTTTGTCTGAAGACTCTGTACTTTTGCCTTGAGCTGTTGTTTACCGTGTTTCGGAGTTGGGACTGCATTAAAGACCCTGAGATTGCCAGTTCCTTTGTGTAGCTGCTGCATTATTGTGTCCGCCTGCCTGTGAGTTCCCCGCAATTTGTAGATTAGTATTTTAAAACCACTTTTCATCACATTCCCCGGTGGTTAAAGAAGCTACAGTACAGAACTGACCAGTTTTTGTGGAGATTTTATCTTCTGTTTGATATTCCAGTTGGCGGTTTCTAAAAACAAGTAGAGCTACATCATTTATTTTATTATTATTTATTTATTTTAACCACTTTATCCTGAGAATAAGATGCCAGTCTTCACAAATCACAGCAAATCTTTAAACTCCAGCGTCATGGGGATTACTGAAGCACAGCTCACCACTGACGGAAAAAGCCATGGGGAAAGCAAACGAAACCTTGTGTACACACAGACACCCACACATAAACACCGTGGCAAGAAGTTTAATATTAGCCGTGGCTAGACTGATAGTCAGGCACTGGAGGATGACAAACCCTTCAACAACACTGTGACGGCTGTTTTATAGGAGAATTTATGGCTGACTCTAAATAAAATAGGACTTGTTCCCTGCTTGATTTTGGATGAATGGAAATGATTTTGTCAGGGGAGACATGGTTTGAAAGTGAAATAATATCTCTTGGATGTTTTCTTTCTTTTAGTTTCTACTTTACTTCAGTACTCTCTTATCTCTACACTAGATTTCTTTTGTTTGAAACTTAATCTATGTCAGTATCAGGCATTACAGAATTTACTTAGCAGACATTACTAAACTATGACTGATAGCACTGAAAAGGCATTACATATGCACAAAGTCCTGAAACCGCTCCTCTAAAGCAACTTGTGATTTTTATTCATTATGTCTCAGCATGTGTTAGAGCCTTTAAAACACCCAATTTAAGCCTTCCCCTCACCTACTTCATTTGTCTGAGTAGCACCACTTCTGTCAGTGTATCAACTGACCATCTCCAGTCTGGAGGATTGACACATCTCTCTGTCAGTCAGCCAAAGCTGGAGGCTGACTGGATACTGTTCTGGCATGGTGTAATAATGTTGCAATGTTGCTGCAACTACTAAAATAACAAAGGGACAAGCTCAGGTACAGGCCTAGCTCCCTCTTCTGGTGATCAGTGTCAAACTGAGACACTCTCATGCACAGTGGAGTGAAGTTATTGCACGTTTTTCTCTTTTTTCTCTTTCTTGCATGAATCTCTGCATTTCCTTGCGGCTCATTTACAGAATTTAAACTCATGACGAGGTCCACCATTCATTCCCTGATGAAGTGTGTGATGGGAAAGGCATAAAGGTCAGATCTGTAAATAAAACTGATCTGTCTGACAGGCTCCTTCAGTGAGCATAAAATGTACTTTCTGCAGAGAAGATCTGCAGCACCGGGGGCACAGGGAATACACCATGTGGGCAGTGCTATTTGAGACGGGTGTGGGAAATGAGACAAATTTTCCAGAGGCTGTGATGACTCCCCAGAATGAAAACTTTCTGGCTACTAGTCCTTTTGTGATAAAGTGCCATCTAGTGGGTAAATGACTAATTGCTGACTAAAAGAGGAGTAATGGCTCTCTTCATTTATCAACATACAGCCCAGTCTGTGGAAGGATGGTGTTTAATAAACTGTAGTCAGGCTTCTTAAATTGCAGATGAGGTCCAAGAATAGAAAGCTTTTGTAAATAAAACCAACACCACAATCGCAGCGGTTACATTACACAAGACAAAAAGGAATATGGTTAGAAATACAAGTCGGCTTTCAAAGGTGAATTAGACTAAGAGACAGAATCTGCAAGGCAAAATGCAATAAAATGCCAATGTATTCAGCTCTAATGCATCCATTAGTTTTCTTTTATTGCACTATTATGCAAGCAAGGTAAGCAAGCACACTGATGGTGTAAATGTCAGAGGTACTTTTACTGCATTTGAGTAGATTCACACCTTTTGAGGAAGCAAAAGACAGTAAACACTGATACTATGAGGAACAGACAGTAAATGATTCGTATAATTACCATTATAATACACAATATACAAGCCTAACAGGTACTAAAGGCTCTGTTTATTTACACTGATCACTTTCACAGTAAATCTCTACTGCTAAAAGTATGAGTGTTTGTGTATGCGTGTGAGTGTGTGTGTGTGTGTGTGTGAGTGAGAGAGAGAGAGAGAGAGAGAGAGAAAGATAGGGAGTCTCCTTGTCGCATCTTTTCAGTATCAGATCATAGCCTCCCCACTATAAATAATTAAGGAGTGCTCTGACGGGCTGTTTGACGCTTAAGTACAGCTTTGAATCTCAAGGTCTGCACTGGAACACACACAACATGACTGTATGGAAAGTTAGTATTGAATAAATAAAGTGCAGTCAATGTAAAAAAAATTTCTATTTAAATTTCTGCAAAAATTAACTACAAAGGCTAGATTGTTTTGTTTCATACAACTGCTTTAAAACTATTACTGATAAAGCAAGATCATCACTTTGATGATAAACTATTACCTGTGCCCTTTTTTTTTTTGAATTGTTAGACAACCATATGTGCATTATACATATGGATAGCTGAAAAAAAAGGCACTAAAGAAAAATGACATGCATTAAAGGGCACAACAGGGTGAACTCCCTCAGTAACTCAGATACAGTTCTTTCAGGACATTTAAGTTATGACAAATCAGAATCAGAATCAGAATCAAAATCAGAAATACTTCATTTATTCTGAGGGGAAACTGCCTTTAGTTACAAATGCTCCTATTTGAAAGTCTTAAAAGAAGTAGGAAAGTATAAATATATCAATAAAATTAAAACATAAGTACTTATATAAAGTAAAATATAAACACTAAAATATAAATATACATATACATTTTGTTCTTGTAATATATATTTTGTTTTATATCAACAATACAACAGTTAACCAATATTTAAATATAGAATATTGAATACAGAATATACAATATTCTGGGGGGGGATCAGAGTCAGTAACTCCTCAGTCTGAATGTCAGAGTGAGGAGTTGTACAGCCTGATGGCCACAGGTAGGAATGATTTCCTTTGGTGTTCTGTGGTGCATTTTGGTGTTATCAGCCTTGTACTGAATGTACTCCTGTAACTGACCAACACGTCATGGAGTGGGTGGGACACATTGTCCAAGATGACATGCAGCTTGGACAGCATCCTCCTCTCTGTCACTTTAATGCACTTTAACAACGATGTAGTTGCACTGTTGTTAAATTGTGTATGTTTTGACAATGAAAAAATGCATAAAATAAAAAAAGGAATTAATCCTAGAGCTTCTGCAACAATGGCATTTTCCCTTATATTTCATAAGTGGAGCTCTTTTATTATCAGTAGAATTAATAATTTGGATTTTAACATTGCATTGATCGATATGCTACTGTTTATCGCTTGTAGTTCACAAATTGTGACTCCATACGGGACATAAATGGAACCCACCATAAATTCCTGTATAGTACACGACATGATTATGATATAAAGAGTAATGTGAATGCTCTTTATTTATTTAAAAAGCTTTTTTTTGTCAAATTAGTGAACAGCTTCCCAAAGATTTGTGTCATCATTTGTACTCTGTCCCTCACGTGAAGGTCAAACTCTTTTATCAATAGTGAACCACAAAGTGGCATAATGGGGTGTTGGACCCGGCACGGAGTCAGTCCTTCAGTTCAGTTCTCATACATACATCAGAGATTCTATACATTCTTCTGTCAGTGTCAGAGATGACCTCTGACCTCCTGCTGTCTTCCTGTACTGACACCAGAGCTACACTTCACAGAGTAAATTCTCCCTGTAACCAGTGTGACAGCTGACTGACTGGCGACCTTTTAACTCAGTAATTCATTGATTTTGTGAATGAATATACTTTGACGGTGCGTTAACCATAAGAGTAAGCTATTAGTATTAATACAACAAATAAAAATATTACCTACAATATGCATTAATAATATAGAATTTGGGGTGTTAAAATAGAAATCAATTTGCTGATTTTGTGTCATCTGCATTACAAAAAGAGAAGGCAGGAATTTCTATTTGAAAACATCAGTTGAGCAGCGAGTCTCTAGAAACAAAGATTAACGATGGTTACATCTCTTGATAGGACCATCCTATTAGCTTCCCATGTTAAATTGTCCCAACGTAATGACAAGGTAATTGGATCTCGAGAGTATTTATCTCATTTAAGATCTCTCTTAACACCAGCTGGAGGTACTTAAAAGTTATCTTTTAATCATTTAACTATTTCTCTGCTGTCTTGTGTTTGGCCTTATAGCCAAAGACGTCATTTACAAGAAAACTATAGTTTTCACATTTTGTTTATGTTTTTAGTAAAAACATTCATCAACCTAAAAGAATTAAGTGAATATCAGTGTGTTTTGCATTTCTATCGTGGCAGCGATAACAAAGGAATTAAGCCTTGTTTTCTATGAAATTCAGAATTTATCCAAAAGGTCCTAAAAACATTTGAGAAATCACAGAACTGAGGGATTACTTGAACTGTAAGAGGATGCAATGCTTCAAATGGATCCAGAGGAACAGTACAGCGCTGCCTCAGCCACAAAGCAGGTTAGCACTGACAAGAACTGTGCATAGTCCACTTCTGATGTCTCTCTACCACATGCTATATACAGTCAGGGATTCTGTAGCAGCAAGTTAGTCAATCAGCAGAGCCCGCAACAAAAGCTCAGCCTCACCCATGAGTGCTGACACAGCCCGACCTGGCCTTGTGATGGATAGAGGAAGAGCAGTACAGGATGTGGACGCAGGCCTATTGTAGGTGCCGAAGTTATCCAAACTTCCCTTTAGCCCGGCAGGAGCGCAGCATTCCTAAACAAACTCCATCAAAGACTTATTGTGCTAAAATTGGTGCACTAAAAATTAGCACGTTACAACATGGAGGGTCAGTACTGTACATTTCATGTCTGTATTACAATGACAAAAAAATTGTATTCAAATATCGTTTACATCATGTTTCAGTGTTTGCCACAAGGAATGATAATGTTAATTATGTCCATCATAACTTTCAAGTCATCTCTTTATTGTTTCAGTGCAGATGTGAGGGTGTCCTATCTGTCGGTCATACATTTTTTTATCACTCAGAAGTTAAATTACATATGAAAGGAGAAGTAAACAGTCAAACTATGGAAACAGCCATGTTTAAGAGGTGGTGCTGAAAAAGTATTTCATTGAAATATTGCAGGAATATTTAACATGAGCTTTTCCCGTGTCATGTCCTGCATAAATGTCTTTAACACTTGGCCTCAGTTCATCAGCACATTGCAGCAATGGCACTGCTAGCCTGAAGTGTAAATAAATAATGTGTTTCCAGAATACCTCCCGTTGAATTGGACAGGATCCTGGCCCATTGTTTGAGCAAAAAGAACCACACCTTACACTTAAAAAGCTGCTGTCTCCTACTGTGTCCCATGTCTTAACATATAAAGTGAATGTCCTGTTCAGTGTGTAAAACCCATTATTACTCTGCAGGGAAATACATACCCAACATTTTTGAGTACAAAAAAGGTCTGTTTGTTTTCCTTTCTGCTTATAGAATATCTGTCTGTACAAGGTTAGTGTTTCCTTAGTGACCTGACATTTAAAGTTGCACTGGACAGGTCTGAGCAGCTTATGGGGCATAGTAGGGTTACAATGAAAGCATCTTACAGCAAGAAAGCCTGTTGTTGTCAGCCATCATTAGACAAAGGTGACAAAAAAGCTTAAGATTTATGAATTAATCAACATCCCTTTTATTTAATTTTACAACATTTAGGTCTATAAAAATATGGCACCTCCAAAAAAGAGAGAATCACCAAAAAGGGAACTCAAACTAGAATACAGCTGTCAGTATCTTATTCTAAGCTTCTTTGCAAATTGGCATAGAAGTGGTTGGACAAGTACTACCCAGAATGCAAACAAAGACATTTCCGCAGAGGACAATAGCCCGGACATTATTAATAATTGAGTTTTCAAATGCTTTTTGTAAGTGAAAGAGTCAACATTATGACTAATGCCCTGTATTCTCTGTGCATGATGGTAATTTTTTAAAAGGGGTGTATAGTCTGATTTCCACTGCAGTTGGGCATCACATTACCCACTTGTGCATTTGTGAAAAAACATCTAAAATTCACTTCAAATTATTCCTTTAAAGTCACTGTTTTAACTTTTTTCTTTAAAAGATACTTTCATCCATTTCCCAGCTGTCAAATGAAAACTTAGCTTTAAAGCATACCAGCATTTCGAAATGTGTTATGAAAAAAAATGTATCTCAATAAATTGTTTTTGCCACATTCAGAAGAAGTGTTCACATGAGCAAAGTATTAGCTTCTTCTGTCTATCCACTTTTATCTAATAACACAGTGTTAGAATATGATCTGCCTCACAGAGCAGGAATAGTTTTCACTACTGCATCTCTTATGAATACACTGTGTGAGTTTATTATTGGTTTTAGCAACTAGTGCGCTTACAAAATGAGAGTTAGTAGGCTAGCCAGCTCAAAGTGATTGTGTTTTCCCTCTTCAATAATCACTGACTGTAAACAGCACAGTGTTAAGACAGTTCAGGATTTGTGACCAGCTAGCATGTACCCGTCTTGCTAATGAGCTCATCAACCAGCCTTGTCAGTAGACTTTATATCACCAAACCTGTAGCTCTAACAAAATTTGCAAAGACATACAGATAAATTCTCTTGTGCCACTTCCTGGTATGACTGAGCCTATAAGGTAATGTTACACCATTAGCACACATCTGCAACACTGCACCAACATGAAAACTTCAATCACAGGGAGTTAAGTTTGTGTTTGGTTATAGGAAGTGCATGTGCACACCGTACGATGTGTTTGAGAGTACCACTGCAGCTGCTACAGTCATCCTACCTGCAATGCGAATCACAGCCCTCTCTGCAGGGTCCAGTACCTCCCCTGAGGCTGACTTGGAGCGTTTCACCCTCTGGTGCTTGGACAGGTTCCAGGGCAGGGTGTCTCCTGGACAAGGGACACTGCTCTTCTCTCCATAAGTTTCCTCCAGTGGGGTTCGATCTCTGCGTCTGTCTTTTCGTGTCGCCATCATGTACCTTCCAGAGAGATACAAAGAGAAGATTTGAGACTGACTGTTTAAAGGCAGACAAGAAGACAAATCATAGTTAAAAAAGGGGGGTTATCAGATTATGCAACCAACCAACACAATTGGAATTGACACTTACAATACGATATGACACAAATGTGTCTTAGTAGTGATTACTAACTTATTTAAAGGTAAAATATCAATTATAAAAGAAACAACGCTTATTTCACCGATTAGAATAAGGGACTGTAATTTAAAACCCACCAGTGCTTTTCATAGGAGTCCAGGGCCTCTTCAGTAAAACTAAACATTCAACAACTTCTTGCCAAAATCTGTTGGGTTAATCAATAAGCCACTGGCTCTTTTTGTAAAAGTCTAAAACCAAGTGGTAAAAGAGAGACACCTAGGCCTTGAAAAAGCATTTGCTGTTGCCAGACTCTTTCAAATGTGCTTTGAATGCATTGCTCTAATGTTTAACTGTCACTGAAATGTATGATAAGATAAAACTCAAAATACTTAAGGTTAGAGTGTCATAAAATGCAAAGTGCAGGGCTGGGCATAAAATGTACTTTGTGAATATGACCACAAGCATGTGGAGAGGCCTTCCAAGAGAGCTCTATGACTCTCATAACAGCATATAAGGTATCAGCCTTCACCTGTTCACATGCAAAATTGAAGATCTTCATGAGTTATTTTTTTCTTCTTGTTCTGTGGACTTTTGTCAGGGGAGGTGATGGGTTAGTTAAACATTTCTTAAAAGCATTAACAAGATTATTAAGATTTCTCAAAGCTATACAGCATTGCACTCCTTAAACTTCTAAAGTGTTTTTTTCAAAAACTATTACATGCAGCAGAACCCGGGATATGAGATCAAGCACCTACAATAACCAAAATGCAGTTCGGCCCCTCAACAGTTCAGCTGGAGTTCCAGGTGTGCTGCTTATATCAAGCAAAATTCTGCTATATAATTATTTATTGACATGTAAACATAAAAGCACTCATAATATCAAAATAATTAAAATAATCCTGTAGTGCATTTTTTAGATTTGCATATGGTGAAATACAAACAGTGATGATAATATATTTGACATCTCTACATTAGAAGTTCAGCATCTAGGAAACCCTGATCTTGACCTTTGAGTGCTATGACAACATACATAATCTATTTAAATCACAGGATCAGCCTTCCCTCCTTCTGCCAGAATCCTGCACTTCCTGATTGTAAATTCTACATAAAATTTATACTGAAGTTGTAATTTAACAAGTGCCATGATTAATTTTTCATTATACAAAGGTAAAATTGCACTTCAAGGAGGTAAAGTATGAATAACTGTCCTACACTTAGATGTTATAATAGCAAAACTGCTTTACATTGCTAACAGTATCTTACTACAGCATTATCTAAGACTATTTGCTCATGCTTGGATCTTTGCCTTGAGGTTAAATATTTACCGGGAAAGTGCAGCATTCAGAAACAGTGACAGAGATGGACGGAAGTCATCTGTGTCACTGTGAAATATCACATCTCACTAAGCAAACGCGATACTATAATGTTTTGTTTAGTAGATTGTTTACAGTGCTAGGGGAGCACTGTAAGGGGAGATCAGTCCTTTATAAAACTGTGCTTTGTGCAGGCAAAATCTGACGATGGCTGATATTAAAGCAAGTAGAATGCTGCAGTGTTTCCTAAAAGGGTCTCTGATGTGATACTACCTGTCACCCTCCGTCACCTCATGACACACTCACTTAGCTTTCTGTCAGCATAAATATTCCAAGAGAGCTTCAGAGACACGCTTCAGCTTATATCATAACCACAGTGACTTGAGAAAACACTGTGTGTAGTTGAAGAATTTGAGAGAGGAAATATTTCTGTAGCTGTTGTTATGACAGTGACACACCCACTGTAGGAGATAACCTGGGGTTCCAGGATCTATTACAGTAGGAGATAGCAGAACTGTGCCATCCTTTAGTGTTGTCACAGCTGACCTGATCAGGAGTTCACTCCTTTGTGAAGTTATCATACTGTGCATGTAAATACTTTGGCAGTCCAACTTGCAGTGGCCTATAATGTCATCACAAACAGGGTACAGTAACAAGGTCCTCAGACACAGTTAGATAGTCAATCATATGACTACAGCTATAGAAGTTATTTGTTTTAACATCACCATAGAGCCAAACAGATTTGATGTAAAGAATGAAGATAGTTTATGTCAAATACTTTTTCAAAAGACTAGCAAAGGGTAAGGAATAGTATACAGTGATGTTGCACTTGCAGTATCATTGTGTGTGTTTTGCCAGTTTTACTGCTCTGCAATAGTGGTCTCCCTACTTTTGAGATGAGAATTTACCCCAGTCTTTACTCTGAACAACCTAGATAGTAAAAAGTAAGTACACCAGCTTCCCTTATAATGATATTGCATTACATACAAACATCAGAGCCACACAGAAATTAATGGCCAGTGCTGCGGGATTACAGTCACAGCCAGTCTACAAACTGGCTCATAAATTTTCCAATGTCTGAGTCTGAGATCTCAGTATTTGCAGTACTGTGGGCCTGCATCTAGTCCATATTATAAGATTTAACCCCAGCACCTGTATTTTGTAGCTGTCGACAGTAGTTAACTTGTCTATTCATGTATGAATCGCAGTAGAAGTTAAAATATCGTATGATTACAACAGGTTACTCTCTAATTAGAATACTTCATCAAGGGATATGGTGCAATTAAACTATGCATGACTTTGCTGGGCAGTAGAAACTGCAGTTTCCATGGCCTCGTGTACCTGCAATAAACTGCTACCAAATACACACAGTAGCCTACGTGAATAATAGGATGACTCAGTTAGGCAATTTGACAGTAAATTACACTCATGTCACACAGACCCGACACAGATGCATGCATAGTTATTGGCAGTTAGCGCGTGTGTTGTCTTACCTTTCTGCTGTGCTGGATCAGCGCGCCTGTTAAATAGCCATGAATGCAAGTGCCGGTGCTTCAGTCTATGTCCTGTAGATTATCGCCGACCAAAATAAATAAAGTCCCTGAAAGCCTCAGTGTGTGACGGCGTATTGGCATGTGTGTGCCGGTAATGTTGAGATAGCCACTCCTTTTACGGGAGGCAGAGCTGGAGGAAGCTGGAGAGACGACCTGCCGTGCAGAATCCGCAGTCATCTGTGGTGTTTCTCTCGCCCCGCTCGCTCCTGTTTTCCCATCCAACATCCCTCCCCGTCGTCACCTGAGAATTTAAAGGTCGGTAATCACTCATGCATTTGTTGACTGACACCCAAAAGCTGCCAAACACAGTTTATGATTGTCATAATTGCAGAGAAAAGCGGATGCGGGCGTCCTTGCGGGAAGGTTTAATACACCGCGGACCTGCTGTGGAGCAACCGTACCGATCGAGAGCAATTAACGGCGTGTTTCTCCAACAGAGACCTGCGCTGCGGTGGAAAGCTGCATGACTCACTGTTCGATTAGTTCGCCTGTTTGTCCCGGGCTGAGCGTTGTTGTGTCTGCGGGGACCTGCAGGCAGCAGAGCCTGGAGGAGTTTAAGAAAATGAAAGCGTTTGGCCGTGATGGTGTTTAGACTGGGCTATGTTTGGGAAGAGAAGTGCTTAATTAATGAGAGATTCACGTATTGAAAGATGTCACGTGACAAATGTGACATCAATGCAAACAGTTTGATCTGGGATCGTAGTCATTGGGAAACATGACTCAAAACGTGTGCACAGACATATTACTGAGTCCACTTGCCTTCGACTTATTTGCCTAGAAAAACTATGACCTGGATGAATGAGAACATTCACAGACATATCTTAAGTGCAAACGATGTGGTAACATTATGTACATCTTGATACCATAACCCCTGAAGAAAGTGCAACATTGAAGATTCACAATCTAGGCTAATTAGGGGACAAAACAAGGTCGGCATGGAGGATAAACAGTCGTGAGTCAGCATTTATGCCTTCATCATGCTGTGCTGTGTATTTTCCTAAACGCAAGGGCTCAACCAATCAGATAAAAAAAAATAAATAAACATGAAACAAGACAGCTTAGACAACAAGCTAGCTGATGCCAGCGATGCTAGCAAACAGTACACAGGCTACAGTGGGCCTGTGTACTGTGTGCCATCAATGGCCGTGACCTGCGCCAAAACAGCAGAAGTGTGAAGCTCTCAGAACTTACTTTTTGCGTCCATTCACGCATTTAGACAGACTCCCGCTCCAGCAAAAAGAATCCTCCCTGCTAGTGAACGCTCAGCAAATCGTCGGTAGGCTACTGGAGGCTATAGGCTCGAGCATATAATCAATTTACATCATCGTCGGAGGTAATTGACTTTTCTTAAACGTTTACTGACACTCTGGAATTCTCAATAACTGCAATAAAGATTTTTTTGTTATTTTGGCTGAAATGTCACTTCTAACACACTTATGACATATCAAACATGTCAAACACTCACGTCACCCAGTCCATCAAAATATTATAGGCCCTGTATCAAGAAATATGTCATGCTGGATATAACCAATGCGATTCATCCAACTACAGATATGAACAGGTCAAACAGTTTGGATAGTTAACATTTCCAAAAGCTATGTAAAGTTATCATTCGCTAAAAATATGCTCTTTCATGTTCTCGTCCTCTTTATGGGAGTATGGTTTATCAGTGTCTGTAGGCCTCCTGTACAAGCAACAGACAGACTGTAAACCCAGTGGCTGAAATGTACAACAACTTGATATCCTCAGCACATTATAATACACACTGCAGTGCATGGCCCATTAGTGCAGCCTAATGGAAATGGAACTGAGAAGTCTAGATATAATCAACCTCAGCGCAGAGGTCAGACAACACAGAGAATCTACTGAAAATATTTCTTGTGATCACTTAAAGTCTATAAAAGGCTTTTAGTGAGCATCTGCTTCATAAGATGATGAAGTCCCAAACATACATTGTTGAGGTGAACTCATATCTTTGCCATATCAGCACTCTTCCACAAAGTTATAACCTTTTAAATGGACAATATACTTGGATTTAAAAATCCAATGTCTAGGATGTAGGGGAATCTACTGATAGAAATGCAATATACTGTTCATCAGTATGTTTTTATCAGTGCATTATCACCTGAAAAGAGATCCATCATGTTTTCTTAATATCTGTATTTTATTTTTATATCTACCAAAGGAGCAGGCCCCCTTCCATTGAGTACAGCATGCTGCGCCACCATGTTTCCACAGTAGCCCTAAACACTGAAGATCATGAGAAAAAAATCATGTTTTTAACTACTTTCACTGCCACTATAGGTTCTCCTATATGCTTGGAAGGGAAGGGTGATGGGAAAGAGTGCATCAGGCTTTTGAGGCAATTTTGCATAGCTATCAAACCATGTAATAACACATCATGTAATGCAGTGGAGCCCAAAATGACTTTTCCCCATAACCTCACACTTTGAAAGAAGTGGGTATAAAGCTGAAAAAAAGAGCAACACATCCCTGCAAAAGATTCATTTTGCCATCATAATTGGAGTCATTTGGTTAGATGACATTTGTCGAGTCTAGAAGAGCTGGATCACTCAAGCCAAAGATGCTGGCACTTTTATTACACTAAAGTCAAACTATAATGATTTTATGAGTGGGGCTCTGCCTGCAACATAGTATTCAGTTCTCCTCACAACTTTCTTGAAGGATACTCATAGATGCATTGTGGAATTTCACAACTAGACCTCATTATTTTCTACACACTGGACCTCAATATTGAAGGAAGCATTACACAAAGGGAAAACATATCTGACAATAAATGAAAAAAAGAAAACCCTAATATGCAAAGGAGAACTTTTACACCCTTTTATCGTACTTGAGGAAAGAGCCTGAATGCTTTTTCCATTTCTGCTGCTCTGAAGACACATAAGTGAACCTGCTCACCTCTGTTAGTCAAAGAGAACTCAATTATCTTGTCAGTGACAAATGTCTTTCTATTCCCTCACAATCAGATGTGTACAGCTAAGCTTAGTGCGGTACATTCGGCAACCTAGAAAAGCATTGTTCCTGTGACACACAAAGGCATAAATCTATGTGACATTTCAATATGGAGTCTTTATTTCTAATAAAAAAAAATCTCTAAAGCAGCAAACAGAACAGGTTCATTTAGGCCTTGCAAAGAACAGATTTTTAAATTACGTCATGAAGGAAAGGTCATAGAGGGGGAAGTGATACAGATATGGAAAAATATCATGAAAATGAGAAGCTTTGCAGACATGAAACACCAAGTGCGCTTGAGTGATAAAAAGATGTTTCTGTTCTTTTTTTTTGAATGTCTTTGGCTTGTTCACAACAAAGAGACTGAATAAAAACCTTCTGCTCTAGATCTCATTTACACTGTTAATGCACCTGAGACCTTTCCATTGTTATACAAGGAGGCAAACCTTCTTTGACGAGTTGAAATTGGAATAGTGCCAGAGTAACAGGTGTGATAAATGAAATAATAACCTACTTTCCAATGCAGGATCTGCACTTAAAGTCCTTTGTTGAGTTACAACTGGCAGCATCGATACTGAATGTTTTATTGACTACAGATTATGAGGAGACCAAATAAAATGATGTTTTTGCCACAAACTCACTTGTGTAGGAAATATAAATGCATGCACTTCTATAGGGCAAGATACAACAGTTATATTACAAAAACATACACTAACATACCGTAATTTAGTGGACATTGTGTCATTTTGTACTTGAGTGATCTGTTTTTTGTACTTTTTTTTTTACCATTTTACTACTTTGAAGCTTGATGATGACATTTGTTACAGTAAAAACAATGAACGGAACTCTTCAGATTATTGCCTGAAACATACAAAATAGATCTTCCACCATTGTTCTTACAGGACACTCGAGAGCCACCTGTCTTTTGACCACAATCGATGATGACTGAGCAAAACTCAGAATAAGAAATCAGAACAAAACGCAGCTTGGAGCAACAGAATCTAAAAACAACATTTACATGAAAAAATGCTTGCTGTGCCTCCTGAAAACACTGAGATCTCTGCTTCTAAAAACTCCTCCCCTCCTCCGCATGCACATTTCAGGAAGTTGAACATAACTGTAGGTGGAAATGTTAACTAGGTAAGGCTATGACAATCTATGATTATTTTGATGAGTGACATTATGATAGAGATATTAACTTATCTTGTAATTAAAAAGTGTTTTGGGCTTTAAGTTAAAAAAAAAGGCAATACTAAATAACATAAATTGATAATAAAATGGAAAGTTCCTTGTGCGTTGAGTATTTTTATCTATCGGGTCTTTTTTTACCTTTATTTGGGAAGATTTTTAAATGTTAATTTCCAATTTTACTTCAGTCTTTTTTATGGAGGTATTTGTATTTTTACATAAGCATACAGTTTCAGTACTCAACCTACACCTGTTTTTATTATATCTTGCATTGTTTTTGGTTGAATGTTATCTTCATAATCTCAAATCTTGTGTAAAGACCAACATCTTTTAACACAAGATGCATTTTGGTCATTTGTGACACATACCATTGTAAACTTTAGTAAAGTCCTCTGTTGGGAATCCCTCTGTGTCCTCATTCCCCTGTTTAGGGTCTCCTAGTTACCATTAAGATCTCTTCACTCACTCTACTCAGTTTAAAACCTTTATTTGGTCTGTACCTTAAGTGTTTGCCAAAGTAACAACAGAACCAAAGGTTTTGCCTAGTTAAGCCTACTCTTTGTGTTGCTGCATTAATTAGTCCTGTATTTACTGCTCTGTGTCTATGGTGACAAAAGTTTACCAGCCAGGACCAGCATTCAAAGACCAAAGCTTTGAATAATAATCAAATATGCTTATTTCATTATCTTCAACAATGACCTTTAGCTTTAGCAGGGTTGGACTATGATGGCAGTATTGTTTTCAGTTACTTTTCTTGCCGCATTTATTTATAGACACAACAAATTTCTTCCTCCAAAGACACAAAAAATTGCACTTAAAAATAAACCCATTTGATCCACAAAACAGAAAACATTTTAAAATGTTTGCCAATAAAAGGTAGGGCATCACACATTACCTTTAAAAACAGTTAAAATGAAAAAAAAAAAACTAAGACAAACTTATAAATGTTAATAATGGTGACAAAAGAATACATAAAAAACCACCGGAAAAGTACAAACCGTAACAGAGAAAACAAATATGTATTCACAATTCATCATATCTTTCAGTTTGAGTTAGATCAACAAATCTTGCAATGAAATGCCAGTTTGTTGGTATATTTTTGTCCTGCAAACTGTGTAGTAAACACTTACTTTTGCAAATGAAAGTCTTTCTCAGGGACTTGAGCGGAAATGTTTACAAAGTAGTAAGCTCTTTTATGAAATTTTTTAAGTCACTAGCGCTTCTCACTGTCTGACTGGTGTTACTCATGCACATTCAAAACCGCAAGGCAATTCATAAAAATGCTCTCCTTCGACTGAAAAAGGCACTTTCATTATGCCCAAACTTGATGTGAAGATGCGACCAAATCGGAGAAAGTCTGACGCAAGGGAGGAATAAAATACTTCTTTACACATACTCAAAATTTGATTCAGGCTTCCAAAGTCACTGTATTATATGTACAAGGCTCTTCTCATGCTAAAAATGGTACTTTAATCATACCAAAACTTGATGTGAAGATGCGACCTAATCGGAGAAGTCCGACACACGTTGGACAATCAAACTTTTCATCAATAATAAACGTACAGATCCCAGCTAAACATTGAGCAGGAGTTGAGACTTGCATTATAATGCTTCAAACCCCTCTTCGAAAAGTTGTGCAGTGTGTGCAAAAGGTGCAAACGTGCTCGTTGTAGCCATTAATTCTGACTTCATCATTTTGAGATATATATACATATATATTTATATTTATATTTATATATATTTATATATTTATATTTATATCAGCACAATTTGTTTTATTCAATTATGTTTTGAGGTTACAGTGTTTGTTATGTAGTGCTCCTGAGGTAATGGTGCTGATCAATTTCATTCATTATTATTTATTCATCTTATTTAAGTTTATTTTTCAGTATCAAATGGCTCAATTAGTTAGCT
>JAQNCA010000030.1:16836062-16897397 GCA_029783725.1 Acanthurus tractus
GTGCCACAAGTGCCACAACCGCACAGACTCAGTAGTCTACAGTAGGTGAATAAAGAGGTCCCCGAGCCCCTTTCCATATCCTACCACACTCATGAGAGGTACGTGGAGTGTAGCCTACACAATAGATGCATTTACATGCCATAACAACCTGCTTGAAATGCACAGATTGCTATCAGGGATCTATACAGAGTAGAGCCCGCCGGGTCATTTCCTGTTAGTGGTTTCACTTGTTGTGCCTTTGAAGCAGGCTTTAATAATAGGACCCAACAGAACTAATGAAAATGCTCTCCATCAGATTAAAAGGAAGCTTCAGTCACAGCCAACCACATTCAGCACAAACATTAAAACACACAAGCACACACATAGGCATGCGTGCACACAAACACACAGTTTACAGAAGTGGTTTACACAGGGAGGACCATTCCTTCTGATGTGTGGATGATTGCTAACCCTCTTAACAACGCTGAGAATACTATCAGTGTCCTGTTTCTTGCAGCAGTCAAGAAAAAAAAATCATTAAATATTGATGAAAAAGAGGACAGATTTGAGGAAAAAGAGACCTGTTGCTTTAAAATGTGCAATATGATTCTGTTTGTTCCAAATCTTTCCACTCTAGACGCTGCAATGTGCACTGTAGTGGTGGTCTTGTGCTTAATGAATCCACTTCAGCGCAGTTCCTCTTCGTAAGCCTTTAGGTTTAATCCCCCAGTCTGGAGCAGTGATAGTCTGGCCCAGGGGATGACATCTGTGAGGCGTTCATTAACTTGTAACCAGCAGCAGATGTCTTTAAAAACAACTCACTACATCTAACAACTCACTGCATCTACATCTTATTTCACTCCCTACAACAGTCATTTTTGTGCTTTGCTTCATTTGCTGGTCGACCCTGCCGGCGACATGGAGCCTTTTATTGAACTCACTTTGTAGGGAATATGCAACTTTCTGTGTAAGAGGAGCCACATTATGTTGAGGATTATTTGAAAAGAATATGCAGTTTTATGACAATAATGTAGCCCCATAAGGAGCCTCTAAACTTAGAAAATGTGGTAGTCAAAAATGTAACCAAGCACAAGTAAAACGCTTTTTTTTCACAGCATCACCACTGATTTGGTGGATTAAATAAAGAAAAATAACTTCTCTTTTTTTCCTTTATTTTCATGAGCTTATTATAGATATATTTCTCACTCATTTTCCAAGATCATACTTATCATCATATCCCTTTTTTTTCAACTCAGCATTTTCTTTTTCATTATTGACCATTAGTAATGAGGAGCTCGGGTCCATGTGTTTGCAGAGTGGTGTGTGGTCCACTGTGTGTGTGTGTGTGTGTGTTTGTCACATCAGTGGAGCAACTGAGATGACTAAGTGGCTACATACTGTAACTGAAAAAAATACCTAACAGTCAGCTAGCTTTCAAGCTGACACATAAAACACCACTAATATAATACACCACTATGAGCAAAAAATTATTTGTCATCCATACATTGTACTGCATGTGACTGTAGCAGCACCTTATAAAATCTTGTAACAGCTAGCTAAAGGGTTTGTCAGGCAAACAAATGCAAAACAACAATACTTCCCTAAAACTACAAAGTTTACAGACAGTAGCTATGCTTTTATCTTCATGACATCTTTAACTTGAAATGTGTTTTTCTATCTCTGGTAGTCAGAGACTTTATGACTTATCTTTGGCATTTTTGAGCTGTGTATGATTTACTATCTTTCTCATGATGTCACAACAGTTTGCAAGCTAAAATGTTATGGCTATAGTTACAAGAGTGAATACAGTGATGCTACAGAAGTACACACATGTACCGGTGGGTCTAGGTTAATGATAAGACTTAGCTTTAGCTAAACTGATTGATTTGCATTCTTCGTCTTCAGTCATATTTTCTGACTGATAACCTTTTGTATTTTGTCAGGTTCAGGGTTAAGTAGCACAATGTCACCTGGTGGAAACGTTAAGTTGTGAAAACGAATAACCTAGTGTGTAAAATATGCAGTGTCACATTGAACACCTGGAAAAGATGTTTAGGCACTTAAAACTGCTGTGTTTTGGGCCTTGAGATGGACATGGAGCATATTGAGGGGGGAATCTTAGCACTGAAAGCCTCCCTGTGGAAATATCATGTGTGATTTCAGGGGTTAACTAGAGCAGGAAGCCTGCGGTCTGTGTCTTCCAGGGTGATATATATGTGACACAACGTGATTCATCTGCTACTGTGCGTCCATAAGCTGTCTGGCAGATTCAGCTTTTTTCTGTCTTGGGGCAATGATTATACAGTGTGGATCTTGAGCTAAATTAGCCATGACTTGCATTAAAACATTTCTCCTTGCCCTGAGAGAAGACTTTAATATGTGTTTATTTGATGTTCTTGAAGACCATAAAAGTGAATAAGTGGGGTGTGCATCACATTAGGAGGTGATCGAATGTGTGCGCGTGATGAAAGACACAGCCAAAGACACGGTGTTAGGGTATTTCAGTATGATGCTGAAAATGAATGAGCCACCAAACACATGCACTGGATTTGTACCATTCATAAGGATACGTCATAGTGATTTACAAACCCCTAACAGTGCCGTCATGCTGTTAAGGCTCAATGGACCATAACCAATCCTTTGAATGGTGGTACAGTAGCACTTGTGTCATGCAATGCAACATGATGGATTTCACAAATGTCGTAGAAAACACATAATTGTACACTGAAGTGAAACAAGGAAACTGTAGTTTCAGAGTTTAGCCACATATATTAGACATTAATGAAAGGCTTCATCGTACAGTCACATGAAATGTATTTTAATAAAACACAATGTACACATATGCAGTCCTATGACCATACATTTGCTTGATCCTAATCATTAAACCTAGAATATGTCAAAGCATAGTTTGTCTTATTTTCTTCTCCTTTAAAACATCAAAATCAGTAGATGAGGTCAAATGAATGTAATACAACACTTTGTGTGACATCAGACAAAAACCTTTTCCACATGTTAAAGATATGCACTGTTATAAGAAACTCAAAGAATATTTCAGCATATAAGAGTAACAGTATGAGGCAAAGATTCTCACTGAACCAAAAAAAGTACAAAATAGAATTAATAAATAAATCAAATATATACCATATAAATGAATTAGCTATGTGGCGGCTATGTTTATTATTTTGTTTTTTAATCATTTTAATCTGTAGCTTGGTATTACAACCTTTTTATCTCTAAAACATTTAGAACGGTGAATGAGTCAATACTGAAAATACAGTAATAAGCTTTCATAATTAGATAAACTATGTACACATGAGTCTGTTGCCATGCTAGTCAAACAACTAAATTTATTACTTTTTTTATCCACACTATACAGTTAGAGCATAAAGCGGTCTGAACGTAAACAGTTTGTGCTGAGAATAAAATACTTTGCAACTATGCATGGTAATTTCTTTAATATTACTCTCAAAATGTACATAACATAAAGGCCACACATGGGAACGCTCCGTCTCCATTCAGAGGGGAGGGTGAGGGTAGTTTTGACATAAATATAGGAACAGAAAAAAACAGTCTCTTTCAGTTCAAGATGCCATTTTCTTGTCCATCAGCATCATTTGCTTCAGCCGAATCTCCCCGTCCTCCATCTTGTTTTTTCATTTTATTTTTTCATCCTCCCTGGTTCAACCCCCCACCCCCACCCCCTCTTTCGTTTCTTTCGAGCAGTTCAGCTTGCCAACTCCCTCAACACCTCTTCTGTCCTCCTCCCTCCATTCAGCTCTCCCGCCTCCACAGTCTGTGGTTGCCCCTCCGTCTTCCATCACCCTGCACGGTTAATGACATTGTTAATGACGGGAAATGAGTTCAGTCATGTCAACTGTAAAAGGTCCACAAGGCAAGGCAAGGGGTGAGGCTGAGAGAACGCAGTCACCTGGCGGGTCACTGCAGCATGGGGAGAAGCAGCGGGAGGCAGAGGCATGAAGCATGTGTTTAGTGTGTCGATAGTGATACTGTAAGTTAGACATATATATTTGCGGTGACTGACTTGTGAGTCATGGTTATGTCCAGGGGAGGGAGAGGTTGGGTCGGGCTAGGAGGCAGGTCGGGGGGGGGGGGGTAGTCGGGTTGGGGATAGTCGTCGGTCAGAGTATGGGTGCAGCAGCAGCTAGCAGCTTTGCGTCGACTCTTTGTTCAATTGGAAGTCCGTAGTTTCAGTCCTTACTGGCTGGTGCGTGCAGAGGCCAAGTGGTCGCTGTGCTGGTTCTGGGCCCGAAACCGCAGCCGCTGCTTGTTCTTCTTCTTTTGTTCTTTGGATCGGTGCTTCCCTGATCCACCTGGAAAAAAAGAGAGCAAGGACGCAGAAATGGTTATCCCTTTAAATGGTACTACCACATTATTATGCTTCTTAAAGCAACAAACTTCCTGCATTTCCAACAAACAAATTTAGTTACAGTTACAGTCCTTCTGCTCAACATAATGTGGTCTGTTTCTTTTTAAATGTTACAATGTTTACTAGTCACGCAAAGTAGCCAACTGCAATGGGCCCCTGGATCCTCAAGAGCCCCGAAGGTCAAAAAATTTCAGTGTAGCAATGACTTTGTGGTAGTATGATTTATAGTAAATCAGTTTGAAGCACAGTGAAAACTTGCTGTGATTTGTCTGTATGATAGAATGGCCCCTGGAAACTTCTTTTTTAATCTCAATTGTTTCTGGAAAATGTGTCCTTGCATGGAGACTAACTGGAAGCCTGAGGCCTAGATAAGAAAAAACACCCCAGAATCTCAGCATTTATCAGGTACTTTCACTGTGAAAGATCCTCACAGTCAAACAGCTCCATCTCTTAACCTCATCGAGTTGGCCTTACTATAAAGAGATTGTTGGCAACTGTGCTCTGCTGTACTAAGCATATTTGCTCTGAGTGCAGCAAGGGCGGTGCTGTAGTACTATGACTGCACTCAATGAGTCAGACTGAAAACTGGGACAGTTTTTAAAAGTTATTCTAAATTTGCACCTGATTGTCTGATCTGAACAGTTTTTGTAAAACAAACACTAATGAGATGATGCAAAGTGTTGATTAGTAGAAAGGAGTGCTTATTGAGCTTGGATATCATTGTACTGTTTAAGAGTTGGGAAAAATTGAAAAAGGGGTTTGAATAGTCAGAAAACCACTTTAAAACATTTTACTATAAGCGTAAGCTTCTGAGTACAAGTGTTTTTTGAGTGTTGATGGCTAATAAGGAATCCCCCCAAAAAACGTTTACAGTGGTGTCTTAGAAATAATGCAATGTTTGCCAATGAAAAAGGCAGAATCACACACAGAACTGACCCATATATGAGAAAACATCACATATGAGTTCCTCATTTACTTTAGCCTTCAGGACTTAACCTCAGGTTTTAACAAATGTCTGCTCAGCCCAACACTATTCACTGTGACTGCAATGGAGAACAGAGATAAGTATGGGATGTTGCATAACTCTCTTTCCAAGTTGGAAAGGTCTCCTAGCCCAAGGTTAATCCATCCCAGGTTTAGCTGGGATGGGCAAGGCATGCTGGGAACAGACTTCCTGCTCTCATGGAAGCTTGTGTGGTGTAGATTCTGCACCCACGGCTCTCTGTGACAGAGAAAACTCTGGCTACCGAACCACAAGGCAACAATCTGGCTGCCAAGGCCACAAATAAGATAACGAGGTGTGTGTGTGCGAGATGTATGTGTGCGAGGGGGAGTGAGTGTGAGGGAATTTAAGGGAAAAGAAAATCTAATGGGGGGAAAAGTGGAGTAAGGCTTGGATGCTGAGACGCTATCTGGATCTTGATCTAGAACACAAAGAAATAAGCCATGCTATGGTTCGCTGAGGGGGAAAGCACAGGAAAAGGCCTGTGCACAGAAAAACAAGACCTCTTGTTCAGTTGCCTGATTCTGGGTCTTATTAATGCACTTGTTCAAGCTTTTGCTCTCACGAAAAAAAGGTAACGGTGTGTAAAATGTAGCATTATCTCTAATTACCTTCTCATATGTGCTGGCATTGCGGTGGCCTTTTAAGGACCCCTAAAAAGGCCTATTTCCAATTCTCAGAGTTACGCTGTGATGTAGATTTGAAAATATTCACTCATTTAAGTCGTCACACATGAGAAAGCAAGATATTGCTCTGGGTCTCCCAATGAGTTATACAGATGCATGCAAACATCAAACCATCTCAGAGCTATTTCCTGCAATTAATATAATCTTGTTATTTTGAGTCACATTGCCAACCTGAGCCACGGCAAAAAAGTTCTCGCACTGAGCCCCTAGTTAAAATCACCTTTGGAAAACAGTTTTCACATCTCTTTCATTAAAATTGCAAACCTTTCAATTAAAAATATTACCAAAGGTCTTTGTACACTTGCTTAGCTGATGCCACTTAAGATTTTTTGCATGATTTTACGGAATGATAGTGTTTGCTAAAGGTAATTTGAAGCTGAAAGGCATTTGGCCTATAGGTTTGTTTTCCAAATTGCTCTTTAAAGAGGTAATTTTCATTCAAAACAGTGTTGCTAGGTGCCTGATAAACACAGCTTTCAGTGCAATCAACTCAAGTTGAATTACATTTGAAGGCAATAAAGTACATGGTGCAGCATTAAACTTCCTCTGTAACAGGCAAAGTATTCGTGGACCATTTCTTGGATGCAAGGCTGCATTTAAACCAAAAAAGCCTACATTTACAGAAATTGCTTGAAACACAAATACTTATGTGTGAGTTAAGTTAAAAAGTAGTTTTCCTGGCTAGTTCAGGACTGGGCAGAAGATCTGTAATCCAAAGAGTTTTACGCTCTCTGCAACAGCACTCTCGACACACACTCACACACACACACACACACACACACACACACACACACACACACACACACACACACACACAAAACTGCAGGAAAAAAACAAGTTCAGTTGCTGCCCATGCGGTCTGAAAAAGAGAGTTTGAGAGCTATGATAGAGCATTTCTTTGAAAATAATGTTTTTAAAATTTGCAGTAGTTGCAAAATTGAAATAAAACTTTAGCTGCCAAAAATAGAATGCCAAAAATCAGCAACAGTGAAATTTGACCAAATAAAATCTAGTAAATGAAATATTTAAAGCTAACCTTAGCTAGCACTAAACCAAAATTTACTTATGGATTTTTTGTGGAGGTTACTCTGGCAGCTAGCTTATTCCAACAAGCGCATTTAATTGCTTTCTTTGACTGCAGGTATTTTTTTGTGATTTGGTGTAGTTGAGCCACATTAAAATCATACATTCAAGTGTATGATACTTACATAGTATATAGTTTTGCATTAATCTAATATACTGATTAAACTGGGCCAATAGCACTACTTTAATTTACTAGTTAGATATACAAACACATAATAATACAAAACAAAATAGCAACATTTATTTCTTATGAGTTAAATGCTTTAAGACTACATTTTATGGTATATACTGTTTTTTCAGGCATCCGATAAAGATTAGTTTATTTCCCTTGTTCTTATGTTGTGCCTCTAGAAGTAGAAAGTTCAGGACCACACAAAACATTCTTCCTAAAAAAAGAAAGAAAGTCTTTACAGCAGGATTAAAAACAGATCACTGATGCCTGACGCTCTCCAATCATCCCTTTTCAAATGTGCTCTTTAAAATGAACAAAACTAGACATTTTTGAGAATATAGTCTTGCAGTAATGGGTGTGCTGACAGATTCACTCCACACTGTAGTTTTGCTGGAGGACTACAGAAGTCTCTATCCATTACTGTACTTTCACTCTTCCTGGACTGATTTTGTTTGTTAAAAAGATAATGACAAGTTCTGACTTTTATGAGCCACAACTTTCCCTGCCGTCACTGAATCCAGTCAGACTTTTCAATGAAGTCATTAGCAACATGTTTCAAGCCACAGCTCAACTCCTGGTTCTAACTACAGACGCTTCATAAACTCATCCACACAACTTTTTAAGACCATATTTCATAATCCAATCTCAATGATGACAGCTAGAGGGCAACCAATCCCCACAAAAGCCCCTTCCCCCAGCATCTGATACAGTTCTAGTAAGATGGTCTATCTCACTATACCCAAGAACTCTCATTTAGCCTTTCCTCAGGGCACTACGCACTCTGAACACTGAGCTTTCATCATCTCATATTTACGACCGATGTAATCACTTAAGCTGATTACCAGGGTTCACAGAGGAAACAGTTTAATTTGCCTGGAAAGAAATGATTAAGTCATCTCAATTGCTTTCAAAACCAAGAACAAATTCATAAATCTTACAGCATGTAAAGATAATTTTGTCTTGGAAGGTACAGTAGGTTCTAAATCATTTTCTGTCTTTGTTTTGCATTGTAACTGGCACAGTGAGGATCAAATCAACTGAGTATGGCTTTTATCAGAAAATTGCAATCCTTCTTTATACTTTAATTTCCGTTTTGGCTGCATTTACTATCACTACAGCAAACCATAATTTTACCAATGTTTAGTTTTCCTTCATAGACACAATCGTCCTCTGCCAGCTTGGTGTTTGTGTTAAAGTTTGAAAGGAAAAGTTCATCAAACAAACAAACAATAAACTCAAGAGCAAATCAAATTTTTTTTTGCATTTCTGAATCAGAAGCAGAGTTTGTGGTTGGAGGGTAGTTTACCGCTGTCAAAAATGACCTTCGCTGAATTCTTCTTTGTATCTGAGTGTGTGCACAAACACTTTGATATACATGGCCTTTGGTCCTGTCCATCAGTGACCAAGATCTTCTTTACCACCTACATGGGCTTGAAAATACTTAGTGTCATTTCCAATATTTTCAGCCGCCAAACCAGTGAGCAAAGAAATATTAAACTCCTCTGCACACACTGTGGTGGATGTTCCTCAATAACCTCTTAAAGCCAGTCTGGATCCGTTGCTTTTTTCTTTTTCTTCCCAATCATTCTCTCTCTCTCTCTCTCTCTCACTCTCTCTCTCTCTCCCTTTTCCCCTCTCTGTGTTCCTGTGATGCTATTTGAGGCTCTCAGCAATAATCGAGACGACTGCATGGTGAAAAGCCAACTAAGAGTAAAGTGCTATTAGACGTATCATATTATTAGGCTCGCACTCCAGAATAATATCTCCTTGCGGAATGGCAATATGACTACTTGTCCAACTGATGCACTGAAAGATAATCAGTCAAATCCATATCCAGGGGGAAGGACGCCAAAGCCAAAGCTCCCTTCATCTGAGCGAAACGCTAATATCTTTGTTTTGGAAGAAAAGACTAAACTCATATATGTATGCATAAGTTAACACAAGAGAAAGTCGGCATTAGAAAGAGTTTCATATTCTTGGAAAATTAGGTATTTAACTACTTTCTTGTCACTGAGCGTGTGTTTAAACAGCATCTCTTTTTCTTTGCTGGCCCTGAGGCTACTGTGGGGGTATCTATATGTTACCCTATAATTACAGAGGCCATGACCTGCTACAAGGGAGCACGGCACTGACTGTCGGCACAGGCCAAGTGATTTCATCCACTAACGGCTCCGGCGGCAGCACATGAATCGAAGGCCTAATCTTATCTCCATCGCTTGCGGTTCAAGAAAAATCGATGGCTGACCTCGAGAAGGCATTAAGACATACGGTAAATGGGATCCTATACTGCTGAAAACTCCTCTACTCTCCTGTTACCCCATCCCTCCACTCCACGCAGACGGTCAATTAATAACTTTTGTAGGACCCATGTGGGGGGTAAAGGGTGGGGGACAGAAAAAAAAAAATAATCCAAACAATTTTGAAGAAGATTCGTGTGGACTTAAGGAAGGTAAAGCCGGAATTTTTGGCGGCTCGTCTTTTTCATAAACAGGCCAAAGCGGGGGCCATTATTTGTGAGGGAAGGAGAGAACTACTGGCGCCAGTGAGATTTGATTTCAGTGGCAGAAATTGGATTAGCAGCCATTAAGGGCCTCCTCACACATACATTTATAATGCTGTGAAGGGGAAAGGATCTGTAGCCAGCCAGTGCTCTCTTTACCAACACACCGACAACTCCTCTGTCTGATGCTGACAATGCCCCGTACTACTGCTGAACTTAGTTTTCAGTTAATTCATTTCAGTTTATAGGTGAGACACTGTGGGATGACCTCAAGTGACCCATAGTGCTATAAGGTGTAGGCCAGAGGTTGACTGAAACCTTTAATGACCCTTTGTGCTTTGTCCCCCTGTAGGAAAAGGCTGTAGAAGGATGATTTGGGATTTAAGGTAGAACCAACAATTACACAGACCTAAAGAGTCAAAAGGCAGACATTTTTAACAAGTACAGGCCTGGACGAAGTGAAAAAGGTACAGAGAGAATCACTACTGGGAAATGCTGTGGCAGGGGAGCAGACGTCAGATGTAGGAAAAAAGAAATCAGCCTTTTGACAGAGAGGACAATCATTTGCAAGAAGCTCATCTTGCCAACCATCTGACAAGGGCTCTCTGCACAATGTCACTTAGCCCTAACAAGGTTATTCTGGATCACACTCTTTCATTCACTCTTTTATTCTTTCATTTCTTTTCCCCTATGCTCTGCTTACTATCACCACGCTGCAAGGCAAGAATGATTTAAAACATACGCATTCCGATTTAAAAAGCTAATGTTGGGATTAGGTCGGTCATTATTTTCTCATCTATGACCCGGTGGAGGATCTGCGCAAAGATTAAAAAAGCAGGTTAGCTCACCGCTCTGCTCTTTGATGCTTCGTTTCACTGACAATAAGTTAAAGCGAAAACCCGACTCGGAGATTAACGTCTCTAAGCGGAGGAGTCCCAGCAAAACATGCATGACTGACGTGGTGATTAATACGCCTGATGGTCAGTACAGACAGCAATTTTTTTTTTTTCCCTCTGGAGAAGGTCACACCAGGAAGAAATAGGCACAACCTGCCTCAGGAAGGCTATAGAACAGATGATGATTCCGCACATTAACGTTTCTTGCCATCAGTCATCTGCTCAGAGTTCAGCCATGTTCTGCTGCGTTTCACAGTAAGTGAACTGTTTAGGTTAACACCTCTGGCTCAAGTGCTCAAAAGGTAGGTCATCAAGTAGAAACCTTCCATGACAGATAAAAAATTAGGCCAACTTTCAAAAAGCTTAAAAAGCAAGAACTGACTCTCCAGACTTATTTCCTCCCCTTTGCCTTCACTTGAACACATATGCTGTATAATCTTGGAAAGTTAGGGATAATTTCTTCCTAACGTACAGGGAAAAATCTAATGGTACTCTATTAAATCTGATTTCCAAGTTGGAAAATTTGGGGCACAACTTCTCAGAAATCAGAGATCCAATGTGATGCTGTAATGTCATCATGGCACTGACCTTTCTTAAATATCCCTAAAGTTAGCATTTATTAGTTTAAAGCTGCACGAGGTAAGATTAGGAAAAAATAAGCCTGACATTTCAACCTAAAATCGAAAAAATGCATAATCAACAGGGAATTACTTCCTATCTTCATTGGAGCCTTTTTGTCATAATAAAAGTCCTGTCACAGCTTCGTGTACATCATTTACAGAAAGTTTTTCATATTTACTTCCCATCAAAATGCAAACATCTCTCCTAAACTGCAGTAAGCAAATGGCTCATCCTGAGACAACTGAACTGAGCAACAAAGGTTAGATTTCATCATCCCAGTGGTAAAGCGGTTCAGCCATTATTTCTAAATGTCTGGTGGAGGTACCAGACACAGAAAATAAGAAATTAGGTCTGATGAGTAAGATCAAATGACGTTCTATGGTTTCTGGGCTAAGACATCCTGCCAACTGTTAAGGTCTTCCCACTTCCACTAAAAGCTGCCAAAATGTAGACTTGAATCTTTACTCACAATGTCGCCCCCTTTGGTATTCATGGGTAATTTAAATGAAAGCCGGATGTTTCTGAGAATCAGGCGGTGCAAAATTTAGAAAAATGTGCCAACTGCTGAGGTATGATAAATCCACTCTCTCTCGATTTGTCAGTTGTGAATAAACTTTTTTCTACTAAATGAAACCTTGCAGGGGCCCTTAACAGTCAACAGTGTCATGACGGTAACTCAGCAGCAAAGCATTAACAGGCATCATGACCAGCCTGCTGAGTCTGATGCGCCTTGAAACCGCAGAACTCAGACAGAAGCGAGCAGCCCCCTCTGCGGTTTGCTATCTCACGACTGACTCATCGACACATCTGGGCCTAAGTATATGGGGCTCTCCTGCCCCATGGGCACTTGGGCAAATGAGGGATAATTAGCTTTAGTTGACTTTAATGAATGGCTTAATGTTGTGTTTCATTTCTGATGAGAAAAATATAAAGCTCAGCACTTATCAAAGGGAGACCTGAAGGCTTGCCACTGGTGTGGGTCTGTTTGTTTTTTTGTATTTGTTGTGTGCACGGGGGCGAGGCAGAGTGAACTGAAGATAGCTGCATCACAGGAGGAGTGGCTTCAAATGTGACCACAGATCCAAAGAGGAAACCTGCTGGGATATACAGTAGCAAATTCATCACTGTAGCTCGGAAATTACTACAGATGTGAACTCTGTTTGTCTTTACTGAAAGAGAGAAAAAGCGCCAAAGCACTCGACTTTGATTTCCGTGTCTTTTGTATCAGATGAGACTTCTATAAAGGCTTTGATCCATTTAAGAATCCCCACAAGCTGTGATGTAAAACAGGAAGCGTCTCAAAGAGTTATGACAGTCATTCATCTTGGTTTCCGAAAGTGTACTGCATTGAGCTGATGAAATCAATCATTTTCAACAGATACAAGATCCAGCGTGGATTTATTTGTTCTATTCAATCTCTGAGAGCAAACTGCTCTCAAGCTGTTTAACTGTCACCTATATCTCCATGTCCTTGCACTGATTCACAGTCACTTTCTGCTGTAGCTCAATATATTTCATTATCTTTGCCATGCTATTAAGAAGTAAAAGCTAATAAAAGTTGGACTTGGCAGTTCATTTTAGTGTACTTTTACACACTCTACCTTTCCCTTTTTACAGCAAATCGGGCTTGGCATCCTTTTACTAGCAGAATGAAACACATTTAGTCCCTCAGACCTCACCAGACTCTGTGTAAACCTGCACCCCACCAGGATTAACTGTGCACTTTTAAAAGCATCCTAACACTGACAAAGGATCAAAGAAGGACAACACATCCTGCAACAGAGGTGACCTACTTGAACCGCTATTTAAGAAATATTTGGAACATTTATTGTTTATACAAGACAGAAAATCTGTATTTCCAAGAGTATAGTACCAGTCGATGCCTCAGGTAAAGGGTAAGTGTGTGTCTGTGTTTGGGGGGGTGCTCACCTAGCTCAGCTCCCTCCCAAAGGCTACTTCTGCATTACAGCACCCCACCCAACTTTATGGAGAAGAATAAAATGGTTGTTAACACATTCATTAGGGGGCATGCAAAAGGGTATGCTAAGTCTTTCTGCACCCCTACTGGGCTATTAGGGGGAGGATGTAAAGATGAGGAGGGGTTTCCACAAACAAGTTGTCAACAGATACCCAGTCATTTATTACATGCCTACAGTCTATGGTGGGACGTATTTTATTGTGAACACACAGATATAAAAGTTTAGGGCACTGAGTATGCCAAACCCTGTTAAAATAAAATAGCTAAATAAATAAAAAAATAAATAACTGTTAAAGACTTGTACATTCACTGTGTGGTATTCCTCCACTGTATGAGAGCCAGACCTACATTAGCAACTCTGTCCTGCTCTTAATTGGATAAAACACTGGGACTGATTTATTACCCAGCATAGTTTAAATGAAAGATCAGCCAAACATTTAATAGTCCTCATCCTAAAAGGCTAAAATGTAAAAATGAAAACATGCTGTTTGAAAATGTAAATCAATTATTTTAGCTAAGCTGTCAAATGGTTAGAATGCAATGAAGAATCTGATCCTACATTTTTCCTGATCTTCCTGATAATACTGCTGGAACTAATTACTGCTAAGGAGCAATGCAGAACAGCACTGTTTTTTTTTTCTTTTTTTCATCACATGCAAAATGAATCATCAACTGGTGGGGATTCTGAACTGTTCTATGACTTATGCTACATCATCTATTCAGCTCAATTAACTAAATAGCTACGGCTAATAAAACAAGCCCACGATCATTCTAATTTCAGTCAGAAAAATCAATGGTTGTTGGCTAGACACGAAAGTTTTCTTGCTTTTGTCTACATGTCCAAAATTCAAAACCTGATTTTATTCGAAAGTGAACAGAATCTACCACTGTTATTGCTGTAAACTGAACATGTGCTATTGGAGAACAGAAAGCGTAGCAACAGAAACAAAGGGGGCAGGGTGTTATGGCTATATTCAGACAAACAAAAAGCTACCATGTGTGATCCACACAATCACCATTTCTACAGTGTGTGTGTGCAACAATGTGTGCTTCTGCTTGAGCATTTTTTTGGTCCAAGTGTTCATGTGCGTGCACACAGTCTTCATTCTCTAATTCCACCTGGTTTGCATCCTCCTGGTCTCTGTGGAGCTGCAAGGGAACAGGGGAGGGGGATATAAGAGGAAATTGTCCAGCATGATTCCCTCTTTATATCTCATTTCTGCACAAGTCCTTTTATCCCTCTTTCTCTCTGCTAGGAAACCCCAGGAGGAAATCCCTCACATGTTTGGACATGGAGCACAACTGTCCCAAAGCAGGACCAGACCCTAACGAGAAGGGAGCCAAGCTAAGTCAGACAGGCTTAGACACTAAAACAGAGACAGGGGCCATCAGGATCATGCTGCAATCCCTGTGCAATGGCCAGTGATGAGGGAATCAAGTCTGACTGGGAACTTTTTGTTGTCTTTGATTGTTCAACTTACACTCAAAGGGCGCTGTTGTTCATTCAGTCTCCCCTGACAATCCAACAGACGGCACATATTTTTTGATAAAAATAGTTCATTAGTTCACTGCGGAAGAAGAGGGTGGGGGTTGTGTTTGATGTGTTCGCAGCGCTCCTGTTGCATGGGGAGAGAGGTAAAGCCAATTCAGGAAGGGCTTGATCCTCTCTAAGGCCTGTGCTGCATCAAACACTTGTCAAACACCAGGCAGACTGACAGCTGAGTGGCTGTGACGGATCTGATCACAGACACAGGCAATAAGAGTCACCGCTGCTCAGCTCCTTCACCCAAGCTCCGCTCTCCCACTCTTGTCAATAAACCGTGTTTAACTCACTAAAACACAAACAGAGGGCTTTGAGGCATATGGCAGACATTTTCTAGTTGTTTTTGGCTGTGTATGATTACAGTGTAATTTCAACGGTCATTTCAGGGTCTCACCTCACCAAGGAGATGATTGTGTACTCAAGAAGGCAGCGGCATTTGTCAGAGATGCAGCAGAAGAAGAAATGAATCAAATCAAACAGAGACTTAAGCTCCCACTATGGTCCTGAACTTGCCACCCAATAGAAAGGAACATTTATGTTTGAAGAGATTTGATATGGTACCTGGAATGAGTTAAGTTTCATTGAAGCAACCACTCAATCATGTCTTAATATTCTCCTTGAAGGGTCATCATGTTTTATCCTTTGACAACAAAGCAATATAGTATGTATTTTTTTGCATGACAGAATGCTTTAAATGTCATGCAAAAATTGCGTATTTAAGGTAGACGTGTTAATGGCTAATTCCCTTAAATTAAAATATACGGACAGAAAAAAAAAAAACGTGTCAAAGGATCACATATTAGGAAGGTATCCCCTACCCAGGGAATGTAGATTTACTGTAGTTAGTTTATTTATTGTTTGTTTTACAATGTAATTCTATTTAAATAGTATATATTTGTGGACCATATGAACAGATACATTTGGCATTCCTTTATGTGTTTAGGAATGCATCTTGCAGACACACATGCACCTGTGTGAAATTACAAAGGGAATCACCTCATAGCAGCATATGAGTTTGACAAGTAATGTCATTAGCTCACTTTTTCTTATACATTACTCATTTTCTTCTTCTTCTCTCTCTTTACAAAGCTAATTACAAAAGTAATTTTTCATACTATAAATATTTTTTAAATATATTTCCAAACAGGGAAAGTGTGATGTTTTCTACTTGAAAGTTTTTTTTAATATAAATGTTTCTGTATTAGTAATGGGCCAAGTTGAATGTGGGAAGCGGTGCTGCTGCTAGTGACAAGCCCACAAAGAATAATCACATGATTCTGAAATTCCTTTAGCTCTACTGAGCTTTAAAATGTTTTTAAACATATTTAAACACGCTGTTTTGGTTTATGCTACATTTTGGTTTACTCTAACCGCTCTCGTCAGTATCATTTTTCGCACCATCAGGCAGTTGTTGTTAGTGAAAAAATCCTAATAAAGCCACCGTAGATTATCTGCCAGCGCTGAATCAGTGTGAGAAACTAGATGGTGAACACAGCGGAGCCTTTAGCTGCTAGAGCCAGATATTTTCTTCAGAAGTTGGTGTCATGCAAACTTTATAAGGGGGATAATGTGTCAGTGCTGGGTTTTTATAGCTATGTGGCTAGTTCCTGACCCCAGACCAGTGACTTTTCTTTAAACCCACAGATAAGCAGATGAACTTGTGTCTTATTTGGTTGTTGCTTGTATTCTGTGTGGATATAAAACTTGTTAAGAAAACTACTTTGTACTAAGATTCGCCCGGTTAAACTAAAATCACAATCCAGTGAAATCACCTGATTGTGATGCTTTTCATGTGGATGGGAGTGTCATGATGTACTACCTTGGTAAGTTGCCGCTGGCCTCTACTTATCACTATAATGGCTGTACTTTTAGTCTGCATCCCCCCCTGTATTTGTCACTGTTAGCTAACAAACACACACAGAAAAACACCCATACACACAGACATATATGCAGCTGAAGGTTGGCAGGCCTATACTTGCTGCTTTGTTTTGTCTGCATGTCTGTATGCAGGATCCACACTCACAGACATGAGTGGGTCAACAGCCTCTCTCTGAATCACCAGCTGTAATTAAAAGTTGTGATGTCTCTGAAAGACACCCGCCACTGATGGAGGAAGAGAGGGACCGAGGGTGGAAAGAGGAGAGGAGAGGAGAGGAGAAGAGAGGAGAGGAGAGAGGCTTCTGGTGGCTGAGTCAGTGCAACTGTGCACCAGATGTTTTCAGGCTCCCACATTCGGCTCCTCGCCTTCCTTCTTTTCTCCTCCAGCCAGACCACTGGAGAGTGAGAACTCTAGTGTGTACAGCGATGCCTCGAACAATGTGCGCCACGCGAACATATCCTCCTCTGTGACATGCAAGTTGTTCCTCTGTGATATGTGATACATGGGTGAGAGAGTGTCACCCAAGTGTCAGACAGGGAAAGAGAATGGAACCAGGGACGCAGAAAAGAGTAGATAATGTGGTGACTTGTACTGCCTGTGAGGTCTGTTTTTATTGTTTGTCGGTGTCTATTACGTGCGTCTCACACCCTGGCTGAGCGAATGTGTGTGTGTCTGTAAGTCAATGTGTGTACGCGTCTTCATCTGCCTGGTGTGGTGTAGATGTGGAGATGAAAGCCACCATGGCCCACAGGGGAGCTGGCAGCAGAGCCGGACTGGAGGTCTGGCAGACAGAGAGAGGAGGTGCAGGGATGCAGCGGGATCAAACAGATCCCACCAGCTCAGGTTATCTGAAGATGAGCTGAGGATCCCTGACACACAGGACAGCTTCATCATCGGTTCACAATGATGTAGGCATTTGATATTTTATGCCTGTATTTGGCAAGTCACCATTCCAGATATTTCAATGAAGTACAAGTTCAATGTTTTCTGGTGATGGAGTCTCTACAGCTACATTTGGACCATTACAGCACACTTAAACCATGGTGAGCAGGTTTCATTACAGGTTTTATAGATTACCACCCCTGAGGCTATTCCTTACAATTTTTTAACTATCTGTATATTTTTGTGAGCCACCTTCTTATATAACAAAGGGAAAAAAAAATTGCTGTGGTCAGATGCAAACCTCCATCATACCATGAGCAGACATCTCTCTGTTTTGTAGTCATGAGATATTTCATAAAAGACTGAAACGAGCCGAATATAAGAGCTGAACTTTCCTTTAAAGATCGCATCACAAGCTGTTGCCATCCATCCCTGTAAAGAAACAGACCATGTCTCAACTGCTGTAAAAAATCACAGGGTGTAACGGCCAAAACTGCCCATCAAGGGAACATTGTGAAGGTGTGCATTACAGCCCACACTGTGTCATGGGCAATATCAGCTCATATACTGCTTTGCTGGGGGAAATAGCTCCTGTTTGTAGAGCATGAGAACATGAAAACATTCCACTTCTGTACAGTACCCTCCCCCTTCTCCTCCTCCGTCTTTCCCCCTCCAGTTTGCTGCCACTTTGTTTGTTTGTGTACGTCTGTTTTTGATGGGGATGTTGACGTCGACCCATATGCCTCATTTCCTCTGCAAGAGGACGACAACGGAAGCCCCTCAACCAACAGAGTTCCTCCTCTTTGCATAATCACGCTTAACTACTGTATATGTACAAGGTTACCCAGGTTTTTAAGCTTAAAAATTGTCACTTAGTTCACAAATTTGTAAAACTTTGCAGGTTGTGGACAGAGCTGAGTAAAAACATCAACTTTATGTTGTTTTTGGCTGTCAACCCATTTAGAGAGATATCTGGATCCGCTGGCTCGGATTTATGGGAAGAGCATTACTACCAAAGCACACTTCACAATTAAAATGAGTCAAACAAATAAGAGGACTGCTGCATCTAATGTGTGTACATGAGCCTACAAAAGGCAGTTCAGCAAAACCACAACTCAACTAGGCCAAAGAGTGTGAAAAAAATCCTCGCTCACACCCCTCCTCTTTCTTCCTGCTTGGAAAAGACCAGATGATAATAATGTGGAGTATGAAGCCCCATTGAGCACTGCTGACCCCTCCTCTTCCACCTCCTCCTCCCATCCCTCCACCCCCTGGTCTTTGAAAGGCCTCCACATGTTTATGGCTCATGCCTGTGGTATGACGATGGATTCTCCATATAAAAGCCAGCAGGATCATGGGGTGTTTCAAATATTGCTCTCTGAAGACAGTTGCTGACAAAATGACAGCAGCCATATTTATTTTGGTCAGAGAGCAGGGGCACTTAGTGGGAAGTTAATCAGACGACCCCCTCACCCCCAACCCCACGCCCCCCCTGCCTCCAGCATCCCCCCACTCCAATAAAGAATGTACCCAGGGCAGAGAAGCCTCAGAGAGTACTGGTAATGACTTTCTGCTTCGATGGAAGATTTAACACCGCTAAACTGCACGAGAGGCAGAAAAATAAACCCAAAAGTTTGGTTTGAGAACATCAGCGTAAAGCAAGTGTTGATTGCCTGTCCAGACATGAGTCTAGGTAATCAATTATCATCTGGTTAAGAGGAGATATGAAACATAAGCGTGGAGACAGGGGGAAAAAAAGAATAATCTATGGCAGAGATTTGCAAGTATGGGATAGCTGAAACAGAAGTTGTGTTAATTTGTGACTGTGACCGCAGCGGTGACCATAACTGCCATTGGCATTGGGATACTGTAGACCTGGCCAAGTCAATGACAGGTTGATGTGTCTTTCCTCTTCACCCATACTCTTATTCACTGCAGCACAGTTTCCAAAGTGCTCTCTGTCATCTCAGCTTCACAGTTTCATAGTTGTGTGTACAGCATGAGGAAATCATCATAATGCTTCTGTTTGCCACTGAGTTTTTTTCATCATCACAACCAGATTTCAGCTGCCTTTTATGACATGAATGGAGGAAGCAAGCTTATGCCATTGGTGGTGGTGGTAGGGTGGGGTAGGGGTTGTCCCTGTCAGAAACCAATCCAGGCCCTGCGTCCAGAGCCAGGCCATCCTTGATGTTCGAAGGAGGCAGGGTATTTCTGAGGCCTTCACCAGCTACTGTGTCAGCCCCTATGGAGCAGCCTTATTAAATGAAGATTAAGCCGTGGCTCCCCCAGTCACAACAGGCTGCGGTGCGAGGCGCACATAATCACTATGACAGGGCGGCTGCCAATTAGAGCCCTCCTTCTGTCCTGGGAAAACGCTCCTCACTCCGCTCCCGCTGGCGGGAAGAACTGATCCGGATTGTCCGTGATATTACCCGGGCCAAAGATCGCCATTAATCAGCCATCATTCCACTGTGGCAGAAATCAGAGCAGGACTTGTCATCTGTGCACCAGCTCTCCCTTCCAAAAGTCCTGACTTCCCATGGAGCAAACCCAGGGAACATTAATTGGAATAATGAGATAAGTACATAGAAGAACACAAGTGTAAACCTCTGTTTTCAAAGGCTTGTAGTAGACTTAAGAATGGTGGCTCGAGCAGAACTCGAACAAATTGCACCATGAGCTTTTCTGCTGAGACAAGGACACGTTCGATCAATTAGTCTAAGATTAAAAGCTTGCGTCTGTTTTGGCCTTATGGGTAAAGGTTACATCTGACAAAAACACATAGAGAAATGTGTTTGGATGTCAAGTTTCCAAGCCAAACACAGGCCTGACTCAGATGGGATCATGCTGAGTGTGTAACTAAAATGCATCTTTCGCCAGAGCTTTTTTTTTTACCAGAACCTTTTGGCTCAGCAAATATAAACACCAAAATTGTGTGTCACATGCTCACATGCATGCATTTACAGCACCAAACCGGAATAGTTTGGTGTCTCAAATGTTGTGCGCTTCAGACAAGGCGGTCGAACTTCCTCCAGAGCGGATTTAAGGCAATCTCCGTTGACTCTGTGCGTTGGTTTACAGGAGCAGAGACTTTGGAGCAGATGGTTCACAGACGGTAAGGACCAGGAGGTCCTCAGTGCTGTGGATTCACAGCGGAACCAGACTGGCTTCAGACACAAACTGGCATAAATCCCACCAGTCAACCAAATCCTCATGGGTCTGGTCAATTCGGGGAGGATCTGGGTTTTCTTTGGTCCCCTGCACTAAACTGTAAGTGCTTTTCTGCCCTTCTTTTCATCATGTCCAATGATTTTAAATACAGACAAGGACCATGCAGGGCCTTTATATGTCAGATCACACTGTGGAGGAGTAATGAAGTGGCAAACTAAAGCTTTCGGTAGGTTTATGCTCTTCTACACCCCTTTCACACAAGTAGCAAAACTTGTTTATCCAGGGTTTTCAAATTGATGGCAGAGGGAACAGACTGGGCATCCATGCTGCAAGAGGGAGTTATTACAGTTACAGTTTAAACATAAACTGTGCACAGAAGTTATGACAGACAGTATTAGTAGTGGCTGGATCCAAGCACTCAGATGACTGATGGGATGGAGGGCTTGGCCTCAGTTGAGCCCTACAGCAGAATGGGTTTCTCTGGTTACACACACGGCGGATCAATACTCCCACATATGCCTGCAGCTCTCCAAGTGCAGGTACATAAACCAATGGCCAAAGATAATCATTATACTGCATGTTCCTTCTTATTCTTCCTATTTCTTACTACTTTCAATCTTTTTCTGTTCGTGAGATCAGCAGGGTGGCTGCTAGTTTTCATGGGCTCATAGAAGCAGCCAGGGAAGCATTTAGAGTGTAAATTGTCCTGCATTGTTCGAAAAACAGGTCCTAATTACATTCCTATAATCAGTTCCAAAATCTGTTATTTAGCTATAAATCTTAACTTTCACTTAACTTAATATTATATATTGTTACATTATAAATTTTATTATTACACATACATATATATATAAATTTATATATATTCATTCTTGACTGTGGTTCTTTGGGCTTGGCCGCCTCTTGCACTACAAATACCCATTAAATGAATCTTCTTTTACCTACAAATCAAGCAAGCAAGGCAGCACAAATGTCACTCTGGCCTGCTACCATAAAGACTTTTGTACCGTCTGAGAATCTGAAAGCCGATTTGTAAAACTGTTGGAAATTAGCCCGAGTTGCAATGGTGTGTTTGTGTTGGACTTTACTCCCTCTTAAATCTCACTTCAGGGATTACATTAAGAGTGGGAGTTTCAAGAGCTTTCACTTTTTAAGTTGTTTACTCAACATCTAATGTCACTGGCATGGCAGAAGCAGCTGTTTTTCAAAGATTATAGTAGAGTGGGTGGGCAAGAGAGAAAGAAAGGAAAATACACAGTACACAGATGGATTGATAGGCAACGTGGGGCAGCAGGAAAAAAAAATGAACCGGAGAAGAGAAATCAAACTTGTCACACTCGTCTGTTTGTAAACCAGTGAATCTGATGACAGGGGTTGCTGGGAAATCTCCTCAGGGAATTCCTTAATGGCATCAATATGGAGCAGCTGCAGTGTTATCACTCTCCTCACCTTTCCTCTCCTCTCCTCCCCTCAGCTCTCAAGACAGAGAGGGGGGAACCCAGTCTGTCAATGCTGATAGCGCCAAAGCAGCTATTAATAAAGTCTCTTTATTGTTTATAGCTTGTCCAGAGCACCATCCGGGGGATTGAAGAGCATTTTACAGTCTCTTGGGTACAATGCGAATGCCTGGCACACACACCAGCCAAGCTGCTGTAAGACAAGTCTTCTCTCTTCCTTAGCGATTGTCTAGAGCATTTTCTATTCAAATAAACAAAAAGTATGCACTAAAATTAAAACATGGCAGAATTTGACAAATATTTGCATCAGCATTACAGTGAGGTAATCTAATATCTTTTTTTCTAAATGAATAATACTGGAGTGGTTTAATCTTACTGCCAAAAACAAGCAAGGCAAATTATTTAATGTGGCTTTAGATGCTTTGAATTTTCTTTTTTTTTGTGAAATATCTGTCCACTACATCCTGAATTGTCGGACAAGCAGTTGTTTATTTTAGTTACCTCGCAGAAATATTCCCACAAGAATATTACCTTAATATTCCGTGCAACCCAGTAGGTGGAAGTGTTCCAGATTCCTGTTTTATTTTTTCCAAACTTCAAAAGTTTGCTTAAAATTAGCTTGACAGTTGAATGGAAATAAATCTTGTGACGGCGTACCACCACATACTTCGTCTGTCCGTGTGCTCCACGCAATCCATCCCTGCCATTTTCGTGAGTGTGTTTTCAGGACAGACTTCAGCTCTGAAAAAGCGCAGGCTGAGAGTAGCAAATAAATCCCAGCAGTGCAAATGATATATGTTATTTACACTGATCGGCAAATTGTACGGAACACATCGGACACGGTATACATCTCATCATGTATGCAGTGAAAATGCCTCTCCTCTTGACATTATCTGGGCTTTACTTTCTCTGCTTGTGTGTGTGTTTAACTCAGGGATTAGATCGCTGCCAACACAGAGGGAGAAGAAGAAGATCATTCGCCCTGTCCTTGTGCGCTTCAGCTAAGCTGGGAGACAGAGATCTGTCGATGACGTCCTGTGTAATTTAAATACGTCGACATGTAGAAATGCAAGCCAGGATGATCAGATAAGCATTTCCATAAATAGTGTATACCTACATGCCGCTTCCTCTGTCTCCATTTAATCCACAGCATCTTTGTGGTCTGCAGTTATATAATCCTATGCTTATCCGAAACATTGGTGTCTGGTGTCCTAAGAGCTGATAAAAGTGTTCATTTTTAGATGGTCTTCAATTCCAAGTGACCATTAAGAGCACTGCTTATATTTGTACTTTTTTCTGGATATCAAATCCATACATTAACGTCACATTAAGGTATTTCATAACAAAGTCATTTCTTGAACCTTCACTTCCTGATCACCTGTATTTTAGAGTGTGGCCTCTCCTCCCGATTGACTATGCTTTATTATCAGTTATGGGGAAATTTTTTTTTTTTACAATGTTACTTGGTTGAGCTCCCACGGAACTGGATCTCATCTCGTTCAACTTCAGCCGCTTACATTTTTACGTTGTATTTATTTGAACTGAAGAGTGTTGCATTTCACTGGCTTTTGCCAAGTGGGGATTTTTCACTAGCGGTCGAGTGGTCGGGAATTAACAACACATGCCTAAGTCTGAAATTTACCTTTATTAAATGGGCCACCGCAGCACTTCACGAGCCCAAAGAGTCCACGATGCACACACAGTGACACTTTTACACACAGCTTTTAACCACACAGCTGAGGCCACCGATCTTCCATAGAGATGTAACTCAGTCATTGGATAAGGAGCTGAGCTGAGAGGTTTGTGATGGCAGCGTCACCAGGGAACAATAGCTTTAAGTAAGATGGACATGGGGAGTCTGCTGTTTCTAAAGGTCTGAAGAAGAATGGTTCTGCCATGCACTTAATTTAGACTTCACAACAATTTCCCATCAGTGACTTCATGCCTGGGATAATTAACAGCAGTAACCATGCACAACAATGCCAAGTTTTAATTAAAGAAGGTCATAAAGTTTCTTGGAAAAGGTCAAGCAGGCACTGCAAAGTCAGGATGGGGTGTGTGGGGGGGGGTTCCTGAATGCCAGTCCCGACAAAAAGGACAGGCCTTCAGGAACAAAATGTGCAATGGAATCACAGTTTCCAACCCAGACAGCAGCGACTGCCTTGGTAGTGCTGAAATATGAGAAACTAAAAGAGTTTGTTTTAAATTTATTTACTCTTTCACCACTTTACTAAATGATCCTCCTATTCAACCCTCCAGGCCAAAAATGGAGAAAAATCCTCCTGGTTGGAATATTTTGCTCTTTCTGTTAAACAATGTTTTTCTTTTTTAGACAGCCCCAGTGATATCTGCCACTGTAATTGCTTCCTTATTTGGTGAATTAAATATTTACACTTGGCCTATCCTAATCCAAAGTTTATGAGAGATGTAAAAGTAGGCTACATTAAGGGAAAAGACATTTATTTTAAAAGCACTGCTAACTGAGGCCATCACCCCAAATGGTGTGTTTGGACTGTCTGAGAGAAATGGTTTACTTTTTGAAAAAAAAATATTTCCCTTAGCTGTATTCACACACAGAGAAATTCCAGATTGACTTCTTATTTAATGGCCTGACATTCATGCTGCGTGCACCGCAAATATCTCTCAAGCTGACGGGGAGGAAACAGAGACAGCCATTGACAAAACCTGCAGTTTGTACTTTGAAGAATTCCACTGAGGAAAGGCAAGGAGATGGGGAGAGTACGAGGAAAAATATACCTCAGAAAAAAGAGCTGGCTCGATCAACACCACCATGGAAAAATACTGATATTTCATGCCCGGAAACGCCACTGTGCACCTCAAAAACGCAGACGGTGAAAAAACAAGGCTGACTGCAAGGTACAGGGGTTACATGAAACAGGTGAAACTCAGAGAGGAAAAGAGTTCTCCTTTGGGGTGACTGGGCTGTTTTCTTTAATATTCACCAGAGCAGTGCAAAGTGAACATGGATGGAGTTGGGACTGACTGTCAGAGTAGCTCTCTTACACATGGCAACATATGGCTGTATAACGTCCTTACCTCTCCTGCAGTGCCTCATGGCCATTTTGCACATCCTGGACTCAGCGATGGTGGGACAGGGTATTGTGTCCTTGGGTGGTTTCTTTACAATGTGCCGCGTCCGGGTCTCCAGACCCCACTTATAGCCACAAGTTTTGTTTCTCCTGGTGCAGGCTCCCCATTCGCTCCACTGGCCCACCTCACAGCCCTCTGCAGAGACACAGAAACAGTGATGTGCAGTGAAACCACAGCGGAGAGCACCTTAGAGGCAAGTCAAAGACTCCAGGTCACGCTTTAATACAGGGTGAAGGAGCTTTACTGGGGTGATTTAACCTCACTGTGTGTGGTCCCAGTTGAACTGCTTGTTTGTCTTAGTTCAAAATAAGCAGGTCAACTAAGAAATTGCACAATTCTGGCTACTGTTTAAAAAGGGTGTCAAACACAAAGTTGTTTACTCTCTTGAATCTTTTTCTTTTTCATTTAGTACATATCTGAGTTGTTTCTCTTACCTCCACACTCCATGGTGTCCTCCAGCGGGGCGAAGCCCTCTGGGCATTTATCAAAGCAGCGCCCTTTGTGTAGGTAAAAACCTGACTTGCACTTGGTGCAGAAGTCTTTGCTGAAGCAGGACTCACAGTTCTCTATCCTGCACCCTAGAGGAGGAAAGAGAGAAAAAGGAAAGACTCATCAGGGTCTGAGCAAACCTCTCATCTGGAGTTGATCGAAAGCTAAGGGGTTTGGGGAAGAGGGTTTTTGAAAGGATCATACGATTTCTTTAACCAAAAAAAAAAAAAAAAAAGCTGTCGATGCCCTGTGAATCATTTTTCTCCAGGGCCCAAATGTATTTCAGAAAGCTTGTTTTGCCTGACAGAGGCTTTTCCTTTCATCTTCCTGTTCTTGTTTAGAGTGAGCAAATCAACAGTGTGAAAACACAACAGAAGAGATGGTGAGAACTTACAGTATGTCATGCTGAACTCTTTCAACAAATTGCACTGACATGCAACAGTCTGGATACAAACACACACATGTTTTCAACTAATGGTGTGCTGCAACAGGAAGAGTACGTCCCATTAGGGCCCTGAGTAGTTTACTTAACACGCTTTCTTATTACACCACACTGCTCCAATATTTCCATAACTGAGGATTATTGGGAAGTCAGGTTTTCATTTAGGTATGAATGACGGCTCACGATTACGCTGCCAGCCAGCTGTGAGGATCCTTTAGGTTTTGGCTACAACGTAGAAGGGGGGCGTTGGGTTAGGAAGGGGCTGGAGACAACAACATTTAGTCAGCAAACACAACAGCACACTTATCCTCCCATGCCACACCCTGCTGCTGCGCCTGACACACAGTTGCTTGCAAAGAAAGGCACAACTGTGTCATCAAGCTCTTACTCTGCAAATAGCACGTCAGGCAGGACCAAATTACAACAACCACACTAACAGGGCAACACACAGGCCCACAAGATTAGAAGGAGCCTCCCAGAGCTGTCTAATTTATGATGCTTCTCAGATGCACGATGTGTCCTTGTTGCCCAACAGGCTTTCAGTGTGTGCACACTGCGATCTACAACCTGCAACCAGGTAGGGTGTCATCTGCTCCTCTGTTTGCGTCTCACAAGTGACACAACCATGCATTAGCGCTTGTGCACTTCTTGCATAAACCTGCGTTTCTGTGATTTTCCACATGTGAGAGCGACACAGGCTGAAGTCTGCTCTTTTATCTGTGACCCTTGCAGGGCCCGGGGAAGGGAAGGTTCTCACAATCACACCCCTTAATTACACCATCTCCAGCTAACCATCAGGCCTCCTCCTCGACATTCCTCCAAAACGAGGGGGTCCCTCCCCGCTTCACTTTGAACCCTAAAGTATGGCCTCTGCCCACTCACTCTGGTCTCACGCTTTCCCGACCAGTCTAAACAAACCATGGACATACACACATACACACACACACATGCACAAACACACGCATACCAATCAGATATGGCTGGAGATAAACCAGCTCTGTGAAGAAGCTCTGCACCATGAATCACTTTCTTTGTTAATTGTCTGTACTCTCACAGTTCAAGTTATTCATTTAATCCTTTGACATTATAAAGATTTATCTATGGGTAATGTGTTTGCTCGATTTTATCTTATAAAATCTTGTAAAATTGATCAAATGTAGGTCTTGGATCCCAGGAGCATAGATTTGGTGTGAACTGTGTAATTCTAAGGGGGTACAAATGCACTTTTTTCCCTGTATGACTCTGTTTCTCATTCACTTTTTTCTAGGAGAAACTGAATCAGTCAGGTTTGGGTTTAATACAAGACAAGCCCAATACCAGGAGCAGCACAATAAATCACCAAGCTAATTGGAAAGCACAAAGCTGTCTTTTACCCCTCGCACTTCCCAGGCCTGTCATCACCTGAGAGACTTTTAGCTACCAAACAAGAAAAAAAAAAAAAGAGTAAGAGGGGGAACAAGAACATCTGGCAGTACTCTCAAGCACTAGGGTTGTTGTGCAATCCTCAGTTATTGACAGTAAATATGAGCAACACAGATGTGCGAAATACTGTATTCTTGCATGAGCAGTAGCATTTGACAAGGTTTTTGATTACAGCAGTATTGCTGTTTTCAGTTTCAGACGGGGAAGGCAACAGCTCAGATGCTTGGGAGTCTTGTTTTCTAAATAGAAGATAAGTAATGATGTCAGTATGAAAGATGGAGGAGGTGGTTGACACATCAATGTGGCTCCACGAGCGTTAGAATGCAGGGAGGCAAAGCTCAAGGGTCAGAGGTCATCAGAGAACGAGGAGGGTCGGAAGGGATCACTATGACAGACATTCATCCCTCTGTCTGGTTATCAGGCAAAAGGCTATCTGGGACAGTGAGGGCTATCTGTGACACTGGAGAAGCTCCCAAACGGATCACTGTCCGAGTCAGGCAGCTTGTCCAGCAGCTCCAGAAACAGATACAGGGGAGCGGGTTCATTCTCCCTGCAGGATTAACCTCTGGACCACCTTTAAAGTCTTCATCTAGGTGCCTCAGGGAGACTAATGAGAAATAATGAGGTCATAATAATGAGGTTGATCCCATTGAAGGTCCAGTGTTCCTGGGACTTAAACGTATTATCATCATTATCTCTCAGCCTGGTTCTGGCCATGAGTTATATTATAAACACAGAAGGAAAAGCCTTATGTTTCAGCTCAAAGAGGAATTTCTAGTACTGTCAGTAAAGTGGCCGAGGTTGCACGATTTGAAAAGATCGACACAGCACAGCACCCAAACCAGCGATAAATTACCTGAATCGCTGCTTTTGTTGTTTGTTTGATCTTGCAGTTAAATTTAAGATTTTGCATGTCAAGCACATTTGAAGTTGGGAGACGAGTGGCCGAGCTTTACTTGTGATGTAGTGCATGCAAAAGCCGGTCGTTCTGCTGCGGTCTTGACAAGGAACCCACCGATTTCATCTCAGACACGCAAAGCCTCATGTTAACTGCTGTTCCTCCACAGGCTGACAGCACCATGTGTAATCACTCTATTTATTTACATGAATATTTACAGTGTAAAGGAAGAGTGCTGAATCATGTCGTGTAACATGATGAATCTTGTGCGTTCCAGACAGAGTCTTTTACATTATCTGAGCTGGAGATGGGGTGTCTCCAGAGAGCTAACCAGACCCGATGTTGCACAGCAGGAGTGTCCATGTCGTAAAAAGCCTGGCAGTATGAGGGGGAAAACAAACCCTATTTTTCCATCCTTCGCCTCCAAGCTAAGTCGAACAGCTCTGACCTACTCTTTAGGCCCTGGGTTTGGCTGACATGGAAGCTCTGGCTTGCTCGCTGCCATCCAGCCATGTCCTGTGGAGCTGCGGATGGCAGGAGTTCATGGCAAAGGCCACAGCTGCCATGTTCTTCCCAACTCTCTCCACGCTGTTTTTTCCACATGGGTGCTCCACACAAGCCCTCATAGGGCTAGGTGAAGCAGAGATGGTGTTCCTGTCAATCAGCATTTCCCAGAGAGAAAACATGGATGACAGATGTGTCAGCTGTCCTCCCAGCTTCTTCAGTCCAAGGAACACAGTCTGTGCTGTGGATCTGCTCCTGTATCTGCTCAGCCAGCTCCAGCATACACACAGACAGCTCAAGCTTCAGACATCCTTTCCACTCACACCACAGCATGCGCAATTTCACAGTATTTTGAGAAAAAATCTGATTAAACTCTGATTCAGGCTGTAATGTCCCGAGAGCAGGGCTTGGTTTTGGTGGGTCCATTGTATTGTCTGGCAAATCTGAAAGTGCAGTTAGTAAAGCTGTGATGATTAAATGTCCCTCGGTAGAGCTAAAAGGCCAAAAGCAACTGGTCTTTTTGTTGGTTAGACTCCGCAATGGAAATACCCACAAGCTCAGAATTAGAGCGAAAAAGAAAAAGCTTGAATAAGAGGCATGGAGAGGCAGAGCAGGAGAGGGAGCTGCCAGCGCTGCCAGCTGAAGGGTGCAAAGCTCATGTTAGTGCTTTTACGCAGCATTCATACCCATCTGGCTGTGGCTCATGATGCATGGCTGCTATCCACCCCCGACCCGACAAATTCCCATGATGTACTTTTAACTAAAACAATCTTGGAAAATCCAATCCAATCACTGTCTACTTCTAACCCTAATTAGATGTGACAACACAGCAGGAAATGCAACAATAGGATTTGGTAACACATTCCCTCCATCTGAGAAATGCGGTAAAAAGAATTCACAGTTGGAAATAAAAAAAAAATAAATAAAAAAAAAGACAACCTTTGACAGAAGAGTCTCTAGTGGCACATGACGCTGGCATTTAATGAGCTGTGATATTTCAACCACGCTTCCAGGATATTGGCAACCTCAGGCCTTGATCAGACTGGTTGTTGGTTTACAGCGAACACAGCTGGGGTTTCTGCTTGTTTTAAAGCCCACTGCAGCGGGGTAAGGCAACCCGGTCGGTGGCGAGAGTGTGTGTATGTGTAAGTAGCAGTGGGGGGTCCATAATACATCCAGAGGGAGGAGGTTTTGAATGCAACCCTGCTCCCATGCTGACCCTCTCAACACTTTCTTTTAAAAGACAGCTCTGGTAGTCACCTTTCAGCTCATAACTCTTTCACCCTGAGAGTTTGCTTGTGATAAAAAATGACAGAATATGTTTTGGCTTGGGGATGTATATTAAAGCCGAGGTATTATGAAATGTGAGGCGCAAGCATGACTGCAGCGCATTTACACATATTTGGCTGTACATTAAGCAGCACGCTGTGTGACCGTTGCTACAAATCTTCGCTGTGGAGCGGTGGGTTGACACCCACAGACACTGGCGTGGGGCCTCTTCTGGGCAGCTGATAAGAACCCCTGTGGATAACACTTGAGTTACTGCATATGGTTTATGGCTCATATCAACGCACTCATTAGCTGCTGAAAGGAGTTTTTGCTAAGCAGAGACCCAGAAACATAATATATGGGCATAGAGAAAGGTATTATGCAACAAAAAAGCCTTTGCACACAAACAAGCTACATCTCAGTAATGGTAGTTAACACTGAGGCTCCCATGTCTCAGGCCTCTTTAGATTCCAGCTGAGGTGTAGCTGTAAATGGGCTTCCAGTTAGGTTATATTGTGGAAAGTATTGTTCCCATTGTGTTTGGCTCTAATTATGGTATTATTTTCTCTGTAGTGTAGGGGAATCCCTCAGAAAAGTAAGCCTTAAACATCAAATTAATCAAGTGAGTAGGCTTCCCGTCAGTAGGTTATATAATATATTATAGGACCAGTAATTTATGTTTTAGAATTAGAGTATGCGGGACTTGTTCTGGGCTTTTATGAAGTGTTGGATAAACAGCAGTAGGGTTCCCTAAATTGAAGTCTCTTAAACCAGAAATAGAAGCTGATTTCTTTATAGATTTGCAAGTTGAGTAACTGTAAAGAAAATAATTTCTTTTTGTGCTTTATTGCGGGACAATAAAATACTCCACTATTTTGGTGATCAAATACATACAACCTAGTAATAAATTTAAATTAATTTAAGTTTAGCTTTTTAAAAAAATAGGCTTTATATTAACACACTGCTCAGTGCTTGCTTTGATAGGCTGCAGCCCACCAATCATGCTGGGAGGGAGTTGGCTTCTAAAGAATGTTTTCTGAATACAGTTTTTCTACCGTTAAAAAGAGGGTGGGGGTGAGGGTGACTGATATGCTCATGGCCTGAGGTAGATGAATATAAGTTACACATGCACATGCATTTAAATTCTTTGAATTATGCAGAAAGTTTAAACTTTAAAGTTAATAAATTTTCTCGTATTCCTGTTTCAGGTAATTGATACATTTCCTTTTTGCAGTCACCCATGAATGCAGATTTGAATTTGACCAAGACCCTCCCTATTTACCTGCACCAGCACCCTCAGACCATGATATTCTCCTTTAGAGGGGAAAGGAGCCAAGTGGTAAGCATTTTCACAGCGATGATGTCATTTTTGCAGTGGACCACTTCCCTAAAGTCCAAGACGCTGACTTGTACAAAGAAGGGACTGATATGCATTACAACCAATGTACTAGGTGTGTAAAATGTAGGAGGGAACCATGTTGTAAAAAAGAAATTGGGTAGGTTTTGCAATAATAAACTATAATAAACTTATTAATTACAACCTTGCATAAGCAACATTAAAAAAAGTGATTATTTCAGTTTAAATTCAGCAGTAATAAAAAACAACACATCTGTGTGACTTTTCTTTGCATCCCACTGCATCATATAGCCAGCTTAAAGTATACAGTGCTGGCTATTCATCCCTCCTCTGTCCCCATCACATGACTTTAGGAGCCCCTTTAGAAAAACTGAAAGTGAGGTATCAGGCAGTTAGTGGTTGAGTGTAAAAGCCTCTTACTTGTCCAGCTCTTGTTTTCCTTTACCCAGGCAGTCCACAAAAAAAAATCTCCAATGAGATAAGATCACACAGTGAAACTCTGGTGTAATAATAAGCAGCTGCTTTCTAAGTGATTTGGAGACTGTGTTTAAAAAGCTCATGATAACAGAGACGTAATGCCACGTTCCAGGCTTCTTTGAAAACAAGGAACACACAGCAGCTCTGACCATGCCGACGCTGAACCCCTCACTGTCATTTGTCCACTGTACCTTTGAGCTCTTGCATGCCAGCTGCCTGTGTCAATGCACAAATAATATTCACTGACCTGACAATTAGTTTCCAGGCCTATAAAATATGCGCTCATAGAGGTTGCACATGAACTATTTCGTGAAAATGACATGCAGAGTGCAGCTGAGAATGAGGGTCAAATAGGAAACTGGATTAGAGAGCCATGACTGAAGCACTGATCACATCAAAGTGGGTCTCGCTCTGAGATCTGATGCTACGTGACAATACAAGATGTTGTTCTATGAGCAGTTGGTTCAGAGAACTATTCAGATTAACTTGCCACACATCAGGATCAGTTAAAGTCAAAATTCAGCCAACATGGGGATACGGCGGTTAGGATGGTTGGGTTAAAGTAAAAAAAAGAAATAAAAGAGTTTTCACCAAAGAACAAGATGTCTTTCTCTTTCAATGTTCTCTGAGTCATAAAACAAAGTGAAATGACTGTTACTGGTTAAAACTGTCATAAACAAGATATTCCTTTAAGAGTCTGTGATGGCATAAACCATAAAGACACAGATCTTCTGCAATATAAGAAGAAATTCGAATCACATAGATGGACCCTTTCTGCTAAAAAAGAAATTTTTATGTTTACTGGTAACATTGTTTTGCAAGTAATCAATGATAGTAGTTATAAACCTTGACGCTGCCTCCTTCAGTCGAACTGGACAATGTTAGATTCAGATCTTTTAATAGGCATCAGTATGTTAGATTCATCTTAAAATGCTGCTTGCTGGTGAAAATATTGCAACATGTCACTCAGAAATGCATAATCAAATATAGCCAACGGATGTACTCACATCTAGGTGGGCAGAAAATGAGTGAGCAGAGAGATGTTTTTTTTCTTACTTCCTGCGGTTGCCGGTCGCATTATTGGCCCTAAAGGTCTGCACACCCTCCTCTACAGCTTCATTTTAGTGCTTCTGTCAGGAGTTTGGCTCAAGGAACCAAATGAGTTCAAGTTCTTCTCTATTTTCATATGAAACACTCAGCCAACACCTCAGGCTCTATGTAAACCTATAAAGTCTTGCTCGCAGAGCATATTCCATGTTAAAATAAGGTTATGAGATCGGGTGTTACATAAAGAGTAGAGGGAGAAGTTTCTTTAATTGGATTTCAGAGTTAGTCTTTAACAAGAATCATGAGGACAGTCCAATTTTGCACTGTTATCGTTGGAAGGTTTTTTTTTAATAGTAAAACATAATTCAGAGTGTGTAAGACTCGAAGGTGTGGTCTGTCCACAAACAACAAGCACATTTCCTGCCGTCCACAAAAGTAATATGTGCAGCAATGAGGTGCCTACAGATGAGAGAAGGCCATCCAGGTACTTTGCCTTTATGTCATGTTTCCACTCCACTCTGGTTAAAAGCAGCCCCTCCAATTTGACTGGCGGTAAAAGCAAATTCTGAGGTCTTGGCCAACTTAATAGCATAAAATAAGAATACTATAAGGCTTTTAGCTATGAGACGCCCATTATCTTAAGGCCAGTCGGACAGGACAGAAGGAAAGAAAGAAAAAGCTTGATAAATGTGTCTATTCAGTCTATCTAAGTTTCATCAGAAGTATCTGACATTTACAGCTACCTTATTGAATCTTCTGGTGATGTATTTCTCACACTTTCACTGTCATTTTTTTTGTTGATGAACACTTTATTTTGGTACTGTAATTATATATTCCGTAATTAAGTACTCCTGTTAAATATTTAGGTATATCTTAGGTGTCTGTCCAGTCTGAGAATACAATAACCTGACTACATCATTGTGGTGAAGGTGGAAAAACTGTTTGTGTTTATTTTGCAACCCTTGACCAAGAACCAAGGAGGGTAGAAAACATATTGGCTTAACGCTCAATTTCTACATTATTTCATGCTGTTTATAAGGTTCAGTACTAACAGTTAGGGCCCAGTTTATGTAAATTGTAATGTTAGAATATATTTTTCTACCAAGGTCTTCCTAGTGGACAGACGCCAAAACAAAGTCCTAAAAGCAGGTGTCTGAAGTTGGGAGTCAGGTGTTCATCCTCTCGACAGGCCTCTTTGTGGCCTTAAGCCACAGATTCAATTCTCCTTTGCTCTTTGGAGAGGTAGTAGCGTGACTAGTTATCAGAAAAAAACACTTCAAAAAACACTTTTCCTCCCAAAAAAATAACACTGTCTGATAAAAGTCTCAATCTGAAGTCTCTAATCCCCTGCTGACTGTCAACAAAACAAGTTCATCTGATGTCCTAATGCTAGTAGCAGTAAAAAATAAATATAATCATCTTTGTAGTTCAGAGGTTATTAAGTGACAAAGCCAAAAGGGCTGTTTTTTGGTTTTTTTTCCCTGTTGCTTTAATTTTGAAGGAAAGTCTTTGGAGTGGGTCTGGCTGAATCTTCCAAGCATCTTGGCTGCATTTTAACCTTGCAATCATACCTTAAAGCATCCTGGTGAGATGTTTGGTAATACAATTGTAAAGGGAGTGTTAAAGAGAAATGAGAAACAGCGCTCATCCATGCTGAAGTTCACTGTTAAGTCTCATGGGGGGGGACAAGGCTTCACTACTTACATCCACCTGTGTGAACAGATGAGCCGTTCAAATTGCGAGGTATGTGTGACTCCTCTGGACAATTGACAATAAATCATGTGCTGTGGGAAAAGGGGAGGTTAAGGGAATGAGTATGAGTGTCTGGGGAAGGTGGGTAGGTGGGGGTGTAGGAAAAAGGAGGAGAAAATCAGCAGCGTGGGAGATGAAGGGGTTGGGGGTGGTGGAGAGGACTTACTGGAGCACATGTTGAGTTCAGGGCTGCGCATGCCGTAGTATCCGACTGGACAGTCGTGAAGACACTCCCCGTACTGCCTCATCCTCTCCCTCCGTAGAAACAGGAAGAGTTTGGGCTGGCAGTTTACACAGCCGTTGTCCCTGGAGCACACTGAGCAGCCTTTACAGATGGGGTACGCACCATAGCTAGCTGTGGGATAAACACAGAGGAGTAAACACCAAAGGAAAATAATTAGTTGATATTATCTACAGAAAGGTGTTGATATATTTCAGTCAAAGTGCTTGTCGCACAGTCAAACAGTATCTGGAATCCTAGCCCAATAAAAGCTCTCTGACATCATTTTGTGGCTGCCACCAACAACTTTTGCAACCTGCAGAAAGTGAGACAGCAGGCAGACTTGAACTTGTACTTCTATAACCTCTTTTCCGTACTTAACATGGTACTCCAATCTCCTGTGTACTGTATATCATCAAGTATTCCACTACACAATGTGAAGATATGTTGAGTGTTTAAAATTTGCAGGCCATCTGGTGAACAATGGTGATGTAAACCCAGTTAGGGGGAGTTTATGCTAAACATGTTTAGCAAAGTTTAAATATGAAGTCAGTGTTATTGGTTTTGCAGACTTAAATGTTACGATATATCTAATATGGAGGATCAAAAGCCTTTTTATTCTGTATTGGAAACTATACTAGTAACAGAGAAAAAATTGTTTTGGATAATTGTATCATCACTCATCTGCGGATGACCCTGACTTCACCCAGCAACAAGGACAGGGTGAACTCAAAGGCAACAGACTCAACTATGGGAGGGCTGACCAGTAGAAGACAACTCGAGTACAAGAATAAAACCAAAACAACCATAATAGATATATCAGCAGGATATTCTCTAATTCATAGTAAATATGTTCAATTCAACAATTTGTCATTCATGCAAACTCTGGCTCCCCTCTCAATGTTCGGATGCTGATTGGTTATGAATGTGAATATTGCATTAATTCTGGTCAGAACTGGCCTCCTGAACAATTCTGTTGAGACAGCCGATGAAAGCCCCCAAAACCGCAGTGGCTCTGGCCTCGGCTCGAGTTGCCTGCGGAAGACAAAGGAGCCAGTAAAAAGACAGTCCATTCCACAATAAGAGACTTTCAGTGTAAACTCCTTAGCGTCCCCGTTTACAGGAAAATGTCCTTGGGCGAATCAAAACTCTCCAAACAAGAGACACTTCAACTGATGTAAGCCAAGTCTTGAATATCACAGGCAGGGACTGGGTTACAGCGCTGAACAAACTGAGCGACCTACCACAACGCTTAATAAAACACTGCGCAGCAAACTGGACTAACCCTGAGAGACACAGCAGAGCATGCCTGTGTTACTGGCCATAGACCGGCATATTAGATTTCTCTGAACAGATTCACCCAGACGAGAGTGAGCGCTAAGTGGGCCCAGTGCAAGCATCAGTTTGTAATCATGTGAAAATCAGTCAGCGGATGTCAGACTCCTCTTTTTTCATTCTTTTGTTGGAGTGCTGGGGGACAGTCTTCAGAGAGGTATGCTGGCCCTGTCAAACTACACTCATTCTGCTGAAGTCAGGGTGGATGGAAGTAAGTATAACTGCTAATCAGAAGGTGTCTCTGATGGTCTTTAGGGATGAGGCTTAAGGCGACACCCCATCGATCACAGCAGCGCTGGGGCGTGTGTATGCTACGAGTCCATTCATCACACAGACCAGCGACTGTTCATCTCCAGTCAGCACTCGCTTGGTAAGACAGGAAGGAGAAATGAGAACGCCAAATTACAACCGGTCTTGGCTCTTCCAACTCTCACATGGAAAATTGTGTCTTATGTTCAGCTGTCAATCAATTTATTATTATTTTTTACTTTGGTTGTGCCAATGCAGGTTGTCTATCCATTTAATACAACATCTTCAGAGTCAGCTGGCTTTACTTATTGGAGAAAAGAGTTGTTATCAGGTTTACAGATGGCTAAAATACAAATGTACAGCTGTTTTTCTGATATAGTTTTACAGTCATGAGTCTCAAAGAAATAGCTTGAATAAATGGCAGGCATGGATAATTTAAGATAAATACGTTATAATTGTTATAATTTCTTACTAAAATGCGTTATAAAATGATCAAAACTGCGAATGTCATTTTGTATTAAAAAGTGTTACTCTTTCCCATCAGGTAACATCACAAACATAATTTCTCACATATATCTCCTATTTCATTCTGTCAATCCTTGTATTCAGTCAAACTAAACTGCAGCATTAGCCCAGACCTTATACTTAACCATATATGTCTGTAGAATATACAGTCTGGATGTGTTTACAGCAGACTGACATTTCATTGAATTGGTCACATTTACTCCCTCGGCCTTTGCCAAACTTGAACAAAACACTGACAGAAAGGGAAAGCCATATTGGCAAAAGTGAAGATCTAGGAGGCTGGAAAGCTAATTTCTCCAGCCTGTTTTGAGTGGAATAAACTTTGTAACTATTACCAGTGTGCTAATAATACTGTCCTAACAGAAATGAATAAATAAAATCAGGGCCTAATCACTGGCCAGTCAATCAGCAGAGAAACTATATGCACTGAAAAGTTTCTTCATGACTCTGGCTCAGAAATCCTGCTTACTCTTTGTTGTCAAACATTTGTTTTGCTGGTTGCTAATCTTGCAATGCACGCTGATTGAGGATAACATAATCACACTCCGTTTGAATGCAGCAGATCCCACATCCTGGAATTAGCGTGAAGTGGTGGGGGGTGGAAAGGGGGATGGAAAGGCTGTGTACGGTGGAGAGTAAGTCTTTTTTGGTGCTGATCTTGGGAGATTAGCTTGTGTGTGTCTATGGAAAGGTTTGGGGGTTCAGGCCACAGGTATGTCAGGAAGGAGGCCACAATTCACAGTGTCTGGAGCAGTACTGTCCAACTCACGTCCTACATTACCGGCAAAATGTCTAACGCACTTTACCTCAATCAGTCGACTGCCAGCAGGTTTCAGCCATTCTTAAAGAAAACACCCATTCATTTGAATTGGAATTTTGAGACAAGAAGAAATTTAAGTGGAGCCCCTTTATAGCACAACTGAAACTGTAGAAAGAGACTTGTAAGTAAAAAATCTTACCTCTGCGTGCTTTATGGCATGAAAATTGAAAACAGTTTGCCAACGCTTGTAGCAGGCATGTTTTTAAGTGGCACTAAAGAAGAAAAAATCAAAGGGAAATGGGTTTTAGTTCTGAGGTCTCTATAGATCATTGCAGCTTAACCTAATTTGGCAGGAACATAAAGCTGTATGTTTAGTGTGTTCTAAATTATGGATGTGGTTTATGTTTTGCATATTGTGTCTTCCCCCTGCTCTAAAACAGCAGACACAATCCATCAGAATGCGAAAAAATATGCTATGCGTCATGTTTTGACACAAGCTCAACTGCCCTCTATGGCTTCATCTTTACCCACAACTCATAATGCTTTGGCTCTTCTGGTGTTTCTTCTGTCAGTCACACTGAAACTGAAGTGACCCAGATATATAGAAAAGCCACACAGAAAGTGAGCATTGTGAGATTATGGATACCAGGTTTTACCATATACATGTTTTTTTTCGAAACAGTAGAGGAGTGTACACGCCATTCCAAGTGCCACTCCCTGCACATAAATCGATGCCGTTTACGGTTTCAACCACAGAAAACGCATTACGTGAAACAAAACAAAATCCGCACTTCCCACTTCTGACAGCTAACTGATGATCGCTCTGAGCCTCAAGTATTGTATTTACAAAAGCCAGGGTCCATTTGAACATCACTGAAGAAGTCTCTGCAAAGACCTTTTTAACACAAAGACTTAATAAGTGCCTCAATGTGTCATGTCTACATGACAGAGGGCTAGTACAAAGCTGCCAAACCACATGATCGCCTTCACAGATGCTCTTCTTCACCCGTCAGAAATGCATTGTGACAGCCAGATTGGGATGTTTTGGGGAGAAAACTGGAAAAAGTAGTTTGATTTTTGCTGAAATTACTTTGTTAGTTTGCATTTACAAGGTACAATGTATCTAATGTGTGTGTTCTATGGCAGGATACATTTTAAAAAGGCAAAAAAAATATATCTTTTTATCTTGTATATGTGTAATAGCGCTGCTAAAGCCTGATAGCTTGGCACAACATCTACAAACAGTTACACAAATAATGTGGCTTTTTTCATCAAAAAAATGACGCAAAATTTGTTTTCTGTACAGATGATACGAATCATATAAATTATGTAATATATTTAGATTTAGAGGTGCTGGTAGGCGGATTTTGTAACCTCAAACATAGCCAAACCAGCTGTTACCTTTTTTCAAATCTTTGTGCGAAGCTAATTAACTGCTTTAGTCAGCTAGGACTACATATTGAACCTACCATATAACTAAAAATTAAACAAAAAAACAGAGGAATAAATGATAATCTCTTTTACATATACTCAATTAAAATGAGTACAAATGCAGTATATTTAATACTTTCCATCCCAAATATCATTGAATCAATCAAAATCAATTCATATTAAAACAAGTTGGAACAGGAGCAACAAAAGACTGGTAAGTTGTGAAATGCTCAAAACACACCTGTTCTGAATATTCCACAGGTCCATTGGTTAGGCGATAGCATTATGATTTAAAAAGACAGGGGCATCTTCAAAAAGCTCGGATACATAAGCAATGATAGGGCTGTGTTCTTCACGATTGTATGAGGATTATTACTAGATGACAAAACATTTCATTTACAAATGATTGCATTCTGTTTTAATTTAATTTTTACACAACCGCCTAACTTATTTGGAATCTGGGCTCTACAGATGTGAGAGTGATATTCATCTTTACATCTCATGGCTGCCAAGGAAAATTCCCAATCTAAAAAATTCAAGGTGAAAAAAAAAAAGGCTAATCATTTCTGGTCATTAACATTGTCTTTTAAACTATTTGATCATCTAAAAAATGTTACAATTCAGCAGTACACAGTGAAATGACCTTGCAGATGTTCATTGATAAGTATCTAGCATGTTCACATGAATTTTGGACTTTCATTCATGCAAAACATTCACACAGCACATAACATGATGAATGACGGCATGTTTGGAGCACGGCACTTTGATTCTGCAGCCATAGGCTTGCTGGGAGGTTTGCTCAGGCAGCTCAAGAGCAATTAGGGCTGCAGTGAGATCCAGCAGAAACCCAAACTCTGTCTCAGGTACATTTTTATGAGTCCAAAGTAAGCGTGACAGACTGTTTTAGGGCTGCCAAAAACCTCCACATATTCAAGGGGGTTCCACCCACGGCCGGCTAATTTCCTGCCTTCCACTCACCTACTGTTATCCATGAAATCATTCACATTGACCCATTCCAACTTTCTGCAACCTGAAACCCTAACAAGGCAAATTGCACATAATTTTTGTGTTTCTTCTAGAGCCCTGAACTTAACATTGAGAGCAAGAAGACATTCTTACTTATGGGTTTCACTGATGTGGGCTCTTGCAAGATTTCGATAAAAACGTTTTAGGACCAGGCGAGGCTGAAAACTGATATTTTGTAACTATTTTCAAGTCTTTAAATTTGACCATTTATTATAATGCTAAAATAATAACATAAAGAAGATGCATTTTACTATTCGACATATAGTAAGAACAATACCACGCCAAAGCCGATTTTTAATAAAAGTTCTAACAAATCCTTAATGTTTCAGGAGCATTACCTTATGTTTCATGCTTTATGAACAATAGGGATTATAAATAAAGCAAAAACATTTCAGTTCCATGTTACTATCAAACGGTGGAGTTTTTTGTGGTTTGCCATATCTAAAAATTTTTTAAAAAGTAGTTACATTCCTCTTTCTAACCTCTAAGCTGCTCACTTCAGTTAGACTCAATCCATTCATCACTTTTTTAATCCACCACTGCTAGCTTTTTAAGAATTATTGATTTTTTACAATTGTAAAAAAACCCAAGAAAGTGCAGTGGGTCAGCCATAGGTAAATGTTAAAACATAAACTGAAATTTATACACATTAAGGTTTATGACTACGGGCACAGAAGTATATTACAGAAGCTTGTGAAATGGTTCTTTTGACCGGAACCTGGTTTATCAAATATAATTTTAACACCACACTTAATGTAAATGACAGCACAGGATCCCAAATGGATAAAAACTTGTGTCCTTATTGACTGCTGAGGCAATATCATAAAGCAGTGGTGAATTCCAAACACAACATGCAGAGGACAAGAGCTTATTAAAAAACACAAATGTGTCTATTCTAACAGCTCCATTTCTCCAAGAGGCCCTGGTATGTCAATCTAATAATACAGACTGTGAATGCAACTAACCAGCAGTCACTGTCTATTGTTTAAAAAAGACACTTACAGTACAACTTATATGAGAAACTGTGGTATCATCAAGAGTGAATAACAAGAAAGTTCTTCACAACATCTCTGCTTACTATAAATGTCATATGGCGAAGAGGCAGCAATGGCAAACAAAGGTTTTAGAGTTACATGGCAGTAGCAGGTCAAGAAGATTTGTGCTCTCATGTGGAAAGCATCACATTCACCAACAGAATTATATGCTTTCCTCGTGGCACAGAGACAATTATTGTTTATTGTCCAGCTCCCTTGTTACCCTTAAATGATGGTATAAGCTTACTGCTGCTCTACTTTAGAGGAAAAAGAGAAAGCTTGGTGGAGAGGGCAGATACGGGGCAGAGCAGCACTGCAGCCACCAGCCGACGTGTGGCAGACCAAACCATAAGAAGCAACAGCCACTTTCTGGATCTCTGCTAAAACCACCTAACTACCCAGGCTGACACTCTGTAGCTGTAAGAGGGAAGGAGAGCCAACAGTGTCAACCCTCGCACTCAGAGTTCACCCGCCGATGCACTGTCGCAACATTGTTCAGGCTCGTTAAAAGCTGGTACACACCCGCTTTTCAGACCCATGACTTTTTTTGTCATGGAGCTGGAAGTTGCACTTAGCTTAGAAATTGTTGAGAAAACACAGAACGGGTAAGAGGTACTCTGGGCCTGTGTGCTAAAGGCACATTTCTGTTCCAATTTAGCAGAAAATATGATGGAGTTACCTCTGACTCTGTTTCCAGCTGGAAATAGTCATGTTTTAGGATCTACGTTTTTTCCCCCAGTTTACTTTAATAGATCATACTGTAAGCACATGTTTATAATTTAGCACAGTCCTGCTGCTTATAATGATTTTGCAGCATGAGACTGAGCAAACACATTTGCTGTCAGACATATTAGCTCAGCCAAAGTGTTCCTGTGACACAGATCCACCGGGCGAGGCGGGCAGCACAGAGATTTGAACCTTCACTTGAAAGGGTGGTGGTTCATACAGTGAATGGGTAAAACAGGCAGCGGCGGTTCAAACTGGAAACTGGAAAATGGGGGCCAATTAAAAACTTCACTTTTTAGAGCACAGTAAAACAGAAGCTCAAGGTGATTTGTTTTGGTGTGATTCAACAGGTGAGCCACAGTCACATGGAGGTGAGAAAACTACATTCAATTCATTGGGTGACCACATCGCCATTATACAAGGTGCTTGTTATTAAAGAAATGGAAAATTTTGGAAAATATGCGTTTTGGCTTTCTCCATCAAGAGTTCAGTGAGAAGAACCAGACCCTATATGGCAATTATGTACAGGAGCAGTCACTTCCTGGAGTCTCCACTAGTTGCCTGTAAACTGCTCCCAGCCAAGCAATTACCACATATACACCCACCAACCTAATAAAATGACAAATGGTTGTTAGATTTCAATTTATGTATGGACTTAATAAACAATATATAAAAAGTAAATCAAATGTCCTTGTAGGTGGACTTTGTGAACAATTTGCACACAGCCAGGCTAGCTGTTTCTCCATTTCTAATCCTTATGAAAAGCTAAGCTAATGAAGATGAGCTAATGGGCAGCTGGCTTAAGTAACATTTTGAGAGTGTGACAATTTAATCTAATTCTCAGCAAAACCTGGAATAAGCATATTTCCCAAAAAGTAATGTATTTCTTTAAAGCTTAACTATGCTTCTTTTTCTAAACACCTCCAACAGCAGCTCCAAGTGACAACTAGAAAGACTCTAAAGGCTGAAGTCTAAACTTGCAACTACTGTGGTACAAGTGTTTCTGACTAGCTAAGATACTTAGTTATTGTAACAATAGCAAAAGCTACCAAAAGTCATAAGGTCAGTAAACTGACTCCATAATGTTTGTTTACCAGCAATACTAACGTTGCATTGCCTTTGCTAACATTAGCTTGCTTGCCACCGTAAAGTAATTATGCCAAGGAAGACTGTGGAGGCAAAACTCTTGAGTGTTCTGAATTGAGCAATAAAGCCTTTTTTTTTTCTTTTTTTCCTTAAATTTGTAAGAAGACAAATGTGTTCTTTCTCCTCTTAAAGCCCTGAACAGCATCATTGCAAGATAGCAACCAGTAAGACAAATGTTTGACAGCAAAAATGTCAATCTGGAAATGCTCTCAGCCCCTTTCATCCCTCTGTCTAGCTGAACTCAACGCTCACCCCCTCACACTTACAACACTATATGAAGACCCTAAGTTAGTTCACTTCCTTATTAACATCTTTATTGTGGATTATGACTTAATTCCCATGTCCTGGGTCAAATCCCACATCTGGATGTGAGGAAAACCTCATAATTCGTGTTCGAAGAAAATAAGAAATAAATGGTGACCTAGCTGACCCTGTCTCACTGTATGTGCAGCAGTCTTTTAACACTTACTGCCACACTGATGAACGCTTAAAACCTTGACCATAGCAGGCATGTGACCGCCCTGGAAAGCTCTATGGTCACATAGAAAGGAAAAAAATTGGGAGAATGACCTTGATGTGGTCAAACAACAGTATCGTCTCCTCACTGGCTTGCGGTCCCATAAAAGTTTTACAGCTCAGTCAGACCTTGAAAACAATGGAATATCTTTAAACAATGCACTAAAAAAAATGCAAATCTTTAATCAGATTTAACTTTTGTTCCAAGGGGGGAAAATCCACTCTTAAACACAGGTCTTTTTTTAGTTTTTACACTTTTTAAAAATAGCTGCTGCATTTTTTGGTGGTGTTGTTTATATAGGCTTTTATGGCACAGCAGTAGTTACACTGAAAAGTAGTATAAATTGCAACACTTCATCACAATATAATGCTGACTGATACAGATTAAAACTCAGCATCTGTACTTGATTCTCCTGATGTTGATACTTGCTTCATACACCATGGTTGATCAGTGCACGTGTAAAAAGACTTTATGACACTCAGGAATGAAAGCACAACAGGAGTTCATCGATGACTCATGAGGATGGACTTTATCGCTCTCTGGGCAGGCACTTGGAGACGAGCATGTGGTTTATGTTTCTTGCCAGTTCTTCCTGTCTGGCCCATCTTTATTCACTCTTCAAAGTAAAAGATTAATGTCCTTGTGAAACACTGTGGTAATTTTCTACTCATCTCCACCATTTCTCACCAACTTGCAACATACCAGCATTGTTCCATGAATTCAACAATATTGGTATTTTAGAGTTAAAATACTGCTGTAAATTTGCAGGTTTCAAGAATCATGGCAGCCGTGGCTCAACTAAATACTAAAACCACAGATTTTTCCGATATAAAACATTTTGACAATTACAGGATTTCTGAAAAACTGGCCTTGATAAACTCTGACCTCTTTTTAAATATGCCAAAAACACATTGGCCCTTGGCTATAAAACTATACAAAGTATAATAAATAGTTTTATAGCTTTTATTCATGAGTCCAGAGACGATGCATGCCACATTTGGAAATGTTTAGTAAAACTGTCCAAGGAGGTGTTTGCAAAACACAGGAAATTCAAGTTATCCGAGACACATACTATGACAAGCTGTTTAAACCTATTTGGACATATTTGCGGCATGGCACGTGGTGTTTTCCTTATGTTTTTGCACTAACTAGGCCTAGAAATAAAAGTTCAGAAGACAAAATCAATGCAGGAAAGCAAATAAATTAAGACAAAGAGCACTTGCAATACATAAAGGCAGTGCTAATGCTGATCAATTAAATCAAATTGAAATACTTCACTTTATAGTATTATTTATATATTTAAAGTTTTCATTTCAAGCGATCAATTTGTCCGTGAAAAAAGTGTGCCTCCTTTTAGAGGGCAAGGTACAGAAAACAAAGATGGATGTAAAATTGTGATTAGTCTGTTCCTCAAACCTTAAACATTATCTAATACCAATAAAATACAAATTACACATGAAATACAGTCATTAAAATGTAATAAATAAGGCTCAAAAGAAAAAGAACCTATGGAATTCAAATATTTCAATATTTACACTGCCCAAATCCTCTCAAGCTGTGTGAGAAACATGTTTTCCCTCGTAAGAAAGAAGAAAAGGGAAAAGAGAAAAAGGTGGCGTGGTTCCGATTAGCCCACATGTTGGTAATTTATCACACATAAACCTCACACCTAATTTTCACACCTGTAGCTCAACGTGCTGGAAGTCTAGTAATTCACACACAAACTCACTCACTCACACACACACACCTCCCACACATACACACGCATGCTGCTGCGTGTGACCTGGACATGGGTTTCCCTCAGTGTGGGAGAGGAGTGAGGACATCACAGGCGAGGATCAGTAAAGCCAGCGGGCATGCTTGGCATACTTGCACCCCATGTAGCATTGCTCCGTCTCTCCCACCCCAACTCATGTTCAAATCCCCCTTTCCCATTTGTCATCACCTTGACAAAACTCATCCCGGCCTCTAGCTCACACATCTGAAAAACAAAAGAGTTGGATGTGGATCTTTCATTCTTGGCAGGAAGCACAATGTACTGTAGCTGCAAATCCAGATGGGAAATGGCCTTTGTTGAAGTGTTGCACGAAAACAGATTGGAAACTAGGAAAAAAATTTATATAATAATATAAAAAACAATATTTTATTGCTTCCTGTCACTGATTGACACTTTTGGACGGAGAAAATAAATCCTTCACTTGAGTAAAACTATAGAAACACTAGTTGGATCATCAAATCAAAGGGTGAACATGAAATTAGAAACACACAAAAATACACAAAAATGTTCGCACCATAGTTATCATTTGTAGGCATCCCCACCTACAGAGCATCAGTGATACCAGTGAGGTGACATGCCTGTGCAGACCCCAAAGGATATTAAAAGACAAAACCTGCTGTAGTTAAAGTCTGTTCACTCTGCTTCTGTCTGGCAAAAGATAGAAAAATAGCTAATGCCTTACCACCAAACTGAAGGACACATTTTATTCTCAAGATGTAAAACTTCATAACTCATCCAATATGAAAAATAGATTTATTTTTAATCACTTATTAAATTATTTGTACAGTTTTCTGTTATTACAAGAGGCTTTAATAGTATACACACTACATTTAGTTATACAACCTGTTGAGTTGTAAAATTACAATAGGTGAATCTTTCTTGTTTAAATTTTAAAGTTAAATACTTTAAGATTTTAGGAAATATTTTCATGCTTGCAGCCAAAGCTAAAAGATGTTAGCTCAACAGCCTATTGATTGTTTAATCTACCATCAGCACTCACTACTTAGTCTCATTTCTAGTCTTTGTGTTAGGTTAACTAATAGGCTAATTAGTTGCACACTTCAGATTCATATACAGGAGACAGATATAAGGTGATGCCTATCTCTCCAGAAAATTCTGAATCTAAACACAAATAGCAAAGCATATTTTTTTGCAAAATGTTGATTATATTTATATTTCCTATAGCATACTTAAAAATCCTAAATTACTACCTAATACTGTAATAATAGCATGAGTATTCAGATTCCACACTTAAAATTGCACTGCCCACTAAAATGCGGTTTTGGGCTGTAAGCTAAATTATATTACTGTGATGAAACCCATCAATGTTGGTGAGAATATTGACATTAAAAGCATCATTTTAAAAAATGACACCATCTTATGCTGTAAATCATCCTAAACTATGCAAGGCTGATGAGCCAGTCCTCTTACTGACATCATGAAATTACTATAATAAAAAGAATTTTAATGCTCATGAGCGTTGCATCTCCCAAGCTCCTGCCCTTGAGTGGGATGTGTGCTCATTTTAAAGTATACGCTGATCAAGACTTCTCATTCACCAGAGTTTAAGCTTTTTTTGCAAACCCTCTACTCAGTATTTTTCACTTTTGATGCAATGGCTCATACTCCTGCTTTTGATGCTTATAGAACAACTGTTATAGACCCACCAGACTGCATTTATTCACTTGATGACAATCCAGTGATAACCAAGAGAGTTACTGACTGATGCTCCAAAACAAACACACCCACACACATGCTCAAGCACACCCTAGACAGCCTCTCAGCCTCTGAAGGTGCTAAGGAGTTTAACTGAAATATTATTACGGATAAATAACCTTATATATAATATTGTTAACTTTCTTGTATGCAGAAACTTTATGTTTTATATGATTGATTTTCTTGTCTTTTATGTGAAATCATGATCCATAAACTAACTAAAGTCCTAAGTAAAACTGTTAAATGAAAACAGTGAAATGTAGTTGAGAAAAATGTAACATAAAAAGGAGATACTTAAGGAAAGTGAAAGCACCTCAAACTTTGTGTGACGGAGCAGTACTTGAGTAAATGGACTGAGTAACATTCAACCCTCTGACTGCTTAAACACACATGATTCAGCTTGTGGGCAGTTAAATAAAAGCTTATACATTGTAAAGAAGTGCTCAGTTTTACATATGTTTGACAGAGACAGAAGATAGAGGTAGTTGGAATGAGCAGACTGTGTTATCTAAACAAACTCAAACTTCATCAACAGAATGGAAATGGGAGGAAGAGGTCACACTGTTTGACTGATGCGTGATTTAAGTAAAATATGAGGACAAAATTAAACAAGGGAAAGAAAAACAAGGACACGCTACCAAAAAGTAGTCAGTGTTGACTAACTGCCTACAGCACATACCGATCTCGAGTAAGCACGACGTAAAGGTCCGCTACAAAGTTCTACCTCATTAACCCTTTAACAAGATATAACCTCACACGCCTCCTCGCCCGCCGAGGCCAACGCAGAGATGTGAGGTGAGGGTCAAAAGTGGAGTGCACCACAGGGGACAGATGGCAAAGACCTGGCCTCACTTTCACACATGGTGCCTGCCACAAACACACAAGAAACCCCTAAACATCAAAGCCTTACTTCTCTCCCCTAAAGAATCTGAGCTGGATCCAATAACTCTATTAAGTCTGTCACAGGAAAAAAAGGGAGCTTTGCTTGTTTTCTCGCCTAAATTAAGTCTGTTCCCTAGTAGAGAAAGGGCCGTACCATTGTGTATCTCTCTTTGTAGAATGGAAGAAAAACGCTTTTCTTGAAGGCTATTACTTTAAAGCTCCACACCATACCTGTAAGATCCTCTCCGTCCCTACACCCCCTTTCATGCCCTATGCTCTTCCTCACATTTAAACTCAGTTGCAGTGAGCTCAGGAGCCCTCAGCTGCTGTGCACTGCGACTCAGAACCTCTGTGCCATCTCACATCCGTCAGCTGGACTCCATCAGTCTGTTCAAATCTCAACTCAAAACACATCTGTTTAGATCAGCTTACTCTGCAGAATCTTGCCTCATTCTGTCTGTGCTTCTTCACTTGATTTTAACTTTTGGTTTATACTATGATGTCGATGTCTTTGGGTGCTTTTGAAAGCGACAATATTTGTTTTCATTATCTGTCTCATTATTATTGTTATCTGAAAATTACAAGTGCAAACACATTCACACACACACACACACACACACAGACTCTGGAGAGAAGTTCATCTGAGGCCTATGTTATACAGTTTGTTTGGACTGGTATACTGTATCCAGATGACAGCAGGCGCCCTCAGCTCCAACAGGTGTCGGAGTCACATCTGGTTTCATGTCCTCACACCACCACAAAGCTGCACCTGAATGGCTGGCACAGCTCGCGCTTCTTAACACGAACCGGCTTGTGTTGGCTCTAAAAGGCCACACTCCGCCCTCAGGAATACACATTTATTTTCTACATGCGCTGCCCTTTGAGAGGGACTTGGAATAAATGCTTTCATAAAGTATGAAGGATGAGTGGACTCCAGCGGCCAAAATGGAACACAGAGAGCAAAATGAAAATGATGACTGCAGTGCAAATAATTTCCTTTCACTAGAAGAACTCTATATGCTTCTGGGTATGGAAATGTAATCTGTTGCCACAGAAGAAGAGAGCTTTGGTATGCAGGTGTTAGATGTTGTGATAAATGGAACTTTTGGAAGAAGAAACAGGGACTTGCATCCAAAATCTCTGGGTGGCATGAGGTTGCATATCTTTAGATGGAAGCAACAGATGGAGGGAGCTGTACCTGTCCTGTGCCTACATGCCACAGTGTTTACTGCTACAAATGAGCAGCAAATAAGGTTGCCATGTATTGGCTGCTATTACAAGAACGTTCCAAAGAGCTGGATGTGCCAAAGAGCTATGCAATAACTCAACCACAGGAGTTGTCTCCTCTTCTCTAAACAGTCAGAATAAAATGTCTCTTATTCTCCAAAAATAACTCTCAACCTTTGAAGTTACATAAGCTTATTTTAAGAATATACTCCTCTGTCTTCTCATATGCATATGCATGCATTCTCTCATGCTCCATGATAAAAACCAGCCCCGCATTGTCCATTACACTTCACCACTGCCCATTACTGCGCCAAGGCAGTACCATCTCTAAAGCCATTAGCTGGTAAACATGTAAACTACATGTGACCCCGTCTACAGATACCTATTAGTTATGACTCCTGCTGGTGACAGCTGTTTACACTGCTAAGGCCCTGCTCCTGAGACCTGGCCCCAGTCCAAATAAAATAATATCCAGTTAAGGAGAACTCAGCCAAGATGTAATACAAGTGCATAACTAGAGGGGGGAAGAGTAAAGGAATCTGAGAAATGTTAATGGACTTCTTTTTCTTTTAAATCTTTATACTTCTCTGTCTAGCATTTGTCTCTACCACAGCCCTGTTTAATTGTCTGGACCCTAAAACAAGATTAGTGAAAAAAACCCTGCTGGAAAAAGAAAAGTTAAAAACAGCCACCACAATTGATGTCCTCCTCGACAAAGCACAACATAAAAAATGTGCTGCGTTAAAATCATAACACAGCTTACAAACTTCCCCCACAATTAGGTTTCTACTCTTCTTTGACAGTATGTGTGTGTGTGTGTGTGTGTACGGATCTGGAGGCCTGCAGCACAAAAACACAGGCTTAAGTCAACACAGGCAACAACACAAGACAAACAACAACAAAGACCACAACCACACGACAACTGGGTCAGACATGCAGTGTATTACAGTCTGGACTCACTGTGAAGGATACTGGGCTCTTTGGTGGAGGAACATCTTTGCTCTAGAGAGCAAGTTAAAGCTCAGACGCATTCAGCAGCAGGTGAAATCATCATCTAATGTGTAGGACTGACTGAGACAAAGCTCCTCAGCTCCCTCATTAACCTCCTTATGAGTGACAAATTATAGGAACATGTAATGTCTTGGTTTAGAAGGGCACAGTCTTTGATTTACTTTGTTGATGCTTTCCTCATTTATGCAGCTTTTCTCTTTAATTTATCACTCATCTGTATTTCGCTTATGTAACCCAACATGCAAAAAACATGGAAGAAAACTGTAAGCTGTAATTGGATTGACAACATGTTGCATCCGCCCACAAGAGTCTGATTGTGAGAGGCGTCAGCAGGGACGCCGTTTAGTCTGACTGTACTTGTGTGAAAACCATATTTTTTTGGTTAAATTTACAGACCGAACACACCAACAATCCCAACCCTAAACTTGCAAAACTGAAAACTTCAGTGCTGAAATGTCTGCAGACAACAATATATTGGCCTCATTTGGTTGAATTGTTTACTTAAATTATCCTAAATGTTTTTAAAAAAATGACAAAACTCAAAGACACTGGTGATTTTATGGCAAAGGGGCAGTTTTTTTTACTCAAACTTCCTTGGTATCACCAGTCTTAGAGTTTGAAAGGAGGCTGGCAAAAATGAATTAAATGTTTTATGTTTCTCCTCTGTGAACACTTCTGCCTCAGATAGATTTTTATCTGCAATGGAGTCTGTTCAACAATGATATAAGTTAATCCCATGACCCAATGCTTTGTCATGATTTCATTACTCTGAGTCTTTTGATTCAGAGACCTCTAGCTGGAGATATTACATACTGAGCATTCAAAACTTCTCCATTAGGTGCACAATGCAGGATAGCAATTAGTAGAATTATAGGAGTCGAACCCACAGAGAATTATCACTCCACTTTGCATTTATCCTTAACTAAGCATTTTTTTGTTCAATCTTGACTATATGTCTGTTGTTTGTACACATATGAGGTTGTTAAAGGGTATTTTTTATATGTGATTAAAAGCGTAGCTAAACCTGTTGTCCGCCACTTGTTCACCAAAAAAATATATAACAGACAGTAGTGTTCGGCAGGTCGAACAAAGTGCAGCATTTCTCCTTGGCAGCTGAAGGAGCAGGTGGACCAGGACAAAGATAAAGAGTGTGAATATTGTACCAAAATGTATCTTTGTATCTTAACATGAAGTTTTGGGTTTAGTAACTTCCTGTTTTAATTCTTTTTAACCATTGTTTTGTGTCTTTCATGTACCCATATCCTGTCAAGTTTCCCTCCTTTCATGATTACCTGCTTGCCCTGATGTGTTTCACCTGAGCTGATTGTCCCAGCAGTCTCATTGCTCCAAGAGTGTATAAAGTCTCTGTGTTTCCCTCTTTGTCTCTGTCAGTTTGTCTGCTTTGTCCTCTGTCTCTGTCTCTGTTCAGTGATTCTGCATTCACTCCCTGATTCTGTGTCCTAATCTCCTTCATTCCTGTACATCTTGTCCAACCTGGTTTGTTTTATTTTTTGTACAAATGTTTCTTGTTTTGTTTTTTTCTCCCTTAGTTTCTTGGTTCAGCCCCTGTAATTTTGCTTTTGTATCAGCTTTTTTAACAAAGTTCATTTTTAGCTAATTTATCCCTAAGTTGGTGTTTTGCATTCAGGTTCTCATTTGTTTCATCGTGACTCTTTGTTCATCTGCGCTTCTGTTCACAGAAACACAGTTAATGTGGTTTCAAATCTGCTTGATTCACCAATGCAAACATTATGGGAAAATGATATGACAGAGTTGTGCTTAGCTTGTTTCTTCTGCCTCCAAGTGGTCAATAAATCAAATAATGCAGGTTTAACCATCTATACAGCAAAGCACTATTAACAGGGACACTAAGCTGAGGGAAAGAAACAGCAACCCCTCACTAGGTGTTAGCTTGTTAGATTTGGCGATGTGAAGGTATCAGGGGAGTTACAGCAATGTGGAAAAAACAATAAGGACAAAAAATGGAACACCTGCATTGTTTGTCCACGTTCAGAAAGAAGAAGGAGTTTAGCTAGGCTATGTGCTGACTGCTTAGCCACTAAAATTGTCTTGAAGTTGCAAAAAGACAGACTGGAGGTGCTTTTTACACAGAAGTAATCACACGGCTCATCAGGATGAGTGACAATTCTTGGGGTGTGAGCTTGAACAATTACGGCAGGACAAGCAAGAGACACTCTTCTGCCTTGAGGCAAAATATCATGCACTGTAGCTTCCATTACATGATTGATCTACAGTGTTATTGCTTTACTCTGATGACAGACAGATGCACGTCTCATTCAATCACTCCTACAGCGCTCCGTGCATCCTCTTCCCATCACTTTCCTCCTCTTTGCTCCTTCTATCCTGACCACATAAATCTTCGGGGGATGACCTCTAAGACCTCTTTACATCTGACATGCACGCGACGTTGCCCTCTCTGTTCCCCCCTTCACAACCCCACCCCCTCCTCACTCTCTGTCTTCCTCTTTCTACACAGAGGGAGTCGGAGAGACAATAAGCTCAACATCGAGGCCCTGTAATGACTTCCAGCTTTGTTCTTGATTAAAACCACACCGGGTGCTTCTGCACTTCGCAGGCAGCCATGAGGCCTTCCCCTCCTCACACCACAAGGCCGGGAGTGAGGAGATACCAGCCCCAACACTGCTCCATGCCCAAGAAAACAAACAAAAAAAAATCCTGTGTAAGCCTTACACACTGTAATAGTCAAAGTTCTTGTCCAGACTAGTCCAAGCTTAATTCCACAGGCAAGTCTTCATTTAGTCTAAGGGTGCCCAATTACCAACTATAACCCCAACCTCAGCCAAAACAGTAACAGAGGCTGTCTACAGTCCCTGGCTCAGATATACAAAGGGCGGAGCTAAAATATCTTGTCATGTTTTTATGCGTACTTTGGGATTATCTTTCACATTTCTTCTTCATCATACTGGCAGGAAATTGTGGAAAAAAAGCTCAGGCCCTTCATTCATTGGTACTCGTGTACTGAAGCATTTCAATGCTACCAATTTACTGTAACTCTACAAATGTACATGCCGCAGCAGACAGGCAGTAGGCGGCAGTGGGGGCAGCTGCACCTTTACCTTTACCTCTCCTTGTCCATACTAGGCCCACCAAATTACAGGCAAGCTCTGCTGAGAGACTCTTTATTGCATCTGACCAGCTCACTTCCTCCTCATACCAAAGGCATTGCATGCTGAGCTTTATTTTGATGTGGCGTGTAAGCATAATTACAGGTCCCATAAAAGCAGGGAGAGGGGGGAAAAAAAGGAGTCTTGTCCATCTGTCGAGTGTTAAGGGGTGGGCACTGGGGTAGTGATCAGAGCCCCGTGTCTCAGTGTCGTTAGAGCAGCAGCCATTCGAACAGGCATTGATGCAAACAGCCTTTAGTGCCAAACTAGAGTCAGCATGTGTGTTTGCCTCTGTGTATTTTCTCAAGGGGCCTCCTTAAGTTTCAGATTTCCAGGCCTTGCAGATCGATGCAAAGTAGGTACTAGTCGGCACGCACTCCGAGGAATACAATACAATACAATGACATGGCAAACAGGAGCGTGAGACAGAGGGAGATACAGAGCGTGGCCTTTCTTGGAAACATTAGAGCATCTTTAAATCTGCGTGCCTCTTCTGCACATCTCAGGCAGGTGTGTACGGCTGCGTCCAATAGCCACAGCCACACGCCAAAAAGTAATTTAAAGGAAAAACACTTAAGGGCTGGATAAGAAGATCGATATCACTCTAACATCTGTACAGTAAATACGAAGCTACTGCCAGCTTAGCATAAATAATGGAAACAGAAGGAACTCCAACTTCTCTGCAGCTCACGCATGGACAAATTATTTAAGATGTGAAAAAAACTGAGCTTATAAATAGATGGGTTTTGTTCACTTTAAACAGAGCCAGATTAAATGTTCCCCCCTGCTCTCAGTGTTTTTATTAAAAGCTAAGTTAACTAGCTTCTGGCTGCAGCTCCATATTAACCTGAAAACATGAAAGTGGTAATGATCTCCTCACCTAACTGTTGGTAAATAACAGGCATTCGTTTTCCCACAATGTCCAAGTTGAAGTTCAAGTTCAAGTGTGATCAAGTTGTTTTGGAAATAGCAAAGGGGAAATTGGTCATTTTTAACAATTCCCACGATCAAGTTAATTAAGGAAAAAAAGCCACAATGGAAGGCTATTGTATCCATGTCATTACCTCTAAACAGCTCTTCACTGAATTCTTTTAAAGGTGTGTATTAGAAATGTTAGAGGTAAGTAGTCTGGAAGTGCATTTCAGCGAAAGCCCAAGGGGCTCCATCTCCGGCTCTGGGCAGTTCTCCTACCTGTGAAGCCCTTGTATGAGTCATTTTTTCAAAAAATGCTCCTTTTGTGTTGTTGTTTTATGTGTGGCACTTAGAAATGATTCCCACATTACAACTTTTACTGCCCAATAAACTTGAGAGAATCGGACCAAATTGGCTGGTCATATTTAGCTTTATAAGGAAACATATTAAGGTGTAATTGCTTCAGGGGAGTGCGCAATTGAGGGAACGGGCATAGGTGAGGGTTACAAAATCGCCCTCTCGCTCTGGAGGGACACTGCCGTTTTTGTCTGCCGCTCAGGAGTTTCCAATCACCATAAGGAAACATGGAGTATATTATAAGATTTTATATAATAAGTTCATTTCATTTCACATTTCCGAAAAAATGAACTTTTACAGTGTGGTAAAATGTAGGCTGAAATAAAACCATATGTTTTGCATTTAGCTGTGCCAGCATATGGGCTCCTCTGATGACAGTGATTGTGGATGAAAACAAAGATCCTCCTCGTGTAATGCCCCCCCCCCAAAAAAAAACATGAAAAAAGGCAAAGTACAAGTCAAATCTGCTCCTGAGTGTTTTTGGTTGCCGTGAGATAGGTGAAAGTGTGAAAAAGTGTTGCAAAACAAGCTCTGTCATCCATGTGTAAAGGATCCTACTCTTAAATGGAGCAACACCTAAAGTGACTGATGAATGAATATGAATCCCTCATTCTACCTCCATGCCTCACTTATTTCCTAATGTAATGCAGAATAAATGATCCTTGCATTGACTGAAATTCATTAGGCTCGAATTAAATTTTCAAAAAGTGATTTATTTCTGTGGGAAAACAAAGAAAGTGAAACGGATCGTCCCCACTTTGTCACGTGGTGCCTGAAAGAATCTCTTTCTGTGGCTCTCTCTCTCCAGTAGAAAGTTCATGCCACTGCATGTTTTTTCCTCTGCTGGGGTTTTTTTCGGCAGTGTAGCATGGCATGAGCGCACTGAGGAGCCTTTCACCAACTTCATCTGATACCGCTGTGACTCGGAGCAGGAGCTGCTCTACAGGCCAGGATCGACATGCATGGGTTAGTAGGTCAAACAAGGAGCTAGTCTTTCGACAGAGTTCGGAGGCTGGGTCAGACTAATGTGATTTATCAATACTGCACATAAGTGAATCATTGTCCTTAATGGCCATGATAATCTGCAAGACAGACCGTGGATGTGATTGGTCAAGGAGTTAGGGTGTATATGCTGCTCTCGACTCAATGTCTTGATTAGAGCATCAGGAAAATGCACCTGCAGGCTTTCCGTGTATGTGCTTTGTACTCTTTTCTCTCTCACACACACATACACACACACCTTTGAGCACATACACACACAGATTTACACTTATGGAGGCTTGGCTGATGGGGCCTGGGAGAGAAAAGACAGAGCTCTGTTCCTTGACGCCGGAGCTCCGGCTCAGGTCAAGACTCAGCTAGCTGTAATCCCTCTCAGGTGATGCTGTTCACATTCAGCCATTTCCAGCTGATCTGCTTAAATGCGCCTTCCTCAATCCCTAAAAAGCCCCCACCTTTCCTCAACCAGCACAACCTCCGAGGACGACGAGAAGGAGGGAGGGCTGCTGCTACTCCACGTTGTCGAATCACAGATCACTTTTCAGCATTCAGCATTCAACATTCAGCATCAATCTGGCCTTTATACAATACAAAAACTCCTTCTGTTTTACAGAATTAAAAAAGGGCAGGATGCAAGGCACATCACATCACCTGGATTCGAGTGGCATCATGTGAGAAAGACTTGTTAACAGAGGTGCCATCTGCAGGGCTTTTTCACTTTTTCCAAAGGCGAAACTGGCAAGGCTGGTTTAAAGGCAGCCTCTTGGAGCCTTCCCTCTCCTCCCTGTTAGGCACTTAATCAACGTATTATATTGCGCTGAAGCACTGAGTTCCAACATTAACACTTACACACACAAACCTGGGACTTTGCGTGAGTTTTCAGCACACCGAGGCCTGATTTCCTAGGACTTAGAAAGAGAGGCCAGAATGTTTGAATTGCTTATCTGCATCCAAAGATGCTATAATTTTGAAAATTCTGCAGCCAAAAACTGCTGATGACTTTAAAATAGTTTCCAAATCATCTTTTTTATTGCCATATTATCAACAAAGTAAAAAACCACAAAAGCAATTCACAAGACAAATACCTGAGAGTATCAAGTTTCCATACAGTCTTTATGAGATTTTTTCGTTCAAAGACGTGCACATTGGGCCACAAATCCTGACTATTTTGTGTTTTTTGGCATCAAAAAAATCACCAGACAAACGCTTGTTGCTGGCTGTTGTTCTCATGCAAAATGTCATGCATATCTGACCTCACTCCCTCTGCTATACTCGGCTGCACTAGCTTCATCTAACCCCTTTTGTCCTTCAAAACATCTGGGAGCGCTGCTAAGGTAACAGATTACACAGTTGAATATGATCTGAAACAAGCTGCAGCCTGCTGGGAATTCAAATTTGGGATTTCTGGGTAGATGCAGAAGGGTTAGCAGGATCACACGGCAACTTTTCACCACTCTTGACTGCTATTACCTATTCATTACCTGTTTAAACATCTGAAGGTCTCACTGTGTGTTTCTGTTCCTTCAGGCAGCATTGGTACTCCAGCCTGATTTTATGTAGTCAGCAGGTGGCATCATTAGCCAGAGAATAAAAATGAAAAGTAATACCCCTGTGTCTAGCTATGATATCATAGAAAGGCTCATTGGCATCATTTCCCTGCTTGTAATGGGCAGGATAGGGGGTAAGGAGGTGTAAATTTAATATGTTTTGCCGTCTGTTTTACATGAAAAAAATGTGTATGTACAGCTACCGCAGTCAAATGGGAGCTTGGGTAATGCCATGCAGTGTGTGAGCCAGACAAGATCAGCCCAGAAACCACACAAAGATCCCAATCTGGATTCTACTTAAACATTTCAGCGGCTTTAGTCGTATGCAGTGGCTGTTTTTCTCCTTGACATCCTCTAATTATAATGGCATCTCAATCCCTTACACCTCACTCGGTCTTATGACTGCATCTGTGCTGCAAACTAATGGCGAAACTTTTTTCAAGGGCGTAAAAATGTAAGAGACATTTGTTAAATTATGTTTTTTGTTACACATAAAGCAGTTACGCCTTGGGAGCAGAGTGTGGCCAAATTGAGTTTTCGTACGTGTCTGGGTCTCAACACTCCTGAACGGTTTGGATAGCTCTCGGTGCATGCCAGACAGGCTGTGTATAAAGCTGTCACAGGAACCTTGAGGGCTAGAAAAATATTCAAGCATTTTTGGGCCTATTGGACAATGATCTCTTGCACATGCTTCTTTCAATATAACCGTGATAAATAAAGGAAGGAAGCAAATACCGAAAACTTGGCCGGCTGCCATGGCCTGCTCGAATGGCACTTTTTAGGCCCAAAGTGCTGTTTCCCCCCAAAAACACAGAGAGCGAGAGAGTAAGAAACCAATATACTTTAAGCAATACTATAAAATGTGTACATATTTGCATAGGATTAGTTTGACAAGTGTAACATCCATTCTGAGAGCTGGCAGGAACAATGTGTAGCATACAGTTCTCCGCCTAAAGCTGTTCTTGAGGTCAAATGTGTAGGTTAACCTCTTGATCTCATCCCCAACGGTTAGCCCACCCCTCCACCTTCCCCTCTCTCTCTCCCTTTCTCTTTTTCCCTTCTCCTCTTTCTCACAAACACCACACAGATAGAGAGGCAGCTACAGACAAATTTTATGACAGGGTTTTTCTGTTTGACCATTCAAAAACCCTCCAGACTCAAACTGCTCCAAGAGAAGACTCATCATACTAAGAAAACTACATTCTATTAAGTATCTAAGATCACACAGTCCTCAGAGAAAGAAACACACGGAGGAGCTGAAAAACGTGTGTGTGCCAGTACCCCGCAGTGATTGCCTGATTATTTGCAGATGGGCAGCGGAGGGCTTGCAGAGTGTGGAGGTTCCCCCTGGCACGCAGCGCATATGATTAAATCTTTGATTGCCTTACAGTTTACAAGACCCCCTCTCTTTGACTTTAAATGACTTTTTATACTGTACTATCACATTGCGCGAACTGTTTAGATTTCCCTAAAAAAAATAAAATAAAATAAAAAAAATAAAAAAAATCTGCTGCATCGTCTCCTTGCGCCGTTCTTACCAAGTCTCCTCTCGTGGTCACCCAGAGGATCTTGGTGATGTGTTATGTCACAGTTTCTGAGAAAGGCTTGGCGGGGGCCACTTTCCTAATCCCACTGTCTCCTCATTCATTCGGAGTGTAGAGTAGTATTTACAAAGGGACTGATCCCCTCCTCAACTCCTGCGCCTCCGCTGAGCAATTGTTATGCGGGTTTCCTACCAACTGTTCAAAGTGGTTATGAGATCAATTAAAACCAGCTTAGGGGGCTGGAGTGGAGATGTGCAATTCATAAGTCAGGGGAAGGGGATTCCGTATCTATTCATCAAATAACTCACACAATACGATCCCCCTCCTCTTCCATAAGCCGCAAACTCTCTATTGACTGAGCTGCATCCGCAATTTCACGTGTAAATAGTAAAAGGAGCAGCCCTTTATCAAGGGCACAACATTTGAGAAGATACGTTAGCAGCCCTTCTGGCGGCGTGATTTAAATACGATTAGCAAATCTACAGACTCAACACGTATGAAACATTAATTCTGACCAGCCACGCGCGTGGCCACTTTTGCGCACATTTTACGCATTAGCTACTGGCTCTAAAATGGTTACATAATGATGAAAATCTTCTTTCAAGAGGTTAATAAGTTACATCAGATGCCGCAAGACTGAATTGTGGCATAGGTTACAAGTTTCTTTCGGTGTGAATTCCTGGAATGTTCCTGAATTACAGTCTCTGTCGGATCGGCACCTCTCACCTGCGTGTTTTAAAGAGTCCAACAGAGGTAGTTCTCTGCGTGATAGGATATTATTTCTTTCTATTTTCCCGCCTGCGCTGGGCGCCTTCTGCTCTATGGGAACCTACAGAGAATGTATGCACGGACTTAAACAGGATGTGTGAGCAGCCTTGTTTAGGACTGTTGCCTCCCGTGACCCACACAAACTCTTAAGCCATCTGTTAAAGTCACCCCCTGGATGCTGCTCTAAGATCTGTGGGCTACAACCCCGTGTTACCTCTTTTGCTTCTCCTCCAGCGTTGCGACGGCGCCTGACAGTTGCTGTACTCCATACAGTTCAATACGATCAGGGCAAATGAGAAGAGTCGAAACTGCATCTGGACGGCGATCTGTTGTTCGGACTCCAGTAAAAAGGTGCCAGCAGGGCTCGAGGTGAATTCTCTAAGTTTGTTATGTCCTCCTCCAGTTTCTTTAGTCGATCCTCAAATGTGTCAAACATCAGACGAGATGCGACATGTTATCACGTCGCCGACTGGGATCATTTTATGAAGCGCGATGATCATCCAGTCAGTAAAAGTGTCTCTTTTGGTGCGCTGCGGGGAGAATGACAAAGGAGGTTACTGTGATAACAGTGTAATGAAATCAACACGTTCCTAAACACTGATGCGTGGGGGCAATAAGAGGTGGATTAAAACAAAAAAAAAATGAAGAGACCTTCTGTGTGTTAATGAGCTGGAACAATCACAGATGCAGAGGCAATGCGTACTGTTCAAACGCCCCTTCCAAAAATAAGCGCAACCGTGCGTAATAGTCGCCAGGACGCTCCGCGAAATAACGTGTCGGTGTATACCTTGCATCAGATGGAGTGTAATTCCGCTCCGGTCCGCTTTTAGGTTCCCTCTGAGTGCAAGTGCGGCTCGGGAACATGCAGCATCCCTCTTTGTGTGTGAGAAACTTGTGTCTCCAGAAGAGAACAGAGGTCCGAGGAGGAGGAAAAAGGTGGTCGCGGTGAAAGGAGCGAGGAGGGGAGGGGAAGCGAGAGGGGGTGGGGGGGGGGTTCCTTTCCTCTTCTCTTTAAAAGCTTAGGTTCCGTTTACCTGCTTTTCATCACTGTGAGTTCGTCCCGTCGCGCGGCGCAGCCGAAACAAAGTCACATGTGTTGCTTCCTTAAAATCAGAGCCGGCGAGTGAGTCTGCGTTTTGCGCGCCGCTAAGGTTGTGACTGACGTCCAACTGGTCCTGATGCTTGCTGCCCTTTTCCTCATATAGCGCCGTGCGGCTGTCACGTGTGGAGATTTCTCGTTTTGTGTTTCGTCTTATTTAAGATGTTGAAGATGACATTTGGTGGAGTCTCCCCCCACCTCAGCGCCCTCCCCCCCGCGCGCACTTACCCACACTGGCCGGTACGAGGTTGCCTCTGGGTCCTAGCGAGCGTAAAGAAGCTGGAAACATCCCACAGGGGAGGAAAAAAAAAAAAAAAAAAAAAAAAAAAGTTAGTGAAGTTTTTGAGGGGATGAGATTAGAACGGAAGAGCGG
>JAQNCA010000030.1:16899642-16930584 GCA_029783725.1 Acanthurus tractus
GCTTTACACCCTTTTCATCACATTTCCTGACGGGACGGTCTCCGGGGTGGGCTGGTGTCACGTTTTTATAGTTAAAGCAAAAAAAAAAAAAAAAAAAAAAGTTCCAAGCCACAGTGGTCATCTTAACTCACAATCTCGAAAATGTCAAGGAGAGGATGAGGACTGAGGGAAGCCGAGAAAGTTCAAGTTATACTTAGCAGTGTTCCATGTTTGTAGCTGGAAACAGGCAAACTTCAATGTCCAGGAATAATCTAACATGACATTTGCAAACAAAACTAAAACATTACGGTCCACATGTACAAACATAATTTTATAGCCGCTGTAAATCCAGTTGACCAAACCATCTCACCTCAGGGTCCTTTTTAGTAGTTGTTCCCGAGCCTGAATTGGAAAAATTGGAAGTGGAATCTACAATTCCATCACAACTGGAAGTCTCCATCTGTTGATGAATACCGTGTGATATGATAAAAAGCAATGGACCTTCTGCTGAGGCTGTTTCTGCATCCAAGAACGAGAATTACTATTTTTACTGTTACTTTTAATTTTAATACTGCTAACCGACCCACAAACCATGCATCTAATAAATATTTATTAGAATATATTAAAGTACATCCAAAATTTTTCTTTTGATTATGCAACTTAACCTCTGTTGGCCTGAAAGGTGGCAGTAAAATGTTGGTTAGAAATTATGAGATTGTGAAATAAAGGTATGCATATTCTTTTTTCGAAAAGCCCTGAAAACTCACTCAGCTTTTCCTAGAAGCCAAAAGAATACATGAGCAGCAACAGTTCTGCCAAAGTTTGACTACTTTGAGGGATTTTTGTCTTTATTTGTGTTCTTGATGGTGGGGAGTAGGCAGGGCAAATAAGGTGGTGTTGAAAACTTTGGTGCACTAGCAAAGAAGTTCTGATTGTGAAACTCCCAGTTTCTAATAGTAGTTGAATTATTTATTTGCACTTTGCAACATCCTTAAACTATTTTAAATAACTCTACACTAACATTTTAGTTTCCAAACCTTAGCCCCCTTAGATTATTAACAATAAATCTGTTCTGAGTAATATTGGAGAAAAAAAATATCATCTAAAACCGAGTTCTTCCAGGACTTTAAATCAACATCTAGATCAGAGTTTATTTTATTTGTTTATTCCTGAAAACAGCTAGTGAGCTCCATTATTTAGAAACAATGCGGTTGTCACCTTGAAGCTCTGTGGTTGACAGCCTGGATTGACTAATTGTAGTTATTAAAAAAAACCCCAAAAAACAATACCAGATCAGTAAATAACCGGAGCCCCATGCTCTCAGCCAGTAGATCCCGACCGTGTGTATAAATTCACCCGCCTGTGAGCCCACACTGATATATATCAGTCCACTGCAGATTCATGCCTTTTTAAAAGATGATTATGGTTATGGTTCTGTATACTGGTTCCAGTGTAATGATTTATCTTGGAGTTGGTTCAGTTTAAAAACTCTTCTCAAAAGCGTACAGAAAAAATATATTTGTTATTATTGTCCCGTTTCTTCTCTGAACAAAATGCTGTCATGTTTTGTTGTGGTTTAGGCGTACATGCAAGTGATGACACACTCTTTGCACTTTCCAGACTTTTGATTTAGCTGAGAAAAGCAGGTGTATTCTCACATAAAATCCTCATTTAGTAGTTAAATTATATGTAAGTAGAAGAAAATTAAAAGGCATGTGAAGTGATGAAAGCAACTGTGATAAAGAAGGAGAGGCAGAGGACTAATTTATGAGAAGGTCAAAAGCAGAGGAAAGCGGGGGTGGGTTGGGACATTAAAAAGATTGTGTCCGTCTGGCTAATGGTTCTTTATGGCTCCCTCATGTCCTCAGATGGGCAGGATGACTGGCAGAGAGTGTGACCACTGGTAACTGTACATCACCTCTGTTTGCCCCATTCAACTTAAGTCCCACTCGGCAAGACCGCCTGCCACGGTGAAGGGAACCACTAAAACACCATAAAACTAACAGACTAAACAGTCATTCATCATTACTGCGCACACATGAGCCGCATCACACGCAGCAGTCTTAACTGTCCCACTTGGTGACTCAATGCGCACATTAAAACTTCATCAAGTATTACAGATACAAAAAAGTCTGACCACTCAAACCTCAACTGCTGTTTGTTATGTCCAGAAATAAGGCAATCATGAGTGAAAATGGTTTTGTTGGTCACTTTTATTGAATTGGTGATGACTTGAACCAAGTGCAAAGCAATACTGTGCTTCTTGAGAGACAAGTGTGGAAAAAAGATGTAACACAATGAGTAGGATGGATCTATCTTCATTGTGTCGCTAAAATCCAGAATCCTGACCCGCCCAGTTTGGTGTCTGAAAGAAAAGCGTGAGGAAAATGCAAAATTAGTCCATTTGCAGATCACTGAAACCAATCCAAGCAATGCTTTTGTTGTTGATTAGTAGGAAAAGTGAAAAAGTAACATACATGTGCAAGCTCTTAAGCGTCTGTTTTCCTTATTAAAGTGTAAAATGTGTGTGTTCTGTTGGTGAGCTGGGTGGCTGTGAGGGTTGACAGGGACCCTAAGCAGCCGGCCCAGATGGTCAGCAGTAAATGTTCTTTATATGCGAGTGATTTGTAGCCTTGAGGACAGCAGGATGTAATGGTGCTCTGTGAGTTGTTTGCAGCCTCTTTTGTCAAATTACGAAAACTCCTTAATGAGAGAAGGGGGCCCTTTTCTTTTTTTTTTAAACGGAACAGGGTTATGACTTGTAATCCTGCTATAGATATTCAGAGAATAGGGAGGAGGGTAACTGAGAACATCAAAAGATAGCCACTCAGGAGCTGCACAGTTAAAAAGTGAACATTTAACATGTCTGTGTGACTCCGTGGCCTTGGTGCTGTCAGGTGTCGGGCGAGGGAACAAACCCATCAATCTGCTTTGACACACGTGCATGTCCTCAAGGAGTGGGGAAGCTGTGTGAAGCAACAGCTCACTTATGTGCATGATTATGACATTCTGTGTAGTTGTAGTACTTGAACAGTCAACATACCACTAAAATGCACAAGGTCAACATCAAAAACACACTTAAATGGGATGACTGGACCCTGAGCCAGACATCTGCAACAGGTCCTAAGTGCAGGGAACTCCAGGCTTTGAGTAATGTTCACCAAAAGCCAGTGTGAGGGTCCACCTTATTTACGTTGCTGAGCTGAGTCACAGCGCTCAGGCATCGTTTTATGGTTGTTTGGAATCTACCTTGTCATTAGGCCTTTGAAGAGCAATGGAGGGATGAAAGCGTTAGCTCTGTTAAACTTGCTCTTACTGGCTTATTTCGTGTAAAGAGAGCTTTTGTTGATGGCTGTTCATCAACATTCTTCAGCCTTGTTGTTCTGAGCTGATCATTTGAGACGCTTTGAACTGCCCTGAGTTCACGTTGACCTCCTAGCAATCTGATCGGTTTAGGGAGGAACGGTTGCATTTAGCGAAGAGCTGGGAGTGGTGGGTTTGTGTGGATTTTTGTATGTATAGTTTAAATGTGCATTACTCACCTCACTCTTGGTGCTCTGGGCCTGCTTTTTCTCAATGTTCATGGCCAACATTTGGCTGCGGAATGAGAGGCTCTTGGTCTTTTCAATCACCTGCTGGTAAGGTGATATGGCGTTGTTTCCCATGACCACATGGCCCTACAATTTTGGACGAAGATGGACCACAGAATCAGAATGACAACCAATAAGCCAATCACATATGGTCTTGCAAACACACCATCCTACAAAGACCAACCAGCGGTTGTTCAGGTCCCAGTGTTCACATCTACTGTAGACTAGATAATTCTATGTCATTCTGGGGGACTGGGCTGTGATTTGCTGATTACAGAGAACTGTTGTGATGTGTATGCTAAAGCATGCAGGTTTGACATGAAGCCTCACGAAGGGGATCTAACAGGGGTGAGATATTATGGTTACAATGTCCTCATAGTGTACTCTTCAATTACAAAATCAGGACGTAAATACTGTCTCTTTTTCCCTTTCAAGTCACACAAGAGGAACATCTAAATTATGATTGTCACTACCACCCCTCATTTGCTGAGGATTGTTTAAAGAGCCTTGGTTATTTGGTTAAGTACTGAACTGACTGACTGGGGTAAAAGACTAAAGGTCTCACCAGTTTGGAGTCAATCTTTGCATCCAGCCTGGCGTTGCGGATAAGGTTGACAATCCATCTTTCAGCCTCCTCGGGCGACATGTTCAGTTTGTCTGCCAGCATGCTGTTAAGAGAACAGAGAGATAAAGGGCTTTAAAAAAAGGGTAGAAAATAGAGTCGATGATTGTGGGCCACAATAGTGAGTTACACCATTATTCCCACAACCAAATTTGCACAGGGTTCCTTTTAAAATTCACAAACAATTTGTAGAGTTTGTCGTTTCCTTCAAAAGATTAGTAAAATTAGTTTTGGTTAACACTACACTACATAATGACTGATGTTACACATTAGGTACCGAATAGTTATTTTCTTTCCAGAGTGTTAATGACCTGCAAACATATTGTGTCCAGGAAAAGGGTGCACAAAAGGAAACACACCCGAAAAACACTTCTAATGGTCTTTCATTGACAGGAACAAGATTTATAGACTTGCATGAAAAACTCAATTAGAAGTACCGGGACAACCCCATGTTGTGAGCTTCTGTTGTTACTTATCCTTTTATTTTTTTGTGTGCCTCTGTCCAAGACACACTCTCTCCCCACCTGGCAGCTACGGCTTGTCATGACGCACTGGTCCAAACAGTGACTGTCCCTCAAAATGAAAGCCAGGTTGGAGGCCGGACTGCTCTTTGATACAGCTAGACGTGGATGTATCACAGTGAAGGGAGGGGAGGTACGAGGGTGGCTGGCATTCTTTGATCCGAAGCTTTCCCCAGTGCAGCTGGCTTCCCCTGTGGCTTGCAAAATAACTAGACCCCCCTTGATACCCCCATATAGACCCCTTCCCCCCACACTTCCTGCTCTTTCCTTCTGTTTGACCCCCACCACACTCCACGCCTACCACATTTCATATAAGGGCCCTAATAAATATCCTCAACCCCACTGCAGACTGCCCACAATTACTAAAGGAACCCTGCCTCTCATCTCACAAGCAAGATACCAATCCCTCCCACTCCTGAAAAACCTTACTGACACACCTGCATAATGAAATACTGTAGGTATGAACTTATCATTATGTATGGACTGTGTGTGCTGGTACAAAACAAAACAATCAGGTTCATAAGGCTTACATAAAAAACAATTTACTCTACTAATTTTGTCCATTACTCACATTTTGTGAGACCCACTGAGTGAGCTAAGATCTGCCCAGACTGCACCACTTTTCATGCCACAGCTTTGCAGACACAGATTCTCCCACCTCTTTTCTATTAGTGATTTCAAATGTCACCCAGAGTCTGACTGTGTTAAGACATTCCTTTAGGGGAAAGTAATCTTGTTTGGGATTTGTGATAATGTCTGTCTTAACCCCGGGGTTAAATAAAAAGTAAAAGAAGAAATAAAAAACCACCACTTTCTAACCCACGAATGTTGGTCAAATGGTGGCAAAACCCCATAAAGAGGGGAAGTGGAATGATGTCAGTGTCTGGATGGGGCATTACAAGCAAAAACAACAAAAAAACCCATCACCTCAGTCTAATGAGCAAAATAAGGTCGGGTCTTCAAATGACAGTCCATATCTCTCAAACACTTTTGCCAGGCTACAGCGATGAAGGAGGTGGATAACAAGACAGAAGGAGCACCATTTGTGAGTTGGTTCATGTGTCTCTTGGAAGCCCAGAGGAGGGAAGAGGGAGTACGGAAAGCTGATCAACCTGTCAATCACCCAACAAACTACTAACATAGCTCTGCTGAACAGATGATTTCACTTCAGGTCATCAAAACCTGGTAAAACGATGCTTGACAATAAAATTGCTCCTTTAGATCATTATTGGGAACTTAACAAGTTTGGAAAAGTGTCAGCTGTCAAATGATGCAATGTGATGGGTAACACATGTCGGTGATCACAGACTCCAATCAGGGATTTTAGTCTGCGGGCTGACAGGATGCTAATGAAGAGCAAGCGGCACATTAACAAATAGCTGTAGCTCACATTAATAGCTCAATTAAATTAAATATTAGACTTTGATTTAAACTGTGTTATTTTGATTAATAATACAATTGAATATTTAATGTTATCACACAACTCCAACTAATGCATCACAATTCATTATGAAGTTGAATTACAACTGTCAGACACAGCTGATGAATACTGGTTGTAATGAAAGAATATTAGAGCTGCACTGAATTGTTGCAAGCTTGACTCATTATACTGATGTTTAAATTCTAACCTTCGGCCAGTCATTTACTGTATATTCACATTTATCTGCTGCCTTGCTTCTGTAACACAGCTCAGCTCGCTCACTAGGGCAGCTCCAATCCGCATGTTTTCTGTGGCACGGTGGCCTTCAGTGTTGTAAGGCTACTATTTGTGAGGTGCAACCAATTGAGCAGCTCTGTGGGCGGGTTATTGAGCCAGACTACTGAGTGGTGATGACTACAGAGAGCGGCGATTACATAAGGCATCTAAATACATACATACAAATTTATCTTAATGGATTAATAATGAAGTAACTTTTAATTACTGGAAGCTTATTTTATTGAAAACACTAACTCTTTATTTAAATCAATAAGTCACTTTATTCAAATAAAGGGGGTGGGGTTGAGGATGATGTGATGATAATGTCATAAAATATGACAACAGACTGTTTAATTTGGAAAAGTCAATACATGCTCAAAAGAAAAAAATGGGACAGCCTTGATATGCATTTCAGGATACAACATCGTATGAATTTCTTCATAACAAAAGTCAACACAAATAAAAAGCACTCCATCACACTCGCTGATATTCAGAACCACCCTTCACTTATTTACCTTACAATCAAGAAATTTTAGGAAGCTTGGAATGAAATTTGCTTTTGGTTCATGTTTTGCCCGTGTGACTCAGTGATTGCATCACAGGGGTACTGGGTGTTTTGTTTGGCAATTCGGTAAAGTGGGGGCACATGTCAGTCAAGTCAAGGTCAGATATGGTGATCAAAACAAACATGATCTGGTTTCCTCACTGGGGAGCTAAGCTAAACCTTTACCCCTCTATACATGATCTGTGCAGCACAACACAGGAACAAGAAGTGCCCCAAAAGGCCCAAGGCTTTGGCCTGTACCAGCCAAACTCCACTAATCTAATTTGTAAAAGAAAGTCTGGCAATGTTTTCCTCCCAGGAAGGACATTTGTATATGTGGAGGGCTACTTTATCTCATTGTCTCTCAGAGCTGTACAGCAGCTACCTCTGCTTACTGAAACCTCAGAGTGAAAATAAGAAAAAAAAAAGAGGAAAAAGGGAAAGGAAAAAAGAAAATGAGGGAGAAGTGAGAGGGAGCGGGGAATGGGTCACACAGCCTTCACTATTGACATCCTTTGGCCCTAAAGCCAAGCAGACAGCCTCCATGACTGGTTTTATTTTACACAATCATGATCCTGTTCCTAAGGGGAGAGGGGATTGCTTTCATTTCGACCCCTTACTCACTTTGGCTCCTGAGCTTTCGACTTCAGGCTAGGGGACTCCTTTGGGTCTCAATACCAACCTCACACTAAAAGAGAGAGGTCGGCATTGGGGTTTAACTCTGTTAGATGAGGATGAGGGGGGGTGAGGGGGTCCTTCTCTAAAGGAGACCCCTTCTGAACATGTCTGGTCTAAAATGAATGCACTGTTAAACACAAACATATGATAGCATTTGGGAGACTCCAAGCTATTTTGGAGCACTTTGCTTTCAGCTTAGGGTAAAATTGATTTTTCAGGGAAAACCGAAATGATCGTGTGGTCTTTTTAATGACTCAATTGTGAGGTGGAAAGAGCTTCAGTGTTACTTCCAAATACACAAGACGTTCGTTCCAACTACCAGCAAGCTGTTTGTGTACAAATACAATCTCATGATGAGGGGAAAAGAACTGCTCAAATGATCATGTGTAGAAAGCATTTACTCAAAATGTCAAAGGACAAGCGTGCATTTGAGGTCAAAGCAGGGTCTCGCCACTGAAACAGTCATGGAAGGACTAAGGAAATAAACCCTGTAAATCAAACAAGGAAAACAAAGCTAAATTGGAAACACACACTCGGGACACTGAGAAGTCTAGACAAAAGGATGTGTGTGTATGTAATTACGAGTGCAGGCTGAATCACATTTTCACTGCCTACAGTACGTTTTACATAAGCCTTTATTGCATAAAATAACTCAATTACCCCAACTTCTGGTCTACTTTTTTGTCCCAAGCTGTGGGCGAAAGGCGAGCTAAATATCTGTGAAACCATCATGGTCAACAGCTGTAAAAATGTACTCATTAAAAACAGCCATCACATTCATTTGAGTCCACGCTTGGGTGCAAAGGGCTTCTGGGTAGAGGACTAATGACTTGGAATTTGGGTGTCTTTCAAAAATAGACATGTTCTGTCCATCGTCATAACATCACCAAAAATAAAACACGGAAATCCCTGAAACTGTCTCTGATATGTATTCCTGCTCAAGAGACCTCGACAAACTGAGAGCCCAACATGAAGAAAAAAGGTGAAAAGTAGAAAAATCACTGTTCAACTTCCTCTTTCAGTGTTACCACTAACCTTTGTGGTCTTTAACAAGTAAATGGATCCAATTGCAGTAAGTCTGCCAAAAAGAACCAGGACTCCTAATCAATTCCAGACAATCTGCAACTGGAGATTTCGACAGGGCCTGATCATGTTCCACAGTTCAACCTTGACTACAGACCTCCACGGCTCTATATAACAGTCAATGCAATCATTTTCATGTCAACAGAAGTAATTCATTCCCTCTTTCCACAAGGCATTATGTGTTTGTGGACCGTATTTGAAATGCAGACCTTCCTTCAAATCTTCAGCATTCACAATATGCCCAAGGGGCTGTATAATATGAATTTAGCTTTCTAAAAGCTGTAGGAAATTTGTACTGCAATTTAGTGAGAAACAGAAACAAAAGAACACATGCTGTACTTTATATCAGATTAGATACAGCAATAAGCACAAATTCATCATTACAAAGGTGAGGATCAATGAATAAGAAGGGCTAACGCTCTGTCTTTATTTTTGTCACCCTCTAAAACTGATATACAGAGGCGGCAAAATCCCATAATCTCTCTTAAATGCAGACAATTACTCTATTTTTTTATATTTCTGTCTGCTAATGCTTACGATAATTGACACGACTAAATGCCTTAATTTAAGGTATGCATTCAAAGTTATTCTCATGTTAATGCAACTAGAATCAGTTTTTAACTAGGACTTAACAAAGACCTGCAAAAACCTCCATTCACCCAAACAAAAGTGGCTGAAAGGCCTGACACAACAGCTGGGGCCATCTCAAGTCATTTAAACCCTGGCCTCTTCATAATATGAAACTGTCCATGAATTGGCCTTGGACAGGTGGTCTTAAAAGTTTAGTGAGTCAAGCAACCGGTGGAGACCTAGACGCAGTTAAGTCCTACAATACTTAATCCTTAATATGTGGGGGGTCAGCATGAGTGTGTGTGTGTAGACTGGGCAATAAACACTTATCTAAGAGGAAAAGTCTCCTAATCATCAGCCCATGTTCTTAACTTCCTGTTGACCAACTGCCTACAAAGTCTAGTGACAGCAACAGGACTTCCTGTTAGTCTAAAGAGATGTCTGTCTGAATGCTGCTGTGACAACACAGTCAGGATTTCAAAGACAAAGCACCACAAATGATGAGTCGAAATGGTAGTTTCTCTTAATTAGAATCGTAAAGAGTGGCCAACCTGATGCTGATGCACTGGTGAATTCTGCAGAAGGTCTCGAAGATGAAGAGGCGGGCATTCTCGATAAAATCCTCCAGGCAAGCAACAAGGAAGAAGTCATTCACAAGAACCTGTGAGACAGAAAGCATGTTATGTAAGAATAATGTCAATAGTATACAAACTCTTATTTTTTTGTACCACAAAAGATTCTGTTGCAACAGCTTGAGGTTTGAGTAGGGCAAAGAAGTTAAATACAAAAAGAAGTCAGATTGGTTGGGACATGTAAGCAGGGATCTTCAGACTGAACAGCATTGCAGAGTTGTCAGTAGAGCATTAAGTTTGAATCAGCCTGCTTCTAGAAATTCATGTCTTATTTTACCAAGAAAAATAAATCTATTCACTAACACCAAACTCCAGTTCATGTTTGATATACAGTCAGAGTAAATAGGGAAGAGAGGGCCATGCTGGCTACACTTACATTACCAAAAGGTTTGTTTTGGCCAAAGTTTGAAAATATAAACTTCCCTGTAAAAGGTATAAGTATAATTAATCCAAGACCCTGCAAGGTGCTTTAAATCAGCCACAATTTTTTAAACTCTGCAAACACCACATGAGACAATACAGTGAGAACAGAGACAACCGCAGAGATGACCACATTGTCTGTAACTCATAACCAGTCATCTGGTCTGGTGGTTCAGTGTCAACTCCGCTGTGCAGGAGCGCCAAATTTCACGGCTGCAGTGATCCAACAACAGTAGCATCGCCAGTCTAAATAAACTCACAGATGAGAGCAAATCTTTTCAGCCGTCCATATTCAGCCGAACCTGCGTCTTGTTAAAGTAAGAAATACAGGCTCGCCTGGACTCTGTGACACGACTGCATAAGGCTGATTCAGTGGAGTGTAAATGTTCATGACCCAGAGGTACCACTGTGTGAAATGCTCCTTTTTCCCCAGTGCCTGCTGCACTATAACTCTCCGCAGAGTGCTATTTCACAATCCCATCATAGATGTCCATCTTCAAAAGTTCTTCATGACTTACCAGCTCTTTGTGTGCTTAAGCTTAGAAAGCCGCTATCTGCCCAGAGTTCTGCTTGAATAAATCCCAACTACATGGCGCTATCAGGCAATGCACATTTCAGCTATGACAACGCTTATCTAAGGCTGATAAACTTTGAACAGCTAAGTGCCCTAATTACTGTCATCTGGGATTCAGACCGCAAAGCAAACAATTTCTGAAAGGGTTTTGAAGAGCCTTTTATATGCAGTCTGAGGGCCTGGCCATAGGTAGGCCTTTGTCTTTGACATGCAAGCATCCAACATCTGACAGCGATTCCAGATTTGGGTGTGGTGGGAAAGAAACAACAACAAAAAACCCCTGTGCAGCCTGGACTGGACAATTTAAACCAAACTAACCCCCCCATTTGAAAACACTTGGTTCAAACTAGAATACCAGTACAGTGATTCAAAGACAGGAGACCTGAAAACAATACCCATATCTTGCTATTACAGCAATCAGTGAAGAGATGGGTGCCACTTCTCAAAGGCTCAAAAATGATGCATTACAAATGCTCATCAAGAAAACAGCCCATCCCAACGGGATATCAGTTTACTTCAATCACTCCACAGACTGTGAAACATCCCTTTACCTCAACTTTTAAATGCTTGTGTGTGAATTTCTGCAGGGAAAAAAACTGCATTACTGACTTCAAACAAGACCATTTTGGGAAAATGTTTGCAGGCCATCACAGGTAATGCATTAAAGGTGCAGTTAAACATTTTTGGAACCACCCACCTCGCTAGACCTGCTTGTGAACTGAACAAGGTCAATAGAGGGCTTTTGTGCCTACTGGACATGCTCTAAGTCTGACATGATAAGACTGACAGGTAGGCCCAGTGTTAAACACACCTGGAATAACTTGGGCCTTGTTCAATCTGTTTCAACCACAGCAGAGTCTCTGTAAACACAACCCCATGAGGCGAGGTCAAGACCAATCCAGAGACTTCCTATAAAAGTGTGTGCAAGTGTTTAACAAGGTCAGTGATTGAAGGCGTGTGTCAAGTCTCAGCTGAAATAGGACACAGCTTTAATATTGTTGATAGTATATGTCATCATTTGGAAATGGCCCCTGGAGGCCTTTGCACAGGAAAAATCTCATTTTCCTCTGGAAGATGTTGTGGATTTTTTTGTGGCCTCGCACAGATTTAACGGTTTAACCAAATAATAACAAATCTGCTTCTGCAAACAGTAAGTTTGGTCGTAACTTTCTCATTTATTAAATGCTGATTTGGGAAGCAGAAGACACCCCAGCATTAGCTCAAAAAAGAAGTTAAAATGGAGCGAACTGTCAGTAAACCACTGATGGGATTTATTAACATTTACTCCAGGGAGAGAGCCATTTGATCAGGACAGATGTTTTTCATTTTAAAAGGTTTATCGTCAAGAATCAAAGACTGAGAAAAAGGCCAAAGTTATCTGGGAAAACCAAATTACAGAGTCTATGCAAAGAACAAGCTAATATCAAGATCTGCAAAATATATATATGACTGGAGGTGTCCTAACTCAACAGTTAAGACACCTCCCCAAGAAATCAGATTACTGTTCACAAAATGTGTCCCTAATAATAGGGTCCACAGGGCTTACGCCATCAGTGCGACACCTCAATTATCATTACAGGACAGGCAATAATGTGATTGTGTCAAATAACTGTGTAAACTGTGTCAACAACTGAATTACAATCCAGCACTTGCACTGCAAGGTGAGGCATATTTAAATGTTAACAGAAGAATCGAAGAACAACAGAGTGGGCGTGGGATCCCAGTGACAGTGCTGTGGCATTTCAAAGCTAAGTTGATATCCAGAATTACTGTAAATTTGTTCATGTATTATAGTGTTTAGACCCAAATTGTTATTGAGGTTGTAATCTTATACAGCAGTCTATCCTTTTAATGAGATATTTTGCTGAGGTACTTGCGGCTAGCTAGCCATGTAGCCAGCTAAACTGAGCTAAGCAGTTATGGTCATTTCTAAGACTGTTTAAAGTGTAGTGTCTAGTGATGATATAAAATCTAACAATACTGACTTGATTATACACTCATCCTTTCTCACCATAGCCATTGTTGCTATGTGGTAAGATTTGTTTTCAGCAAGGAAGCACGTCTACTTTAATGCTTTTTTTCCATAGATCTGTAAATGTCATATCATTTGAGGCCAGTTTTACTTATGTAAAAAGCATGCAAAAAGACTTTTATAGTCTACAACTCATCTTCTATTCTCACATCAAGGACTAAACATTTAACAATACAATCCAAAATTAAAGTAAATGCTATAAATAACAGTGATATGACAGATCTCCCTCTTACAATGAATGTCTGCACGCCTCTGCGGAGAGGTTTGTTATAAAGCTTTTACTGTTAACTACTAGCCTGATGGGTCAATTACAGGCCAAAGTAAAATCTGACAAAAGCCTGAGTCATACAGTGTCTAAGAGGACCTCTATGTTTTGACAGTATGATACAAGACACAGACTATGACTCTTCTGTGTGCACTTGACCCACGCACAAGTCGAGCAAAAAGAGGCTCTGTGAGAACAGTCAGACGGTCAGTCAAAGCTCCCAGCTCCCAAACACTGTTTACTAGGATGGTACATGTGAAAGTTCAGGAGTCTGACCCACAAATCAGAGATCCTCAGAAGATTGTCATGGAGAGGCACAATTAAGACCAACTGCCTCTCAGTAAGCCCTGTGACACAAGGTTGAATGACAGTTTGAGAGATTACCGAAGTGGTTACTCACCGACTCACACTCCCTCAGTTTCTTCTGAGCACTGTCAAAGTCAAAGTTCACGTACAGGCACTCCACAAACTCTGTGATTGGATCCTTGTAGGTGTAAGATTCCTGAAAAATGGACATAGTATGCATTTAATTATTATGCAGGCTAATCTAAGTTGCTGTAGCTCAAATTAAAGTCAGTGACAGAATAAAGCAGACATATACTTTAATGCTGATATAAAAAGTACATGGGATTTTTTTTTAGGAAATACAAGTCACTAATTTTTTAATTTTTTTTAAGTTCTTACAATAATGATTATGCAGTGAAATAACAAAACGATGGAGTCTCTTAAGAGTTTCTTATCATACTGAAGGACAGAGCCTCATCCTGACCTGAGGCCACATAGCAGAGAGCACTAAGCACATGTTTTAGTGATTATCAGCAACCCACCAAGACAGTGCTTACATCTTTGAAGTAGCCACTGTCATTGGTGGAGAGGCCATCATTACACTTCAGTCTTTCAGATCATAACCATTTATCAGAAGTTCTGGGTTCAAGGCCTTTTTAGCTTGGATTCAAACCCGTTTACGCTGGCTATATGTCAAAGGACATGTCAGCGATACCACTGGGTTGCAAACTCATCCCTAACAGGTAGTATATATATGAAAACTGTGTGCACCTTTTAAACACCGCAGGGTGAAAAATAAAAAGTTGTACCTGCTGTATGACCTTCACCAAATCCTTCAAAACCTGCCGGCGCTTACGGACATCCTTGTTTGTAATCACTGCTGTGGTTAGGTAACGCAAGATGTGCGGGCACATGGTCTGGATAGCATTGAGGTATCTGGAATGAGGAAGGATAACGGTAATCACTTATCAGGCTGATCAAAGACTTGATCTTTACAAGGACACATAATATAACATTTTGGCTGCCTTTGGGACTCCTGGCATTTAAGACAGAGAAAAAGCCTTTGCAGCTATAACAGATAAATGTCCGAACAGGACCCTCACTTCTGGACATGGGTCCCAGCTTTAAGTCATCTCTTTCATTAGAGTCCTATGAGATGGAGGAGAAAAAGGAAACCCTGGCAAGAAGATATAGATCAGTGAGCAGGGACCTGCCCAGTAGCTGAAACCCAATCCATCAGGGACTGATGTTTCAACCACAGGTCAACTGGCTAAGGGCTGAACACAAGAGACAGGAGGCCGTTACAGGCTCAGTCTAATCCCACACCAACTCTGGAGACAGTGTTCTGTTAAAAAAAAAAAAAAAAAAAAAATAAGGCCTGCACACACTAGCACATGCAGCTGTCCTTGGCAATCAATCGGCATTGATGGTATGACCAAAATTTCTTATTGGGTTCTAAATATCTATCTTTGAACCTCAAGCTCCTAATGACCAAATTAAATCTGAAAAGAGGAAGTGGAGTGGGCCCCTTCAGGTCTCCTATAGCAAAGGCCGAAGGGACACATGGTGTTCAGAGGACGGAGTGCCGACAACAGTTTAATTAGCTGATACAATTAAAGGGACAGGGGACCTGTGGCAGCAGTGATGTTGAGTCTAAAAACAGCAGTGGGCTGCTTGGCAAAGCCATCGTCAGCCTGGTTTATGGAAAGCTCCCTCTCTCCCTCCCTCCTTCCCTTTGTAGTTGCTTGACTCCCGTGGAAGACCGCAATGCTCCGTGCTGTGTTCCTGATTAACTTACACCTACTCACTCTCCGGGGGGGCTCCAATGACAAGCAATCTTGCATGAGTCACTGTACCATATCTGGAGGGGCATTCACCCTACCCCACTTAGGGACTTCATCTTTTTTCTTCTTTTTTTTTTTTTAATTTCTGAGGCAACAAGCAGCGCTGCACTGGTTTGCTGAAGATGCTACTGAGGCATGCAGCCAAGAAACCAAGTGTAAGTTCAAATTTCCTTCGCTCCACAGGGGCTGTGAAAGAAGATAGATGAGGAACAGGGCAACAAGGTCCCATTTCGCAACTTGTCTGGAAAAGAAAATAGTGTCGAACAACTGAAAGAGTGATACACACGATACGTGACTTGGGAGATTTTACTGCAGTCATATTTGCTCAGTTTGCACCTGTATCACTTAGTTACTGAGTACTGTTTTCCCCAAAGTTGGTGCAGCCTGTCAGTAGTACACAAAAAAAGGCTTTGGACCAACATCTGCTGACTGCGGGGGTAAGGGAGGTCAAATGTGGAGCTGAAGGCCAGCCACTGGTCACCAGCTTCAGCCAAAGGAAGTACTGGTCAAGAGATGGGAAACAAGAGCCAAGCCTCAGTGGGGAAAACATGAGGTTTCTAGACTGTGAAACTGCAAAGCACACAAAACTACCTCAGTTTGTCCACACAGATGGCTGGGTGAGCTTTTCATTGGTAATTATTGGGCAGGCCTCCTTAATCATCCACAATAAAATTAAAAACTGAGTAAAATTCAGGGAACCAGACATTCGAGTGTGCTGTGTTGTGGTTGCCTGTCATACTGTCTGTGGAGCCCAATCATCTGTACAATTATACAAGCCTGCAATCAGAAAAGGGGGGAGGGAGTAAAGACATCAAAATAGGTGGTGTGCAAATTTTAACACAGAGTATAAAGTTTCCGATCTGCAATACACATGGCCTCGTTCTCGACATGGAGAGTAAACAGACCACACGAAAACACACTCTTTTGAAACCACTTGAAAAATATCAGTGGGGTTCATGAGGAAGCCCACCACCCAAAAATGTACAATTAAAGCCAATGTTTTTGTCTAAATCAAGATAACGGTATAAATTATATTACCTTTTCTGTAAATTACATTTGACTAAAGACTTACTTTAGAGCTACAATACCATTTTGGATAAACTTCACTTGAATACCAGTTTAGGGTACAAAAAATGTAGACAAAGGTCAAACTTTAAAGTTCACTGTAGATATCATATCACCCATCAGAAACACATTAACAATTCTGACAATTAGGGATGGATAAGTTGCAGTCACTGTGTGTTAAAGGGGCAAGTCAAGAATCAACAAATATTTTTCATTTCAGTTGCCAAATTAAGTGAAACTGACACCGCAGAACGCAGTGAATAAATACAAAATTCCTACAATTTACCTTTGTTTTTAAGGCTGTTTTTTTCTTTAGTTTCAGAGACTGAGATTGTAGATGTTTGTCTTGCAATTTCTAAAGTAATGCAGAACTGGTGTATTAAATATCACCATTATAATGAGCAGAAAAATGTGACAATATTAAATTACTAGTTTCCCCAGTTGTTCTGTTTACTCACAATAAACAACAAACCTGGAGAAAAAAAAGTTTCCAGTAACCATCATCAAAATACAAAAAAAGAGTGAGTCTGACTTAGCATGCAGTTTTTCTGAGGTACAACAAGACAGTTTTGGGTTAAATTTACCAAAACTTTAATTGCTATGAGATAATGAGATGGAGAGGGTGACTCTTATGTGAAATAGAATGAATTTGCTGATGTACAACTTTCAATATGTTGCTGCTGCCACTTGGCCAAAAAAAGCTACAGTGGTTCAAGCAAAACTACATAATACTTAATTACGAGACTAAATTATGATTTTGTACTGTACATATAATCACACAAAATTCATATTGTTTTTAAAAAAACAGGGTTTATTCTCTTCTCTTGAACAGTATTTTGTATACTTTGACTTTTGAGTATTTTTTAAAATAGAATCAAAATCAAAATCAAAAGTTAAAGATCATGTCATTATGGGTAAGGGTTAGTATAATTGTACCTCATCATAGTAAAAAATGGCTGCGTCAGAGTACATTTGACATACTTTTTTCATTATATAAAAATGTACCTTTTTCTTTTATATACCTTTAAAATACACTATTATTTATGAAGAGTTTCTAAAGAGTAACAGAGTATAATAAATTTAACACTGACCAAAGCTGCTTTTTATCTTCACCCAATAAAAACCTCAGGTCTACATAAGTCATTCAGCAATGCTTTCATTCAAAAGAGCAGATTTCATTAAAAAGTTTCAAGTTTGTGACTAAGCATTTCAACATAGCCTAAATCAGGCCAACAGACCCAAAGTTCAACCAAGCTTCAAAACTTTGCCTTTCCTGCTTCCCTTGCTTAGTGGAAATGGATCTTATCTTTACAACTACTTCCTGGTATTCTCACAAACATTTTGCAGTTTCCTGGGTGTAAAAGCTGGGGGATACAACGAGAAACTAAATTAAATAATGTCATATTGCGAATGTTACTTACTGTGGCTGATACAGAAAGAGCTCAATAATATTGTCTCTGCCCTTGGGGTGGTTGAAGAAGACAAAGAGAGACCAGTGGATGAGCCATGTCCTCTGCTGGAGAGACTGAAGAGGGGAAGTGACAGACTGGACAGAACAAAGACAGAACAAACAGGCAAGAAGGATGACAGAAAGGAACATGTGAAAGAAGCACAGAAGAGACAAACAAATGAAATTACATTTTAAATTATAAATAGTTTTAGCCAAATTCACAAAGCTGTCCAATCTCCAGTAAGGCACAAGAAAAAACAATTCAAGTGTTTTTGCCTCCTACATGGCCATCAATCAAATACAGACAACCACTTCATACCCAAACCCAAGTTCTTAAGTAGTCTGATGAGTGCATGTGGGTAAGGAATAAAATGCCACAGCAGAGCTGTACTGAAAGTGAAATGTCAATATGAGAGTCTATGTAAGGGAATCTAAATGAGGTATCAAATTCTGAGAAGTGGGGCATTTACGTTGTTATCGATAGTCTCTCTCAGTCGAGTGAGGTCCTCCATGGCTGCCTCCCAGTTCTGCATCAGGATCTCAGAGGCCAGTTTGCCCCACAGTGAGTTCAGGGCATTTCTGTCTGTGGCTGGGACCTACAGAACAGACATGGTGCACTGTTAGAAACATGAAGTACGCAACACTAAAACATAGGAAACTACTGTTTTTCCATGCTACTTGACAGAACAAACTCCGATCAAAAGTCTTCTTATACACTTGAGCGTTCATTAACATCTACATCCATGCACATAGGAAGACCGGGCTTGCTGTTACTTGTTTGGCTTCAGCGGCACTGCTACACAGTGCAGTCACTTTTCTTATTTACACTGGATAAATGGATTAAATTATGTCATCCTAGGGGAATGGAGCTTGACAGAAAAAGAGAAATGGATCATGAAAGACTGTTTAGCTTTAAATAAAATCAAATTTGCTGCACTTTTAGATACAACTGCTGCATTGCAGTTGACCATGCAGTTAGATGCTTTTAGATCAGCACTAAGAACATAAGGAAAAGGCATATTTGGAGAATGTGTTTCACTGTGCTCTGAGCAGTAAACAAGAATGAAGATCACTGTAAACTGATCTCCTTTCAGTTTTGTCTTTTACTCAAACAAATTTCAGTCTGAAGAAACAACCATCTGGCACTTGTCATAGATTTTGTTTATCATATTTACCAAACAATTGTATGTAAAAAAAAAAAAAATACAATGTACCCATGACAAATAAAACAGACCTAAGCTCTCAAATAACCCCAAATAATTGTGCCTACTATATGAAATATTAATTAGTACTATAATATTACTAGTAAGATTTGCATTGATATGGGCGTAAAGAAAACTAAACAAAAAAATGTATTGCGCCCATTGAAAAACTGAGAAAAATAGAAAAAAATAAAGGGTGAGGAGAGAGGCAAATAAGAGGAAACAACAGAAAGTCTAAAGTTTGGGATAGTTTTAAGTTAAAACAAGATGAAAACTCAGTCTGCCCGTTGTAAAACCAAAGCATCATATCACAGTAGCACAAAGTCAGTGCAACTCAACAGACAGCATCCACTTTACTATGGATCCAGTACATGGAGCAAACCTGACATAACGTAGCATTTAACGTAATATGACTTCAAGTTAAGTTGAAGGATGAGCTGAAGATATCTATTTGATGTCCCTTACTGTGTGAGTGTGCTGCTTTGTCCTCAGTTGTCTGTGTAGAGGTCCGAAACAAACACACACGCAAACAAACACGCACACAAACATTCACACGTCCGTCGCTTACCTACCTCTTTTTTTTTTTGTTTTGTTTTAAGTTTGTAGTGTAGTCAATTCATACTCTGTATTTCTCACTTTGTTTCAGCTGGTACTGAGTGATGCTGTACATACCTGTATGTATTTGTTGAGAGCACACACACACACACACACACACGCACACACTCCTCTCACTGTGCTGTATAAAATACTCCAGGGAGCAAAATATCAGGTTATACAGTTAGCAATCAGAGCCAAAAATGCAGATATCTAATACAGCAGAAATATTCAGTTTAGTTTGATTGCAGTGAGGAGGGTCAACAGGGTAGGACAAATGTGCAAACAAATGTGCATTTACCAGTCTTGCAAACTTAGTGTAAGATATTCAAACTGTATATTTGTGCTTGCATTAAAAAAGTATTTTCTTCATGACCCAGAATGTAATTTTGCACTAAAATAACTTAATAGATTTAGTTTTGACAAACTGCATAAAGTATGCAACTTTTCTAACAAAAGAAACAAATTAGCTATTCGTTTTAAAAGGGCCTGTCTTGCTGTCTCTTTTCTACATGTACGTTTGCTCTTTAATGAAAATGAAAAATATACCTTGTATAATTACTTGATTAATAGATGAAATCATCTATAGAATCTTGGTAAAATAATGGCTAGATGCAACCGACTTTGTTAAAATCTTTACTTAACCTAACTTCAGATTATGATGATAAATACAACAGTTTCAATCCATTGCTTTCAATAACTCTGGACAACTCTGTTATCACAGGGTAATTGGGCTGAAATATGAACTGACCACTGAGTGAGGATAATCACTCCTGAAAATGTGGGTAGCCACTGTTTCTTATTTCAAAAACAGACTAAAACAAACAAACAAAAAAATCAGGTAATGAAACACAGGTTGAGAATGCCTCTGAACTACTGCAAGGCAATCACTCTGTAGTGGACACTGGACTACACCCTAGGGCTCATGGGAAACTCTGTGCCACAGCAGTTCACGATAACACCAAACACCAGACGCAGTGACATGAGTCAAGCAGGAAGTCAGGGTGGGTGTCTGCTAAGCGGCCAGAGAAACCTCGATCCTAACCACACACCCCCGTACACCGTCGGATAGCCGCAGAAGTGGACTGTGAGGCACGACAGATGTACAAGTTAAGGAAACACTAAAAAAAGAACAGGTTTCCGCTGGAACCCCACAAATTGCTAAAACTATTCAAAAATAAATTGAGTTTTTTTTCTTCCTTGGCTTAGGGCACTCAGACTCTGATAACATTTTAACACAATGCTATAATATGAGATGACGGCTGGTGAAGGAAAAATATTTGGAAAATCTCTTTTTGTATTTCCTCAAAAGGAGAATACAGTAAGACGATGTGTCTGTCCATCAAGTCAGAGCAGCAGAGTTTCTTTGATCACACAGCATGACTCAGTTCCATTATGAATGATTTTTTTTTTTTTTTTTAGGTGCAAAAGTCAAAAGAAAGATCAGTATGGTAACAGCAAGAAGAAAAAACAGGCTCCCCTGCCAGTAAAAAGGTCAGGTTTTCATCTGTTGAAGTGTTTTGTTTGTTATTTTTTTCCCTCTCTTGGAAGTCCCTGCCTGCTACGTTTGGCTGACCTCCAGGTCATTATGGCAGCTTTCTACACACACACAGACACACACACAAACACACAGCCTGGCTTTCACTAGTGGCCACGCTAGAAAAGTTTCAATACCTGGGTTTTTCCAGCAGTTACCTTGAGTTTCCATTGGTTTGTGAAATGGGCACATTTCACTGAGTGACCAGCAACAATAAATTTACTGTGCTGGGGATCCGTCAGGATACTCAATCTTTATTCTTAACATCCAATCCCTGCATTAAGTGATGATATGAATAAGTTGCTCTTTTCGGGCTAGGCCACACTGTAACAAGACCTGAGGCATGGATTTTGCAAGGCTGGCTTCCTTCGTTGAATCGACTGGGTTTCCCACGTTAAATGACTTTATGGAGCCTCACCTCTCCCATACGGGGGAGGGAGAGACAGAAGAGGGGCCTGTAAGGATGTGAGGTCCTCGAAACACAGAGAGGAGGGGAGGGAGACAGAGAGGTATACACTTCTTCCACTAATGAAATCCATTTCTACCTTTTCCCCGTCTAAAAAGCCTCTTGCATTGTCAAGAGTAGGCAACAGATATCTAGTTACAGAGCCTGATCTGGCTGGAACTGAAAATGAGGGGTCTTACAATTTGAGGGGTAAAAAAATAAAAATTCTGTGCTGGACTTTGAGCAGCATACCTCAATTAGAGCAATTTTGGTTCACTCAGACTGAGCTGCAAAGCCATAAACAACTGTTGTTGGAACAGTGGGAAATATTCCCTGCAAAGCTTTTGAAGACATTTATTAATGCTTTTTTTTTAAGGAAATGGAAGTGGAAATCTTGGTGAATTACCCATCATCATGTTATGAATGCCGCTCTTCCTGCTACAGATTTGAGCAGATGAGTGAAAAAAAACTTCCAATGAAATCCAATGAAGTGCCCAACTGCTTTAGGTTAAGAGGGTTGTTGTTTGTAGCAAAGAGGGTTCATCATCACTCAGAGTCACTGCCAAGTTTTTGAGGAGGGGACACTCCAGCACAGTGAATGTGCATGACGAGCCAGAGTCAGAGACATTGACATCCACAAGACAATAGGCAATGCAGTGCCGTATCAAATGGCAATTAGAATAGGAACAAAGGATGGTCCTAATGTTTTTTTTACTCTAATGGATAGACAAAATGTTGATCTTACTGTTGCCCATTCTTTCAAGACTGGCTTTGGCATTAATCTTTCCTTTACCGCAAAGTTAAATGCTGAATCAAAGACAAACAAGAGTGAGTGACACATGGAAACCACTGACTTTGCAGGCTGATTCCACTGGTCATTAGAGGACATTTGCTTGAACTGAACTTCCAAACACTTGATGTAAGATAGCACCAAAAGGAGTCAACATAAAGGTAATTTCCCACTCAAAGGGAATAGTTATAAGCTAAAAAAAAGCCTTACATAACCTTCAGAGTCGGCATCAAATGACCTCACCAAGACATAACTTTTTGCACATCTAATTATGGAAACCTAATGGATATATGTGTGAAAAGTACTGGCATTTGATTTCACTTCCCTGTTCTTCATTCCATTGGTTAGGGGGAAAAAAGTACGCACTTTTTTTTTTGTTAAAAATGCATGGCCTAGTAATTGGTGCCACATGACCTCAGTCCATCGATTTCCACAGCGACTAGTAATTAGATATAATAAAAACCTTAATAGACCTGCAAAATGGGCTATTCCAAACATCTGAGTTGCTAATCTTTAGACGGTTAAGTCATTTTTAGGTGTAGCACAAAGTTTTTTTTAAGTTCAAGATAAGATTTAATGGGAAAAATGACAGATGAAATATATAATGAAATATATAATAGTTTGCTAGGTCACACTGCCATATTTCTACAGGAATCACTTGTTTAAGAATTTTAAAAAGTAAAATAAAAACAAAAAAAACCCTAGAGGTTGATCAATATAGGTTGTCAATATTCAATGCCCATATTTAGAGAGCTGGGCAGTCTGTGGTAAATACATAATGCTGATATCAAAACAAAGAAAAGTTATGTATCATGTCATTATTCCACACATTATTACACTTTATTATAAATGGTTATCTTAGCCTGTGACATGTTGTTTAAATTAAATTATTACTTAAAATTAAAAAAAGCCAAGAACCAGTACTTAGTTACTAAATCGATGCCAAAATTCTGAAAACACAATTGTACTCTTTTTGTACAGTACTGTATGTATTGGGGACTTAGCTCTTCGTAATCTGAGAGAAAAAACAAACATGCCAACAAGTGCTCTAGTCTGCTGGCAAATGTTAAAAGAACCCAAACTATCGGCACAGAAGAAGAATAACAACACATAGGACCATGACGAGTACATTGCAACTCCAGCAACATCTTAACACCTTGGCTAATCCAAAAGATGAACTGTAGTCATATAAGTCATATATGAAAGTTGTGTGTTTAAGGTAGATCATCATTGATTTTTTCAGTAAAAACTAGTGTGCAAACCATACCATACCATACCATTTTTTTTTTCAACCATGCCATTGAACTGGGCATTAATAAGGGTGAAATTTTACTGGTATTAGTATAAACTACTTTATTTCTGGTGTTGAGATATCCCTGCACTAGCCAGAAATGGCTTTAGCTTAGATTTGCTGTCCCATAAAGGGAAAATGTGCTGACATTTAACAGAGATGATGGTGATAGAATATTTTAGACAGCAAGGTTACAATACAGAGTTAAAAATAATTCTTAACCTTCCTAAAATTCAGGAGACCACAATGTTCCGCAGTAGCCGCACTGACCTGCCTACAGACGTGTCTGCTGACACAATTTGTTTAGAGGAGCGGTCCCCAACTACTGGGATTCTCTCCCAATTTCATCCGTCTGTGCCTCTTGACACAGGTTAAGACAGGTCAAGACACTCACCTAAGCCACTGGTATGTTACCTCAGTTAAGCCCTCAAGCTAGCAAAAATTAGTAAAAAACCAACGTCTTTGGAAATGGGGAAAGGCCCAATGAGGAGACAGAAAAGGAAGAGCCTATGACTTCCAAGAAAAAGAAAACTGCATTTTAAAGACAATATCAGGAGCCCTCTTTAAAATACGGATTTAGCGCCACAGGTGATTCTCATGCGCCAAGCCCGCTCTGCATAATATGTGATGACAAGCTAGTGAACAAGGCAATCTAGGGCCTAGATGGGACCAGCTTGTTGCAGAGAAACAAGCTCAGGGCTCCTACTAACTCAACGTAATGGTGAATTGTATTTTTATGCACTTACATTTGTTTTTATACTGACGTATTTATCCCCTACACCTTAAAGGCTGGTCTGTGAAAATATTGTCTTACATGAAACCGGTCCATGGCGTAAAAAAGGTTGGGGACCGCTGGTTTAGAGGCTTTGTGACTACAGACAAATAAATTGGCTAGCCGATTAATCAGTCTATACATAAAAAAGACAAGTCAGACAAGATGATGTGGCAACTCTCATACACTTAAAACTGCGTGAAAAGTGACTTACAATTAGTTTTTGTTAATTTATTTTTTTTCTCATTTTTGAGTGACAGAAGCCACAAATGTCTTTACTCAGACAACAGGTCTCTGTTTAAAAAGGAAATAGAGAGCGTGTGTGTACAAAAATACTGCCAATGCTCTCTGAACTGTTATTAGCTTCCTCTGCAGAACGATGGTTGGCATTACTTGATTTTAAAATACATATATATCTTGTAAATGGTTTAATTAATCTCACTGTATTGAAATAAATTTGTATTTTTGCTCCAGCTCATCATTTTAAATTCAGAAAAGAAACAGCAACCTAATGAACACAGCCCTTAATAGGCACTTAAAAATTACACCCTCCACCATAAACACACTGTCTTCCTGAAACACTTTGCTAAATGTATGTAACCCTCTTGATGCAAACTAAGAGATGTCTTGCATAACTTAAGCACAACATAACCTCAGAAATCGTGACGAGGGACTCTCTGGCCACAGCACTCAAATCAATAAGCTGTCTACTGAGGCCTGCCCCGTGAGAAGACTACAGACAGATTACGCAGTCCGCCCCTGATCACTTGGCCCAGTAAAAGATCCTACTCAAGTCTTTGAGCAGCAGTCTCCTCCTAATACAACAGACGTGCAGGGAATTGAAAAGGCAATGACGTAAGCTTTTCACATTCAATTACTTCTAAGTGTTCTTTTCCTCTCCTTTGCAAGCACTGTCCTTTTGAGTAATTAAAGCAATCAGGCAAACATAATGTGATGTTCAATTTTAATGTCAGAGAGAAGCCTTAAGCTAGTGTGTGTGTGTGTGTGTATATAATATATATATGTATGTATATGTATATATATGTATATATATGAGGATAGTAAAATACTACAGACACTGTTAAATGAGGTAAGGTGTACTGTTATCCGCAAACATCACTACAAATATTAACTGGTGTTGAATGTCAATAACCAGGGTTGAAAACTCACCAAGACACGGAAGAAGTAGAGATACTCTGCAGCACCGGAGTAGTTTCCACACTCATACTGGAACTTGGCATATCTGTACAGCGTGTCCAAGTACTCTTGACGAAACTTTAAAAAAAATACAAGAGTATCAATATCACAAACAGAGAAAATGTAAATCATTTTCAGAACAACTCAAACAATACTTGGGCATATTTTCGATTCAAGCATAGTGTTAGCTCTGTAAATTGTGTGGCCATGGTGCATATGGAAATCACAGTTTTGTATCATGTTTCAGGGTTAAGGTGTAAACATATAAAATTAGTGCATCCTCAACATCTGGGCGACACTGAACTATGGAAAAATCTAATTTTAATTTTATACTTATTCGCAGCGGTAACAGTTTTCCGACTGTGGTGGCATACCACTTCTAAATAAAAACAGAGTAAACACTGCAATATCATATCAGAGTTATTTTGTGAAGAATGCTGGGAGAATATTTAAGTTTTGGAACAAAACTGCCAAGAAGTGGTCATGTGAACTAAATTAGGAATGCATATGTATATATAGGGATATCATTTCAAGCCTACTTGTCTTCCTATTTTTAACTGTCCTTCCTGCTGTCTAGTATCTCACAGCAGTGTGCACTGACGTCAGGTCATCTGTAAGATTCAGTGCAACTGTGACAGGCAGTGGGTGCTCAGGGCTGCCCAAGCCTTTCCCACAGCATGTGGAGGGGCCCTGAGCCGGGGCTGTGTGGAGGTGCACTGAGGACAGAATGCAGGTCAGCGGGATACCGGAGTGGGAGGGGACCGATGGAGGGGAGGGTAAGAAGCCAAACATCACGGTAAATATAGAACCTCCGGCATTCTTGCGGCTCTATCCACGAGTCCCGAGCTACTCCGTTTATTCTTAACAATTCACCACAGAATGTAAATGTCCACAGAATTTGTGCAAGCCGTACAAACCCCGAAAATGAGTTAAGGGTTTTGGGAAGTAATTCTGCATTTTCCTGCACTGTCTGTCCCTCCCACTTCGCCCCTAAAACAACCATGGGTTCACACAAGAGCCATGGGAAATGCAGTGAAGAAGTGAGATGTCAGCAGATCAGGCCAACTTACGTTATGTTTTTCTGCCAAATAGTCAAAGAGCATTCGTCCATCTCTGCAAAAAAAAAAAAGAGAGAGAAGGCAAGACAGTTCCTGTAGTTAGAGGTTATTTAACTTGAGCTGCCATTTGGCCGACATCCTAGTGTTTGGAGTCCTATTCAGGTATATTTTTCCACTTCTGTTCTAAATCAAGAGCTGTACATAAATGAGGACCACTTCACTTTTAAAACAGTGCGATAGGCTGTTTATTACATCTGGTTTGGCTACTACAGACATGTGCTAGCCATGTCTAACAAATTATGTCTGGTGAGGAAAGTGCCTCTACGTCTCTTTGGCTTGTCAAAATAAAAGAATGTGCTGGCTCTTTTAAACTTTTGCATCCTAACTGCATTTTACAGCTTTGCCCGTAACCTAAAATCCTAGTATTTATGTGAACACCACATTGAAACTATGTGTTTCTTGGGTATGTTCACTTCTATAATTTGAATTAGTATGCATTTGCTTTCCCATGTGTGTTAAGTGAATCTCAGGGAGGCCAAGTCAGAACTCTTAACTGCTTCAGGACAGGTCGCCTCTGCTGATTGTCTAAATAGATTGGGGAAACACAGATCCAGATAATTTATCTGAGTCACTAGTAATGGCATCCATGACAGTACAGAACTCTATTTTTGCCCAACTTTTTAAACCATTTGTAAAACCACACTGATGATTTATAGCTCTGTAGAGACACCAAATCACAAGACTACTATCTATAAAATTTCTGTCTTAACTGTGTCTTGCACATGTTATGAGTTTTAAATGAGTATCAGCTGCCTATAGATCCAACGAGTGGCAACTGTTCCTGAAAAAATCTGCACAGCATTACTGCCACCTTCTGCACTGAAAAAGTCAAGAAGCCATCAACAGCATGTTGACTTAAAAACCCAAAAGGAGCTCTCATTGCTTAAACAGTTCTGAACAAATGAGAGCATAAATTATATATATTATTCTTATGGTGGTCAAAATCCACAGTGTGGATATTAGTGATAGATTGTTTATAGATAAGACACAAACATGATTTACTACTTAAACTAAAGCCTAGTAAGGCATACAAACCCATTACCCAATTGCTCAATAAAAGTACTGAGACCAATAGGTTCTTTTATCCTGTAATTTTTTTATGGATCAGTGTGTATTCAACCCAATGTACAGAGCACTCAGATTCAAATATCAACCCATGTCTCATTCCAGCATTGGATGATCCTGTAATTCATAAATAATGATAGAACAAGCAATTGCATAAAGAATTATACTGGCCACAATGGCGGAATAAAAACTGTTGCATGTCTTTTGGCTTCAGAGCAAATTCCTCCTTGACCCCAGATGAGTTTCCTATTGTTCCACAAATCCATTGGTATGAAGAAAACATAGTATAACTTAAGTCAGATACATGATCCTTCATCCAAAAGGAAGATTTCCTCTTTCCATGCTGACAGCTCACTAACAATGACAAAGACATGTGCTAAGTCAAAGTTGCTATTATCAGGCTTAGAATCTCATAACAGTCCCCACAAATCTATGTCTTGAAAAATGTCTACAGCAAACTAAAACAATACTGTTAAAACAGGACAAATTGAAAATAGATGAAAATGGAAAATGCTTTTGATTAACTGTAAGCTCTCTTGCCAAAAAAAATAAAAGGAACGGATAAAGACTGAATATGGCCAAAATATTTTAATCACTGTAGACAGCAAAACAGTCTTAATAAAGTTAACCACAGCATCTTGCATCTGTCTCTCTTTAATTCCGTCTTTACTAGCCTTGCCCCCGAAAAGATTAAATGCATTTTTTCATCAAAATGCGCTGCCATAGACTCTGAAAAAAATCCTTTTGCAACACCACTGTGCTGTCTAAGGTTTCAAATAACGAGTTTTACTAATCCTAAAATCATGGCAAGTAAGACCAGCAATAAATTTCAGAAGCTTACTAAGGCAATTCCCTTGCGTCAAATCTGTTTTTTAATACTGATACTACTACTGCTGCCAACGTCAACAATGATAATAATAATAATAATAATAACAATAATAATAACAGCAGTACTCTTGATTTAAAAACAGACAGGATTTACCTGGTAGACTGCATCTGCCTTGTTGTCTCTGGGTCCTCAAACATTTTCACAATCGGTTCTGTCTCTGACTGCAGCTGCTTTAGCTGGGCCACAACCTCAGTCCTCTTCTCCCTCAGAGCTAACACAGGGAAGATTAAGAAAAACATTAATTATAACAACACCAAATTACACCAAACACCAAATTTTTGTGCCCAAGCACTGAGTAGTGAGAAATTTACTCTAAATGGAGTGACTGGTGTAGCGCAGTAACTCTCTATGATTTCTATCAAGAGATTTCAATATCATCTTTTTGAATGTATGAAAACGTAAGAAGTAGGGATGATAAGTGTGTATCCACTAGCATTAACACTTACTATGAGGAATTTCCTTTTCAGGAAAAAGGCTTCTGTGCACATCCATGGCGAAGTCCACCATGTTTGTGTCACTGAGGAGGTCCAGTTTTCCATTAAGCAGCTCCTGCTCATTGTATATCTAATAAACAGGGCAAATAACAGAAACAGAAGTGTGTTTTGTACATTATTATTATCTCACCAAGAGGTCTGACGTTTTTACAATGACTGATACAGTAGCCCATGTTTCCTATGTATTAATTATCATAAAACATTATGTTAAGAGTTTAACCAATTTTTCCATCAGTTCCAGCAAAGCCCCCTCCACCTCTCAGTGTGATGTCCACTATCTCAACCTTACAATAACAGTACTTCACGTAGTTAAAGAAATCAGAATACTTCCTGCGCACAGACAGGATGACATGTTCGTGTATAAGAAAGTTCACCATAAAATTCAGCCAAAGACTAATTAGACCAACGCTTGCCCACAGAGACAGATGTTCGAGACACTAAGCTCACCAATTCAATCTTACGGTTAGCCAGTACGTTATTTTCGGCGAACTGTGGGGGTGTCTCCTGTATACAGTTGTGTAGTGTGGTGTAATACTTTTAATAATTACTTTTTTAATCTGTTATGCGTAATTTTCCAACGGTTTCTTGATTATGACTTTCTAAAATTAGGGTTTATTCTTGCAAATGAGCCACTTTTGTTAGCGCCCAAGAGTTAGCACGGTCGAAGAGCAACGCAACGACCGTTTTATTTACCAGTATATCCCTACTGGGCGGCGAAATAGCTAACTCGCAGAAAGCTAGCAGGTACGAAAGCGCCGCCCAACAACCGGCTCAAACCTACTACTCCGAATATACGAAACGCGCACCCTTACTCCTACGCCTCCTGAAACAGCGCGTGGTTTGCTTAACCGGTGTAAAGCCCATCTCAATCGAAAGAACTACTTCCGACATTTGAATTTCATATGTAAGAGTTGACTGCCTTATATCGTGTAAAATAATATGTTATTATGTAAATTATAAACACTTTTATAGCATTAACATTAGCATATTTGCCAAAAAGATTACTATATTTCTTTTGATTCTGTTCTCACTGACAGTCACACGTTTGTACCAGAGTTGCTGTGTATTTCTGCTTTTATTTTGAATGCGGGAATCCGCTTTTCCGGCTCCGCTCCTGTTAAATGACGCATTCTACATAGCTCAAGGAAAATGTGTTCGATTCTTTCGGCGCACGCGGTTCTTATTACTGCTTAAAAGCTAAATATTGTTCATTGAAATAACATAAAAATGTACAGAAGAGTTTACGCGTTAATATAATCCGTACCTCTTTAACCGACAGGAACTCCAGTAGAGGAAAAACCAGGTGACGGTCTAAGAAGTGGGCAATTTTGGTGGTGAGGTCGTATTCCGCCATCTTTGCTCCGGGAAAAAGGAAGTGGAAATACGTTTCAGCTTTGTACAGAGAGGGTGACCAATCAGCGACTTTCTCAGCATCCTCATAAAGAGACTGTGATGCTGCTGATTGGAAAGGGAAAGGGAATTATGAAGTGTGTATTACGCTTTGATTAAGTAGTCGTTTGGCCCATACAATATTGACTATTATAATAGGGCACGAGTTTGGCTGTGAGCAGAGACAGAGAGAGAGAGAGAGAAAGAGAGAGAGAGAGAGAGAGAGAGAGAGAGAGAGAGAGAGAGAGAGATAGATAGATAGATAGATAGATAGATAGATAGATAGATAGATAGATAGATAGATAGATA
>JAQNCA010000030.1:16930596-16968529 GCA_029783725.1 Acanthurus tractus
TTTTGCAGTGTGTTGAATTGATTTTATGGCTTAGTGGCTCTATTCAGTTTACTTTAATAGCTTTCAGGAATGTAAGTATCATAGACACATAGACTTGTGTAGTCTATACATATTATATATATTATGTTCAAAGTGTGTATATATTGTTACATTGATGGTCGATATTCTGCTCCCTGCTGTGGAGAAAGAGAATTAAATTTCAATAACATTATTCTCTAATTCTTGCTCATGTATGGAAATGAATATGCTTTTTTTTCCTTTTTTTTGCTTCACTGGTTTCTCAGAAGGATGCATGACTATGACTTGTAAACCTTTCAAAATTCCCATAATTTCCTTGTGGTGTTGATACAGTGAAACATTTCATTTTTAAAACGGAATCCAAGTGAACGTTTTGTTGAATTTGAAAACATAGGCTTTCCTCCAGCCACCGCCAATATGTCTCCTAAAAGCCAGCATGTGACTGTGTATGACTTCTGCATGGGACCAAAACCATTCGAGGGCAAATATAGTCATGATGAGCCCCCACCCACAAGCCTGCTAAGTTTGAGTGAAAACAACCAGATCGTTTCCAATCATTTGACCTTTACGCAATGGCAGAATGTCTTCACTGTGCATCTGAGGCATCCTTTCTCCTCATTCAGCCACTGCCTCGTGAAGGTGCTTATGTGTTGACCATATCCGGCCAAAAACAGCCAATATCAGCTTCCTAATGGCCCACCTCTAATAGGTTTCAGTAGTACCTTGTTTTCTTGAAAACCACATATCCATGTCTTGCATCCATATACAATTCTTGCCTTGTTACCACTTGGCTCTCTCTTCCCCCCCACTTCTTCCAGCCGCCTGACGGCAGGTAAAAATGAGTCATAAATAGACACAAGCCACCATGGCCAGTTGCTGTTTCACAGGGCACTTCTGACTCAGTCAGCTCTCACTCAGTAGCAGCTTGATTAAAATAATTAACAAAAAAATAAAAAAAATAGAAAAGACAGATTTGCTCTGATTTTCTTAGTCATCTGCTTTGTTTTAAAAAAGGTCTTGCAGTAAAAAGTTACTCTTCAGATAATTTGGTCAGCCTAGCATGTATAATTTTAAAATAGATCAGTCACTCTTAAACATGAAGAAAAACCCAGCCAGTGTCACTACTGTAATTTGGTCTTGATAAAGTCAAAATAAACCCATTTTCTGTTACTGTTTGACCAATGTGGGCATCTAGTATTCCTCATGTTCATGTTGTCTTGCTGTGTGTCTGTTGTTGTTCTCTTACTTTTGCGTTCCCACTCAGTATTTTACTGAAGTACCTGAATCAATGACTTGTGTTAAAAATTGTATTTTACATTTTTTGATAGAAAAATTCTAATACTTTTTTAACCCTGATTCAAACATCTCACTTTCTATCAAGGAACCACACTACAGTATTGTATCTTACTTTAAGTGAAAAAGGTATGAACTGTGCATAAGTTATAAGAATCGGAGGAGGGAGGGAATTTTACTTTTCTTCAGGCTAAAGGTAGGCTCTCCCAGATTTGCACACAGTGGAAAGGTTTTTTTCCTCATTCTTTGTGCTTTATTTAAGTCTGCCTTTGCAATATAGTCAGTAGTTACAAACAAACAACAACTATGGCTCATAAAGGTGCACTTTGCCATATATAGAGGACAGAAGGTCCCTCTTTGAGGTTTTTTTATTATGTACAAAGTGACACAAATTGAAAGTACAAATAAGACGATATGTGAGATACTGATATAAAAGTATAATTCTGACATGATCTGAAAGGTCTTTAAGATTGTTCAAAGAAAAAAGTCAATAATACCTTGGAGGGCCTTTTCTTTTTTCTTTTTTTTTACAAAGTGTGACATAAAGTTTAGCCCCTTTCACCACCTGAATAATTTTCATTCTCTTACCCTTCGCAAGCAGAAAAACCTCTATGTGTCCTTCCAAGCTTACTTTAGTGCAGAATGATCAAAACCCAATGATTGTTTCTCCATGTAACATAAACACATGCACTATACTGTCCATTTTCAATGTAATATGAGTTGTGTGCTTGCATTTTATGTGCAGGCAATAATACTTGTTATTACACTATATTGAATTAGGAAGCAGTGGGAAAGATTTTCACTTGTCCAGGCAAAGCCAATAAGCATTCTCAAATAGGTTAAACACCACAAGCTAAATCCAAACTGACAAGAAATCTTGTATTTTGAACAATGATATGAGAGCCAAATTGCTTTGGTTTCTCGTGTTTAAAGCAGCCAATCCTAATTTTATATGTAAAAAAAAAAGGTTCTTGTAGTATTTTGGAAAAATGTGTGTAGGGATTATTTGCTCTCCATTCCTCAAATTTTGTCTATTTTCTTTCCTGACGCCACACTAATATTATTTATTGATAACATTTAGAAATTACAGGAACAATAAATCTAGACTTAACTCTTTGAATACTTACTTTGCAAAGACCTGCTTTTTTTTTTTAAATATGGAGTGAATGTAGTTGACTTTGTCTTTTGTTACTCTGCAAAACTAACTCTAAGCTCTCTCGGTTGCATTTTCTAATAGAAGGTTTTGTTTATTGAAATTTGCAAACAAATCAATTCTAGTCACTGCGCATTTTTTAAAAGGTCCAGTTTGCTCATCCATCTCTATAGAGAAAAGCAAAGCCAAACCCATGAATTGCAGAGTGCAGGGAGTTGAGAAAAATAGGCAAGGGGCAATTGAAACAAACAAAAAAGCAATTCAGTGGGATGGATACGGGCCATTTTATATTGGACACCATGTAGTAATATCTTGAGATGAAGGAGACAGAGAGGACTTATAATCGTAAAACAATTTAAAGCTACAGCTGTAAAAAGGAAGAGTTCAACATTTTTGGAAATACCTAAAGTCTTTTTGAGAATTAGATAAAAATATTGGTGCCATTCTCTTAACTGTAGTTTATTTTAAGCTGCCGTTAGCAGAGTGTTATAGCTTAGCATTAAGACTGTAAACAAGTGATGCAGCCAGTGGCGTATTTTAACCAAAATATGTGTAACTATATCTATAAGTGTAAAAATCAACAAGTTGTGGTTTTGTGAGTGTTTTATGTACCATACTATTTCTTGGCCATGAAAAGTAACTGCCTGACCACTGGTTGTTACACACCAACAATATTGATATGGGTGTCTTTGGATTTGGGGGGTGGTTTGTGCTATTTACCAGTGTGGTACTGCAACACAATGCTTTTCTCTACAGCACATATATACATTTTTGTACCCAATTTTTAACTTGAACAGTAAAATCATTGGGAACAAAGCAGATCTTCTCAGAATGAGTCACAATGCTTGAGAAAGATGAGCTTTTATCCCTTAAATTTGATACTTGATACTGTACATGTTTAACACAATTTTAGGGAAATTTCTGTAATGAAAGTTCTTCTCAATCTTTACTTTGGGCAATACTCACCCATGTGAACAGTTTTCATTGGAACCAGGTTTAATACAAGAACAGTACATGTAACTACACAACACAGACCCAAGCCGGAATCGATCAAATTGATCTTCTCATCTAAATCTCAAAAAGAAATAAGTGCAATTCCCGAAATGTCAAACTTCCATTACAACACAGGCTTTACAGTTGTGCATGTATACTACCAACAATGTGAGTCCCACTGCACTTTAGATATTGTATGTCAGATTCAACCTCTGCGTGGGTACATTGCACATTGGTCTACTTCCTAACATAACTGTGCTTCTGGGCCAGTGCTTCTCAATTGTTTTCTGTTAAGCTCCCCCTAGGAGAAAGAAAACATTTTGCGCCCCCCACCCTTCGCCTCGACTATAAATAGTATAATTTGTCTATCATTTGTTTATAAAATTGTCTGCATAACATTGTATCCTTATTAACATTAAGAAAAAACAAAAAAAGAAAGAAATATAGATCCACTTACAACAAAGAATAACTTTATCAACCTTGTTTTTTAGTCTGAACCAGAAAAAATTTAAGTGCATCAATTTGCCTTATATTCAACAAAATTAAATTCTTATGTAAACTATAAACATTTTCAGCCAACTAATTGAGCCATTTAACACTGAAAAATAAAGTTGAATAAAATTAATAAATAATAATAAATAAAATTGATCAGCACCATTACCTCAGGAGCTCAACATATAAAACACTTTAACCTACAAAACAAAAACAAATAAAACAAATTGTGCTGATATTTTTTTTTATTAAAATGATGATGTCAGGATTAATGGCTACAATGAGCACGTTTTGCATTGCATAACTTTTCGAAGCGGGGTTTGAAGCAATATACTGCAAATTTCAGCTCCTGCTCAATGTTAAGCTGGAATCTGTTCGTTGTCTTCAGTGCAGCAACAGCAGAGAATGCCGTGCTAAACAGTGATCACCCAAGCAGCAGTGTGAAAGCGCCACTGCCACCGACTGTAGTGGATGTGCAATTACACTTTATTCTGGTACGGCAATGAAAAAGCAAACGGTAGTTTCGCCATGCATGTTCCCCAGGGTCACATGCGCCCCCACCCCGGCATTTCATCGCGCATCCCCAGAGGGACGTGCCCCACTATTTGAGAAGCACTGGTCTTGGGGATGTTTCTGCAACTTCTTGATATTCATCTACCAAAGTGCCTCTCTGTCAACCCAAGTTACAGAGTGAATAAAATTAGTGATTTGTTCCCAGCAACTCCCACAATATCCAACCATGCTTGGTTGAGGATGTTTGGTTTGAAGATGTATCAAAGCCTTAAAAAAAGTCCATAAAAGTAGAGTTAATAAAAATCATACACCATATCTGTCTCATTAATCCAAGCTTTGTATGTTTTTGTATATTGAGCAGTTGCAGGTTGTGATGGCTTTAACCACACATGATCCCCAGGTTCAATGCTGAGATGTCAGAAACACCAACACAATCCAACATGCAATGCAGTATCCATTATTCTACATGTCTTGCAGAAAATGCTCATGTTCCTTTATGGGATATACTTAAAGGGCGCTGAATTGATGGACCAAATATTCCATGAAAAACCTCAGCTCTCTAGTTTCCTGAAAGCTTTCTTGGTCAACAAATGAATCCAAGAAAGGGAGAGGAGATGACACTGCCAAAGACACCCACCGCTGGCCTTGTTCTAATATCTGTCAAAATATAAATCAATAAGACCTGAAGACAAATGACTCGGCTCTGGATGTAGCAATGCCAAGCATTTGAATTTGAGTTCCAGCATCTCATATGAATTTCAATGATTCCTTTGTAAACTTTTTAGATATGCATCACCTCGCTCTGCTTGTGCGTCAGGTTATAAATCAGCGGCCCACACTCCTGATTCAGAGCCCAGTGCTGATTTCAGCACTGTCACACGCGATGGCAATAGGATCAAGGTAATCGACCAAGCCTGTGGACCAGCATACAATACAAGCTCCCAGTGAGCACCCAATGGCACCAAGCATGGCAGAACATCTGCAAAACACATGTCCACTGCACAAACAAGAGGTGACTGGTACTCACACACATCCGCAATATCATCGAAAGCACACAAGGGAGACAATCAATATTTGACCCCTCTAATCCTTCCTCAGCAAGCTTTGCTCCCATGCTTGCTCCCCTCGTTATGCATAACTTCACTTTTCCTCTGCAATTTTCTTTGAAAACATGACATTACAGAGAACATGGCGCTATCTCCAAATTTGCGGTCATGAGTGTTCTTACCAGAAAAGAAACGTGAAATCTGATAACTCTGGGTTATTCTGTATAGTTACAGGCTTCCACTGCACGTGGGACAAGATTTGAATATCCCTCTTCCTGCGGATTCAAAATTTTTGTAATAAGTGCCATTGTGTGTATTTATTTAGCTAAGTGGGGGCCTCTGTATAAAACCACTCTTGAAATAATGGAAAGAAAGTAAGACCAGTGAACAATAGCCATGACTTCTATGAATATCAAACCTCAGCTTAGACCTCCTGAGAGGTTGTAGAAGTGCTTCACATTTCAAGTTGGACACCATATATAAAATGCTATTGGAAAGAATTGACTTTACCAGCTGCAGCAACTTAAGATGGAGATGATGTGTTTCTTGGATACCATAGAGAAAAACATTTCAATATTTGGCTCAGATGTGTCAAAATTGTCATGTCACTGTCTAAATTACCATCACTTCTAGTGATAAATGTGGCTATTGCCTAGCCTGTGCTGTAGTCTTTTTGTTTTAATCTCATATATGGTGATGCTAAGTTCCCTGTTTTAACTTGACGGGGAAAGATGATGGGCTATTAAAACCAATCTAACAACACATAATATACTACATGTCATAGTTCTCTAATCCACAATAAGCAATCATGCTACTACACAGGGTGTCAGGGGAGCAATACATTGTAAGCTTTGCACTGTGTGAGTAACATCAATTACCAGCATGGTGCTGCTCTGACATGGAGCTGAATATTGTTCTTGGCACTAAAGCCAAGAGGGAGAAGAGCAGGAGAGTGAGGAAGCCTAATTGTGATGTCCAAAAATTTCCCGCTCAGGGCCTCTCACTCAGGATATGGGTGAGGTCAAAGGTGCAATAGAGGGAGTCCATCAGAGGCAGGGTGTGCTGAAGTCATCTGTGCAGAGTTATTCGTGGTGAGGTGAAAGCAACTTGGTCAGACAGGGGACCTAATCAGATTTCAAAGTAAACACACTGCTGCTGGCTCCAGAAGGTTGAATCAAGACGTTGTTGCTAATTGCATCTGTCTTCATTTTCCGCAACTCACCATACAACACCAACAAAAAAGAAATCTAGATGGAACAGGAACTATTTAAAAACCGCAGAGAGCACCTCAGCTTACCTCAATTTTTACTTCATAACTGTTCATTTTAGAGATTGCCAACTCTGATTGCTTCTGTCAGAAATCAAAATATAATGCCTGTGAAGTGTTTCTACTGGAATATTTCTTTTTTTCGTGCATGGAGACTGAAAAGGAAAATATATATATATATTCTTGTCTCATGTGCCATATGTCGGGGCTTCCAGAGCATGGAAACCTACGTAAGCACCAGTCAAGTAGTACAATTTAGGTTTTCACATGGCTGCAGTTGATCTCCCATATTGTGACATTTCTATACAAGAAAGCTGGTCCAAGTTAAACAGGCGCCTTATGTCAAGTGGCTTTTTTCACCACCCCCGCCACATCCAGCTGCATCTCAAAGTTATAGACAGTTTGTTCACAGAGCACTTTTGCCATCATGACCTGAAATCCCAAGAGTCACACCCATTGCAGAGTGTTTATTGCAGGTCACTGTTCAGGCGCTGGCCCTCAGTGGCACCTTGGCAGACAGGGGAAAGCCCTCTACCCCAAAGGATAGTGTATGATTGTTTTAATGTGGTTTCTTTGGTATTTCATGTTCCAGCAAAATCCCAACCACACATCAACTGACTGCCATGTGCAGACTTGAAAATTACAAGTGCACAGATTGCCAAAGCTGAACGTAACTTAAACTGTACACAGTGTTATTATTTGTATCCCTGACAGAGATGATGATATTTCATCGTCCCTTGTGCACTTGCCCATCAGTGGTGATGCTCGGCTCTTTGACAACATCAGTGTCCTTTGGAAAAAAATCCTCTTGTTGTCCTTTACAAAAGAACATTGACAAAGTATGCATAACAGTAGGATATCTGCAATATGCAGCACTGGCTATGACATCACATCTCAAAAATGTCTCTGTAAGCAAGTTTGTGCTGAGCCCACATCAACAAGTGTGTAATGTGGTAAGGGAGAAGTGTGTAAGCAAGCATATACAGGGAGGGGATGAGATTCGCAGAGGCTCCTCGGGGAAATCAGGATAAAGGGTAAATGTGCTTGGAAAGCATATTTCATATTTTTGGAGGAAAGTGATTCTAGGCACAGTCGACAATCCTACCCAATACTTAGTTGGAGAATTATGAAAAAACAAAAAGGAAACTGAGCATGAGACCAATATCATCTGGATTGAAGATATCTGATGTAGCTTGCTTAACGACAACATCTGCATGTTACTGACTGCCTAACAGTGCGATAGGTATACAGTGTTTGCTTGCAGGACCACGTTTTTCCTGTGCATAAACCAGAACATGTGCCAGTCAGGAATTACATTAAAAATGACCAGTAAGGTACAATAAAAAAAAGACCAGTTCACTAGAAATAAACATCGGGTCAAAAAAATATTATATAACAGGGCCCAATGTTGTTTCATGACATGAACACATTATTATAAAAAGAAAATTATTATTATTATTATTATTATTATTATTATTATTATTAAGTTAGCAACGCCCACCAAGGCCAAATCCATGACGTAGGCACGACGTTGTTGTCAAAAAAGAAAAGATGGCGTCGGTATCAGAAATGTACGACGTTGGATGGGAAGGTAAGAAACAAGTCCAAATAGATTTTTTCTCAAGTGTCAGGAAGACATTTTTATGTTATAGACTTTATTTTTTGTCCGTGTTTGAGCGTGGTTGAAAGTCGTCACTCTCCCAGACTGAAAACACGAGCGAAGACGTTAGTGTCTAAAGAAGTTAGCTAATGCTAACTAGCGTGGTTAGCTAACGTATCGTCTTTAACCATCAAGCATTCAGTAGCCTGCTTGTGTAACTAAGTTATCGGAAATGCTAAAGTAGCGTAAAGTCTTAAGCAGTAGACTATGTCTGTGTGTTTTCAGATAAAGAATTGACGCCTGTAACGTTATCACGCTAGCCAGTCGTGGCTAGACAGTTGTGATAACGTTACAGGCTAACCTTAGCTATAACATTAGCAACGTCGCAATATAGGTCTGCAAAATACGGAACGACAGTTATAATATTAAACAGGATGTCAGTGCCATTGTGTACACTTGCACTAGCAATGTTACTTTAAACATAACTGTAGCAGCAAGAGAGTGTCCTTATTTCTCTTGAAACGTGACCAATTGAAGGGCATGTAAGTTAGCGATTGGCTGTCAGGTTGGGCTTCTGTGACAAGCTTCAGAGGCTTAAGCCCTTCCATATGTATCAGTTCTGATAACGGAAAATCAAAGAAAGACATTTCCGTTAACTTTCCTTGGGCTAAATTTTTCTTGCGTTTCACTATTTCGCCCAGCTCTCGTAATGCATAGTCCCAAAGTGAACGGAAAAGGCTCAATACAATGCTGAGGTCGATATTGACTTCATTGTTCTCATGGTGTGACACCTTTGTCCACACTTCATTGTTCTCATGGTGTAACACCTTTGTCCACAGAGATGAGAGACAAGCTGCGAAAATGGAGAGAAGAAAACTGCAGAAATAGTGAACAAATTGTGGATGTTGGTGAAGAGCTCATCAATGAACATGCATCAAAACTAGGAGATGACAGTAAGTGCGGTATGACTAAATAAGCCAGTTCTTATTTTATGTCATTCCTGAGAAAGTTTCATGGACCTTTAGAGTTAAGATGGGACAGGAAGTCCAGACTGACCTTTATTCACTTTTTTCGTTTTGCTTTATTACATGAAAGCAAAACTAGTAGACTATTGGCGTTTCCAAGTCGAGAAAATTGTGGCCCTTATTACACATTCATTTTTGCGTGGAAACATACTACACAGCTGTAGGTCTGCGCAATTATGGTCAACATGACAATTCTGATTATTTTGATCAAGACTGAAATATTTTTTTACGTTTAGATAAACTGAGTACTCAGTTTACATTTACATTTACATTTACATTTACTCTGTGCTACTTAAAACAATCTTTGCATCTAAATAAGACTCCTCATTTGCATCACCACGAAGCAAATATAAATAAAACTGTACCAAAACGTTTGTCCTTAAATAAACACAACAAAGGACTGCTTTCACTAATGGTGATGCATTGCGTGATGGATGTTGGTCAAGGATTTGGTTAGGTAAGATTAAGTTAGGAAGAAATTATTCTTATTTCTTTAATGTATCGATCATGTGGATTGGGTTGTTCTTTTGAGATGGTCAAGCGAGTAATATGTGTTGCTTTGCAGTGTAGACTCAAGGCTTATGCATTCTTTGCATATGCTTTACTCTTGCTTAAAATCATTTTCTAAATCTAAAATACTTTCAGGTGGTGGATGATTTCAGTGTATTAGATCATTGCATTTTGCCTTGGACATTTTGTTTCGTAATCCTTCTTCCAATCAGAGCTATTGTTGCAAGGCCTGGGACATGAACCCAAAAGTAAAGCTAAACACCTTATTCAACTTTGACTATGAGCATAAGATGCATTTTTTAGGTCAGTATATCACAGTCGATCATATTCATTTTATAGTTGAAAGACACAACTGTGATTGTGATCAAAATCAAATGGTTGTGCAGCCCCACACAACTGACACAGTGAATAGCTTTTTCAAATGTCTTTGTGGTAGCTCTCACTACATGGAAATAAAAATAATGTAATAATGATATTAATATAGAGGGAGTCTGTTAGAGGCATACGTCGGAGGCATAATTTATATATTATTATTATTATTATTATTAATTGTTATTATTATTATTAATAATAACAACAATACTAATAATAATAACAACAACAACAACAACAATAATAATAATAATAATAATAATTGTAAAATAATATTTTTACTATTATTATTCATATCTTTTGGTTATTATTATTCATATCTTTTGGTTAGGTGACCCAGATGGTTATTGGCCATCCCAAAAAAAATCTTTTTTGTTCCCCTCTAAAGGAACAAAAAGGATTTTATTAACTTATACTGTTGGTTTCTTAAGATTTTACTTTATAAGTTGCAGTTGCTTTTACCTACCAAGAAAGTAACATAGGTCATGGTTTCCTCTATAACAACACTGTCCTGCTGCATTACCCCATAAAACTCTCTTTTTTTCCCTAGTCATTATGATTCATGCAAGCCTCCAAAGAGGCAAATAAACCCATAACATGCCATGGTTTTATTGAAACCAGTTCTTAAATTGGCTGTGAAATGAGATGGCAATTATCAAAACAAGAGCTGGAATCATTAAAGTCAAGAAAACTAGAGGCATGTGTTTGTATTGGCGTAACCTGAAAGTTTTTGGGTGGAGTTGGATTCAAATATTTTGTTTCAATTAACGGGAGGTGTTTATTTGGCTAAACATGTCCAGTTTGCTTGTCAGTGCTGTCTGTCTAACATGTTGTATTAATTCCATTAATTGGCTTCTGTAGCCAGGATATTAGTCAGCATGTTATAATGTTATAGTTGGCTGAATGAAAAAAACGTTGCCATTTTTTATAGCTAACCACCAAGTGAAACATGTTGAGGAATGGTTGGACCGAGTAATGATGGTGCTCAACATGCTTTTTTCTGGGTATATGAATAAGCAGTGCTGAAATATTGAAACTTGCCTAAGATTGGTCTTATTTATCAAAAAACAATCATTTGACAATATTAAACTTTGAGATCTATATCCTAAATTGATCTAAGTACGCGTTGTGGACTAGAATGTTAATAAAGAGATGTTAAGTATTGGTAAATCTATCTTTATGATCAACTACAAATACCCCACAACCTAATAAGTATCACCTTACAATGTCACAGTAACTACACATTGTCTCTAACTAGCCCGTATGTGTTTAAAATGCAAGTTATAGAGGTGCACTATTCTGTGTTTTAGGAGCTATTTATATGAAGAGCCCTCAGTAGGACTTTGGAGATTAGAAATGTAATCACTTTCCAAAACTAATTTGCTAGGATGCAAACATTCATGAATAATACTATTTGTGGAGAATTGTGTTGGGATATATGATATGCAAAGGTACGACTAATGCTTAAACATCACTCACTGATCAAATAAATCTTAATTATTGAGTGTACATTGAAGTACATATTTTATGTTTAAGTGAAAGCAGACACATGTTGCTAACAGAACATCATGGAGCTGTTGAAACTTATTCTGGGCATGTAAACTACAGTAACTGTTAACACTTCTGCACTACCTCTAGTAAGGGATGAGAAACAGCACGGCATGTACAGAAAGTTTAGTTCAGCTACTTGGTTTCACAAGGCATTAGCAGTGTTGTTGACTGTGTTTTCCCACTAAAAAGCAGCGTTGCTCTCAATAAACTTCCTAAATTGTGACTCTATCCCCCTTTTTTCCCCCTGGTACTTTTAAAGATCACCTTTTCCTCAGTTTTTCTGGTATGGGATGTGAGAAAGACAGCTAATGAGGAAAATTAAAGGTGGTTGCGGGGGTAGGCTAACTTTAAGATAATTCAGCTTCAGCGTGAATTGTAAACGTTATAATAACGAATGTAACTATTAGTTATTTATTGAAGATGTTTCTCTTTAATATCCTCCAATGTAACGTTATGACTAAAATTAATTTAGTATTTTATTTCTAACTCACTGTGGGCAAATTACTAACATGATTTTAAGGCCTCACACATGGGCGTTTACTGAAATGTTCCTGTATTTATGAGTATTATTATTACTTTTGTGCTGTCCAAGTGTGGGTTTTTAACAAGCAACATTATCTTCATATGCTCCATATGAAGAACAGTAAATGTAGCATTACATATTTAATGGAACTGGAAAATTATGTTTCTGAAATCTTAAGCTGTTGGTTTACATCATGAAAGCTTGTTTTTAAGACTTAGAACATGATGTGCAGCTGTTGGGTACAGTCTCTTGAGTTGGGACGTCAAGTGTAAAGTTCAATATATCATTTTTTCAAGTTTCACCAGACAGTGGAAAGGAAAGGGCGTTAACACAGTATTCTTTGTCTGTCTCTCCTCCCCAGTATGGATTATTTATGAGCAGGTGATGATCGCAGCACTGGATTGCAGTCGGGATGACTTGGCTCTGGTAAGTTTTTACTGCTCTTCCACACACCCAAGAGCTTCAAAAGCCATCCCTCTCTCTCTCTCAGCCATTCCTACTTTGCAGCACCCCCTCTGCCAAATATAAAAATCTGATTTTTATTTGGCCAAATGGAATAACACTGTCCTTACTTTGGAAAAACAATTTACTGAGAGTTGGAATTAGAGGGTGTAGCAAATGAGTAGAGAGAGATGCTTCAAGTGTTAGCTGAACTTAGTCATCAATTATGGTATTCAGCTGCTTTTTCCTCAGTGTTTATTTGCCATACCAAAAGCTAAATATGATGTTTCTGAGTTCACACTGAAATATATTCATGGGTTTTAAAATTGTCAACTCCGCATGGGATGGAAAAAAAGAGATCATGGTAACTGAAATGGTTAATCTCAAATTAGTATGAATGAAACAACTCACTCCTCTAAAAGACTAACTCATTGAGTAAATTGAAGGCAGAACACAGTCATTGGAATCAGTTTTCCGTTGGCTATCTTTTCAGCCCTGAAAAGGCAAAACTTAAAAACAAAAGGACCAGACTTAAACTAATGGATCTTAGAAAAAATTAAGACCATACTTAAAACACAAGACATTTCTTATCTTATTCAAACTAATGCTGAACATGTTTCTAATCGTTCCTCACCTCTATTTTAACTTAGTAATCAATGAAATTGATGAGCTCTGTGTAGAGGAGGAAGTGTGGGCTGAAGCGTCCTCACTCCTCTTTTTATAGAACTGAACATTGGTTACCTCAATGGTTAACATAAAGTAGCAACAGCAGACTTTTCACATCTGTGAAATTCAGTTTTTACATCAGTATGTATGAAGTTTGTTCAGCAAAAACACAGGCCAAAACTGACATTTTCAAGACAGGTGGTTTGTATCTGTAGAGGTATGTGTATTAGGGCCAGAGTTTAACAAAAAGTTTAATCACAGCCAACTATAATTGGTCTCTACTCTACCCACATCCTTGCAGACCTGTCTACAGGAACTGGAGAAGCAGTTTTCAGATAGCCACAGAGTGAAGCGATTATCGGGCATGAGGCTGGAAGCTTTGGAAAGGTAAGCATTGGGTACCAAAAGCTCCAGAGGCAGAGAAGGCAAAAAAGCACATCTGCACTGTTATGCATGGTACTTGGTGTGGCTGGAGGGTGAGAAACTATTAGAAGATCCCAAGTGGTACAATGGTGTGTGTCAATACAGTGTGTGTGGGGTAGGATGTGTTTATGTTGGATCACTCAGCATTCCTTTGGAGAAGAAGGGAACTGAGAGAAGAGAGGATCAGTGCTTGGTAGTCCTGTGGCCCTTTAGCCTGAGTTAGGGATTCCCGGGAAGGAAGTGGTCTGAACCCACTGTTAGTGATGGGGTCCCTCAATCTTCTCTGGTTTCTGTTTCTCTGTTCTCTTCTTATTTTGTCACTCCTCTTCTGTCTGTATTTTTCTCTCTTTGCCCTCCTTATTTTCATACTTTCTTTCCAGTCTTTAATATGGAACCCCCCCGCCCCTTGTAGAGAATAAAGCAGAAAAGATAAACAGGGAGTATTAAGTTCACTTGTAAGGGTAGTGCAATCTGTTTACTACCTCACTCACCCCGCTCAGATCAAGATTGCTAGTTTTTCGGTTATGTCAGAGTTTATGTGATAATTTGGAGTGATTTTTGGGCACTGTCAGATTAAATAAACGTCCATCCCCTTCACAGACTGGCCCGCACACACACTTGCGTACACATTCACATGCACAGGCACACACACACTCCCTATAACGGCTCCCTATAACTCCCACACGGCTCCTAATAAATAAATAAAGCAAATCAAAGTGGCTTGTGAGTGCTTGCCTAGTGCCATCTGAAATCTCCCAAACTGTGGGTGAGTAATAAAGTGAATGTGAGGGAAACAGCAGTGCTGGAAGTGGGGCTTCTCAGCGCTAATGGGAACCAGAGTTGCCTCTGTCTGTTGCAGGCTGTGGGCGGGACAGTTTCTGATCACTGATACCCGCATTTGGCTGCTAAAACATCAGCGTTGCAGATTGCCCCACATAGAAAAAATGTTCTAAAATCATCATTCAGCGCCTTATTTAACATGACAAGTGAAGTGCACATACCTCCTATTCCCAGATTTCTTTACCAAATGATTTGATATTTAAAGCTCACAATTTTTTCTGTAAACAGAGTCATGTGGGCTCGGTCCAATAGTTTTAGGCATGCTGTGTTGGTTATTGTTGCATATCAGCCTCATATATGTGCGCGGTGACATGTATGGGCTAAGAGACACATAATTGAACCAACAAGTTAGCTGTGGAACTGGGTGGATGTAAAAACACAAGTTTAAGTTTGTTTAAAGGTAAATCAAAACTGAATACAATCAAATGAAAACACAACCTCTAAAATAGTGTACTTTTGTTTGTATTGATTTCATGACTCATTATGAAAGTGATATAAGCTTTTTCTCACAATGTTGGCTGTATAGTTAGCAAAGTAAACTTAAATGAGTGTTTATTTCTTCTTTTAGATCACCCCTGATTTTTGTACAGCCTCACTGTAATCATAAGAGAGTGAGGTTGATCTGCCACACTGTATACAGAAACTTGATTATCTTGAACTCAGCTTGATTTCTTCACCATCCAATTTTATCTGACTTGGGACTGTGATTGGTTAAAAACAAATCTATATTACTTTTTTTTCTGTCCGAAGGTATGATGAGGCCAATAAGGACTACGATGCCATTCTCCAAGATGACCCCACCAATACGGTAAGACTGAAAAGCAAGGAAAAGAAGGCGGAAAATCCCTCAGTTTAGTGTTTTACTTTGCTTGCTTTGTGGTCTCAGCTTTTAGGAGGGTTTTAAATCTGCTGAGGCACTACGGTGTTAACAGTGTGAGTTTGCTCAGCTAAACTCCACTCTGACCTTAACCACAGTGTGGATCAGTCTATCACCCACACCAGTGAAAACTTTTAAAAAGAGGGTGCTGGGTGAGCCAGGGGTTTCTTGGCCTTTGACGGCATTTAGACACAATCATTCATTGTGATGATGACTGCAGGTTAGTGCAAGGTTTTGGGAATGTTGACTTGTTTGGGGCTGTAAGAGGCGATTCCCACCTGGTTTTATCATCTTTCCTAAGGGATTTGATAACTATTGGACAGCTCTAAGCGTGTCTTTTCCCCCCTAGCATGCATCTTCACGTGCATTGAGAGTTATCCTGTAAACTTGTGATTGGATCACACTTCCCTGCTCTATATACAAACAAATACGTATATGATTTCTGCTTGTATAGACTGAAGGCGTCGTTGTCTTTAACCCGCAGGAGGCAGAAATGCACTGAACTGCACCCAGTTTACCAGAAAAAAATTAAAAGAAGAACACCTTTTCTGTCTGCTGAAAGTGAAAAAGAAGAGAGGGCAAATCAAAAGAGCACAGACTAGCAAACCAAGTTGATCAAGATGTTTGAAGTACTCTAACATATCCAAGGGTGTGGTGCTTTTTTATTATTACCAGAGCTCACCTATGATGTGCATGTGTGTATGCGCTCAGTTAACATGAGGCCCCTTGCGAAGGTTGTGTAACCGCTGCTCCTGCTGCAACAAGTTCAGTGAGCTGTGTAACATCAAATCAAATGCTTTGTAAATATTTTAGCAAGTTGACCCTCAACATGCTAATCTGATGATATTAGAATATCAAAACATAGTTGGTGATGGTGCACCTGACAAAAAAACATTTTTGATGGCCAGATCAAAGTGGGTGTGTAAAGATTTATTAAGACGGAGTATTTTTCATGTTACTTAGTGTATAAGCTGACCTTGTGAATCAGTCAAGCCACCTTAAATGTCGACATGATATCTGACCATTGTGTTTGTTTTTATTGTCTCTCTTGCACTACATACACTTGAAAAATGATCGGATCTTGGAGCACTCCAAAAAGTGTATATTAATTTCAGCTGGATTATGCAAAATGCATAGACTGTATTTCTGTACTTGGAGAATAAAGTCCCTGAGTTTCTTCTCAGTGCACCCCAGCAGCTCTATACCTATGGTTGTTATGGCTTTTGCTTGTTGTTTCACTTGTTGATTGAATATGATGCCATTTCATGTGAATGAGTACGTACTTCCTCCTACACAGAAAACATCAGTTGAGTAAGTGGTCCTTCAATGTGGCTCAGGTCAGACTGCTGTTCCCACTGCTAATGTGGACCAGACCACCTCAGAGTGGTGTGAGTCATCGGATCTTAAATGCATACTCAGTGCCTCTGAGGTGTGTCCTCACCTGTATCTAAGGCCATCATCTTGTGGTTGGATCACTCAGGACAGATAACAAGCATCATTTCAAAAGCTAACCTGTCCCTACTTTTCTGGCACAGGGAGCTGTGTTCTCTTTCACAACTGGATGCAAATGTCATGCAAATTTCCCAGATGAATAGGAAAATGTCAGGTAGTATCTGTTTTGGTTTGAATAGGCCCTAAGTCAGTTGCAGACCTGTTTAGTGGGAGTCAAGCATAAATAAAGTTCTTACCCTTAAAGAAGGCAATTTATAGGACCTTTCAGAGCCCCAGATTCGTAAACATGGCTAAGCTCTTGTTCCACCTTCTTCATTGCTCTCTACTGGCTTCAGGTGCAAAGTCTGCAGTGTGCATTTCAGTTAATACAGAGAAGCCCTAAATAACCCATCTCTGGGGCTTTCTCTTTGCTATCTTCTCAATTTACTTTTAATGTCTGTGAAATGACTTGTAGAAGCACGTCTAGCCAGTGTTCTGCCAATCCCACACCACCAACCCAAAGCATAATGTACCTGCTTTTAATTGTTTCCATAAGGAGATGTGGCCATGCAAGAAAATAAATCTCTTAAAGGGTTTTCAAAAGAAACCCTGACCCTATTTATTTTGGCTATACCTCTCACCCCTCACCCCAAAGATGTTCAGCAAGTCTCCTGTGCCATGCAGACATATGGATTGCTTTAGTATTATTAAATATTTTCTCTCGGTGCTACAAACACAGCGTAGACATTTGAGCTTTGGATGCCATGCAATGGTTCATCACATTGTCTGCTTTAAATAAATAAAAGCAAAACTGAAAAAAAATAAAAATCCCTATGTTGTTCTAATGCAGCCAATATGTTGGATCTTTGAATGGCATAGAGGAATAGACTTCTCATCTTTATCTAGCCACAGCTGCTGCCTCACTCCCACCTTCACTTTGTCAAGACCATTTCTGTTTTTTCTGTTTTTTTTTTTTTTGCTTTTGTCGCCGTTGGAAGTTTGCAAATCAGATCTGCAAGTCTGGCTTTAAAAAAAGGGACAGGACTGTTTTCATGGGCAGCTCTGCACAGTTATATTTCAATTTAAAAGTGGTCGGGTCACTGGATATACTTTTTTTTAAGGCAAAGGGTAGGCTAAATGTCACAACAAAAGTTTGCAGAAGTTGTGAAAGTACATTTGTGCTTGAAATATAGTTTGGCAGGCCTGAGGTAAAATTTGTATGTTTGTTTTTTTCATTTTGATTGGGTCCAGTAAGTGGACATTATCAAAAATGCTGATGCTACCTAAAACAAATCTCTGGTGACGTGAAAAACAAAATAAGCAAAAACATTTGTCATATTGTGTTTTTTCTTAATTTATCCTGAAGGATTGATTGATGCTTTTTGTGACAAGAAAAGTACACAGGTTGGTTGCAATAAACATTCTTAAAAGATTCTGAACTAGTCATGTCCAACAAGAGTTTGCTATGGCCACAAATGACATTCATTTTCTTGTATCACTGTCATTTGGGTGTTTCTCCAGCAAGTTTAAGTTTCGGTAATTGGTGTAATCTGCAGAAAATTTTGTAACATTCTTATGCTGCTTGGTTGGACAATGGGACTTGTAATTTCAGTAAATCACAGGGAACCTCCCCAAAATGGCACAGATTGTCTTGGGATTCCAGGGATGTCCTCGGAAAGGGACAGGTTTCCTGGCCTCTGCTGGGTGCTGCCACCCAGGCACTGCAGGCTGTCAATCAAACCTTGGGCTGGGAATGGAACAAAACAGCAACAGGTCCTCTGTCTTTTAGATGTTAACTTTAAACCTTTTTCCCACAAACCATGTCTTGAATGACTCGGGTGTAGTGGTGAAAGGTGGAGCAATGATATGATGACATTCAGGTCACCTGTCTTGGGGAAGGCTACCTCCTCCCTACATGTTCTCCAACATGCTCTTGAGAATTAGGCATGGGATGGGCCTGAGAAATGGCGGAAAATTGGCGACCACAAGGAAGACTTGCGAGGCATCCCAGCATGCGAAGCAGAGATTGGAAACTGAGCTGTTGTAATTACAGGCTGTGGAATAGATGTGGTACCCATTAACCAAAATTGTTGAATCAACAAAAATTGCTCGAGGTTTTTTTGCCATGGTGGTGTCCAAAAAATGTTTCAAACTCTTAGCCCTTCCATTGCTTGCCATGTTCCAATACCTACAGCAATGATCTGGCAAAATTCTTGTCTGCGTGCGTAAATGCATTTCTCTCCACCTTTTTACTTCTTCTTTAGGGCATTTTGTTTGACTGTCCACAACATTTGCATACAAAGATGTACCAACTTATGCTTTTTTGAACATTTTTGCCTCTGTAGTTGGCACTCATTTCACCCTAACTCTACAGCATAAAAAGCTAGTATTTCATAAATATGCCACTGAGGTCACAATGCTGACTCCTGAGGTTGACCCAAAATCATATGCAATTACAGAATCATTGTAGGACAAGATTATATTTTTGTGGGTCAAGTGGAATTTAAAGGCCAAGTTCAGAATTTCTTGACCACAACAATGTAAAGTCTATAAAAAATTAATGAAAGTGTTTTACTTGTGGGTTAAAAATAACATTGAGTTTTATAACTCATTATAATTGAAAATATATCTATAACTCTGCCACGTACAAATGTAAACAGAATTACCAAGCATAATAAAACAGTAATATTAAGTGATGTTAATATTACACAACCTGGTTGCTGACACATTAAAATCCCAAAGGGATCCTGGGCATGCATCCTATTTTTTACCTAATCATTACCTAATCCATAGTGACCAACAGATCAACGTTAAAATTGTTGAAATAATAACAAAAGAAACCCAGGAAAAAAAAATACAAAACAAAACCATCCTCCCAATGCTGTATTGTGTCCGATAATACTTTCCTGTCCAAACGCCATTTACAGATCTTAGACATTAACTTTTTATTGTTTTGTTTTTCTGAGAGTAGAGCTGTTCAACTTAAATTTTGTCAGTCAGAATCAGAAATACTTAATTAATCCCCAAGGGTAAATTTGGTATGATACAGTTGTTTTCATTCTAGAATAGAGAGATATGAGATATAAACATGAATAAAATAAAATGTAAGTATAGACAACAGTTGATAGTATAAAAACAAAAAGGGATATGAATTATTTGCGATGTGTGCATCAGTGCATGTAAATATGTGCATTATGTACTGTCTTAGCAATTGCAGTACCAGTGCAGTGGATATATGCACAATATAAATGCAAAAATGAACAGTGTAGATAAACCCTGAAATTTTATTGCACATACCTTATGACAGAGTTAAATAATTGCTTAGAGGTGTGTTTTGCACTGAGTTGAATAATTGCACAGATATTGCAGAATAATAGATAATTATAAGGTTATCAATCCAGTCAAATTAGATTATAAGAAGGTAAAAGTGTGCGTTCAGCTTAAATCAGTCATGAAACTCAAGTGTACAAGACAGGTTGGTGTACGGTGCTGACTTGCTCTTGGATTTTTTTGTGTACAGTGGGACTGCTAAATATCAAGAGCCAAAACCTATTTTCCAAACACTCCATTTCCGCTCCCAGCTCCTCTCATCAGTTAACCACCAGCCAAGTGAACAGACAAATGTAAAAATATATATGCTATATAGTGTAATATAGTGTGCTAGGTGTGCCACCTTTATTGTGATGTTTCTTTTTATAGAGAAAGGTTGTAGTAGGTCACACCAATGATCCAGGGTTGATGTAAATAATCCAGTTCTCACTCCTCGGGTCTCCTCAGAAAGCTAATTAAAAAAAGAACACAACAAAAGAGGGATCAGAACCACTACCAGCTCTTTCTGGATCATTAGTTAGAGAAAGGAGTAGAGAGAGAAGTTGTTTAAAATTGCTTCTCATTTTATAAAGTGCTGTGTGACTCTCTGGGCTACCAACTTCCATATGTTCCTTTGAGTCCCAAGTGGTTCTTTATCTGGAAAAACAAAAAGGGCTGGGAGAAAAGAGGTGGATGTGGGAAGCACACAAGTGCAAAACTCCACATTCAACGTTATTGTAGAGGTTGCTTATTTTATTGATTTTTATTTTTTTCCTGCTTCTCTTTTTTGATATTGGAAGAGGAAATGTACCACAAGCTTGTGCGTTAGTATTAAGTGAGTATAAATTCCAAAATCTCACAAAGTATCAAGTGCTTTCGATGGAAAGTTGTGTGATCTTTGTTCTACGGTCAGAGGACTTGAAGCTAACATTAAAAGGGAATAATTGTTTTGACCTTTCAATGCTTTGTGTTGTGTTGTAGCATCATAAAGTATTTTAATCATATTCTCACAAGCTGTCTGTAGTGTTTAATGGTTACTGAAAATAAACATGATTAGTGTTTGAGGAATAAAATACATTTTGTGCAGGTAGAAACCCTAGATATTAATCTTGAAATCCTTTGTTTTATCGGAAAGTTGCCCTACTGAATGTGTTTTTTTTCTTTGAGGGGTAGAAATATTGCTTGTCAGTTGAATTCGCAGTGTCTTGCAGGTCCCAGTCCCGGTTTGATGGAGAAGTGGATTTCTTCTGATGGCCATGTCAGAACAGGCCCAAATTTACAGCCCCCTAGACATGACTCATACACAGCCTTCAGTGGCTTTGGTTATGAGTGCAAGAGAGGAAGCCTCAATCAATCAAGTGCCAGTCCATAAATAAAATAGGCTATGGCAGGGCACTGCACTTCTAATGGAGAGGCATCCCCCAGTTAAGGTTTTCACTTAACTTCCAAAAGCAAGAGGAGGAGGTTTGGCCTGAGTAGGGCATTTGGAAAAGTCAGAGCAGCAGGAGTAATACTTACTAATTCAGATTGATGAGAATCTAATCCACCTTAAGGTCACTTCAACATCAAAACGAAGCGGAAAGCAATTTTCAGCTGATGTAAGTTGGGCTGGTGCAGCGCTAGATGCGTGCCTTGCCGGCAGGAAGACAAGCGTTGGGGTTTGGGGGAGTGTGCCATTTTCCCTACTTGGTTAGAGGATGACTCACCGCTTTATCTCAGCCACTGAGCTCATTCGAACTTCTCAACATTGACTCATAATGTGTTTGTCCATCTCCTGCTGGACATGACCACTAACTATTTCTAACTATGTCTTGGTTGGCTTGCATTCATTGACAATCACAATAATGATAGCAATACACTTGACTAGGTAAACTTCAGTGTCAAAAGTGTCTGTGCTTTTGTGCTTTCCTTTTTACCACTGTTGTAATGCACTTAAGTGCTTATTTCTTGCATAAAAAACGATTCAATCTCAATAAAACTTAGAGCAAGATTGTTGTGCACTGAAAACACGCTAATGTACACACTTTAACTCACAGCTCTTACACTCACTCGTCCTCTCACCCCCTTCAGACAAACACTAGAGAAGCTGAGTTCCTAATCCTGTTTACCCTCTGTTCCGCAGGCAGCAAGAAAGCGCAAGATCTCCATACTGAAGGCGCAGGGGAAGAGCACTGAAGCCATCCGGGAGCTCAATGAATATCTGGAGCAGTGAGTGTTTCCACAGGAGGGGGGGAGAGGGTCAGGTACCTCCTCCCACCTCCCCTGGCTTTCATTTTAATTAAAATGAAGTTTGCTTTGAATTGAGTTGGCACAACTTGTGCATAAAATGCCAACAAGCTCTTTCTCTTATCTTAGTAGTTGGGTGACTATCATTGTTGTTATTTTAATTGGTAATACATGCATTTATACAATACTATTAAAAAAAAATTGCATTCCCTGTTGTGACTTGATGTAGCACTTAATGTCATTTTGTCTTTACAGGTTTGTCGGGGACCAAGAGGCGTGGCATGAGTTGTCAGAGCTCTACATCAATGAACATGAGTAAATACTTTTTTATACTATAATCTACAAAATGATTGCAGATTTTATTATGTACTGCAACACATAAAGAAACAAAAAACCTTGAAAGATGTGATACTTTCATGGCATAGAACAGAACAGTGACAAATTTAATTTAACCTCAAAGGTCATTTATCACCGTATAATGAAACGTGTTTGATTTTCTCTGAACAAGCTTTGAAGTTATGTTCAGAAAAAAGTAGATTCACCTTTTTAATTGGTGTTTTCATTCAGCACTTCTAGATGTGACAGAATTGCCAAATTTCCTTTATTATGCACTTTTCAGTCTATTTGTTCATTATGCAACTTTCAACCAACAACTCACAGTCTTGTGGTTCTGCTGTGACTTAACAACTTTTACAATTATAACCCATTTAACTCAGACAAATCAAGAAAGATATGTTCAGCTAAACATGCACATTCTTTGACTTCAAGGATAATCTGATAAATATTAATTGGCTTTGATTTCAATAAAGCAACTTTTAAAAAGAAAGGGAGAAGCAGTAGACTTAATAGCAAAATAAAGCAGTATTCAGTTAATTGCCTGTCAGATATCTATTTGAACTCCACACAGACATTAGATGAGATATAGTTGAGATCAAAGCGATGCATGAGTACTGTCCTTTGATTGGTTGAAACAAGTCAGCATGGCATCACCATACTGGACTTAATAAGTTGGAGGTCTACCTGTCAGTTTAACAGGGGTTCCCATCAAACTGATGGCTTGATCTCCAGAGGGCCGTGGATGACCACAATGGAAGGCGGTGAGATGCCTAACCCAGCCAAGGGTTTGAATGGAGCCCTGTCCATGTTTGTCACATAAGAGTTGTTTAATAGGATTTTGGTCTTAAGCCCACTCTACTACATACGACAGCAGACAGACTCTTTGGCCTCCCACTGATATCTCAGTTGCCAAGGAGAGATGCCAGACAGACCAGAGTAGTGTAAGAAAAAAAATAATATTGTTTGTGTCACCTTTCATCCCCCCTTAATTGTCTAGGGCTCAGAAGTTAGTGAAGCAGTGTGTAGTTGAACAATGGTTCTATATATGTGTGTGAGTGCGGGCATGTCTGCATATGTGTGGACAAACCAACTCTGAGGTTGCTTGGTTGCTCTGGTACGAGGGCAGTGGCACTAGGAATGTTTAGCGCTGTGAGAAGGCTACTTATTGGATATTTCATGCTTTTGTCTGGGAGGCTTTATTGCTGTAGTAGCCAGAGGAAATCCAGGGGTGAGCGGATTATCTCCCAGCTTATCCCAACAGTTCTAATATCACACCATTCACTCCCACAGCCCCTTATCTACAGGCGTGTCAATTTCTTTTCTTTGTTTTCTTTATTTTGGGTTACAAACTCCCTGTTTCCCCTCCTCCTCCTCTTCCGGATAGCCCGGCATTATCGCCACTCTTTTCCAGAGGGATAGAGCAGGGGGTAGAGAGAGAGCACTTGCTGTGAAATTCCCAGGAGAAGGTGGTGGCACCCCCCTCCCCCCAAGCCAGAGAAAACAGAGGGTGATGGAGAAGCAGGGAAGAGAAATAAACTCTCCTCCCCTGACTGCGCAACACCCTGGGAGCTAAAAATAAACAAAGCAGTGTGTCTCTGCACTGCCATTGTTTGGGTCACAGCTGGCATCAATGTCAACACATTAAAAACATATAATTAATAGATTCTGAGTTGACATTATTTAAACAATCCTTATGCCAGTGGTGTTTGGACAGTGGATTGTTTTGTCTGTTTGCAAGCATTCTACGGAGCCTCTGTCAGAATCAAGTGTGGGCTCTCACTCTGACTCAGCTCATAAGACTGTTTTACAAAATTGGACTGGTCATCCATTATTGAAGGATGAATGGTAATAATTTTTTTCAGACATACTTTGCACAGTCTGAATCCATTTTTATCTTATATGCAGTCAGAATGTGGTATTGAAATAGGGGGAAAGCCATTGCAAATGGTTTTGCTAACCTCCAAAAGAAACAAATACAATTCTTCCAGTCTCGCACATAATGGTGGCTACAACCTTACTCGAGCACTGTGGTTAAGAGTAAGCTTAGGAGAGTGGCTCGGTGAGGGTGGGGGTAAGATCCCTTAAAGGGAGAGTAGAAGAGGTAAGGGTCTGGCTCTAGTACAGCCTTCTGGTGGATGGCTGATGAAGCAGTCCACGGCCCTGCGAGAGCACATCTGAAAGTCTTTATGGAGAGGAAGTGGTGATTGTAAGCAGCCCCCAATCTTCCAAGCCCTCTGATCTCCCCCTCCTCTCTTCCCCTTCCCCCTGTTTATTTTTTTCTTTCTCTGTCCCCACCTTCCCTTCCCTCCTATGTTGTTAATCTCTCAGCTAGTTACCATGCAGACTTTAATAGACTGATAGGTTTTTCATGTTGTTGTGTGCAATCTTTAGTCCCTGATAAATACTTTGTATTTTAGCATTTCCCTTGTTTTCAAAGTGAAATTACTCCACATTTATTGCATTGCAGAAATCTGTCAGCACAGGCAGTGGCAATTATCCTTCTGATAAACTTGGTAACATGTTAAAATGTTGTAAAACTGCAAGAATGACACAAACTTTTGTTTGGATGTACTGATAGACAGCCAGTGTAGCCCCGTTTTCTGTTGATTCGTCTGCCTATGCCTTGCTCTGTGTATGTTGGCCTCTGTTTTGTTAGGTACACATACATTTTATGGCTTAGCGTTCAATGATATACTGTATCTTAACTCATCTTGGCCTGGCTCAGTAAAGGGGAAACTGTGTATTAGAAGTGGAGTGGCAGCAGATTAGTGTGAGGTCAACAGCTCAGCAGTCTGCTGCTGAGAAGTGATCTCATCTGAGTATAGGCACAGTGTGCCAGCTCTTACTGTAGTGCTGACCTCAGGAAGGTAGTTAACTACACATTAAAGGCAGAAAAAAACACACAGACTGGCAGGATTGATCCTCACTGTCCCCAAAAGGAGGGAGAATCACCTCCCTCTAGATAGGCTTTACCGCCTGGACTGAGTAAGTTTTACTAAAAGCCTGTAAATAACTTTACATCATGTGGTAGATCTTTAAAGATTGCATAACTTAGACATCGTTTGTAAAGTGACCTGTACTCTGTGCAGATGTCATTTCAAATTTATACCTGTAAGTTTATTGGGCATAGATGTTGTGCTTCACAGTTGAGCAAGCTGAAGGATGACACATCCACAGCTGTATCAATTGGCTTACTGTTTTCCTTGTCATTTCCACAGCTATGGAAAAGCTGCGTTTTGTCTGGAGGAGCTGATGATGACCAATCCTCACAATCACTTGTACTGTGAGCAGTACGCTGAGGTAGGTACCCGCCTGGATGTCCGTCATCAAGCATGGGGGCAACTGTGGAATAAATATTAGCCCTGTGTGAATGGTGCCTCTCTGTAACACTTAGAGACACCGGCATATATTTTACGTCACTGGGAATATAGGCTCATGAATGGAGATGTGTTTACATGGGGTTGTCATGTACTGCTTATTCAGATGTCATGCTGTCATTGCCTGAGCTGCCATTTAGCACAGCTTATTGGCCGTGTTTAATGCCTCCTCACACAGGTGAAGTACACTCAGGGGGGGCTGGAAAACCTGGAGCTGTCCAGAAAGTATTTTGCCCAGGCACTGAGGCTGAACAACCGAAACATGAGGGCATTGTTTGGGCTGTACATGGTGAGTACTGTTTTGCATGGAGAGAAAAGTTGGAATGAAAGAGTGAGGGAAAAGAAAGAAGAAAAAAAACAACAGTTGAAACTTTTTTTGTAACTTTGTGGTTTGTCAAGGTTAAGCCTGGCCGCTGAGTGTGTCAAGCAAGACTTTGCTCTGTGTGTATCTGTGTGTGTGTGTGTGTGTAAGTGTGTTTTTGGGGGGAGTGAAGAAGGGGCTCTCAGACAGGTCAGCTCAGTGCTGACTCAGACGGTGAACTCCAGTGCTAGAAAAGTCTGCCCCTCTGGAGGTCTTTATTTTAGTAATAATACCCCTTCGGTGAGACTTTTTTTATGTTTATGACTTATATAAATAAAGTAGTCACAGAGTAAAAAAAGAGAAAAGAGCAAGAGAGGGAGAAAGTAGAACTGCTGCAAGCATTTTGTCACTGGCAAATTATCCAACCAGGTGCCAGTTTGATTGTAGTCTTGGCCCAACAGCCCTTTCATCTACATATTTGTTTAAACAGGATGTTGTCTGCTAGTGCCAATGCATCAAATGTAAGCGAGACTTGACATGAAAACACAAACGAAGAGGCACATGGAATAAGATGTGGAGAGGGGAAGTAGGTCTAACATAGAAAGCCCCAGTGTTTTCCTCTGTGCTGCACTGGGAGTCTTCAGGTAGTCCAAACACCTCATCGCAGCCCTTACCCTCTGAAAGCGCCCAGACTTGTGGAGTACAGGAGGAGCAGGGCAGGGTCAAACCAAGACATTTGCCTCTGTTAAATCTCACATTTGTATGGAGACAGAGCAGGCCTTGTATGGTTTCCTGACATCTCATCCACTGACACTTTGGTCCTTAATGGATGCTTCAGATGGGAGTTTACCCTGCACTAGTCACAGTTCTGTCTTAAAAGTGCGTTTTGCAGATTGTCAGATTGTCTCAGTGGTCCAGCTCTTGACAGGTGCAAGAGGTTCAGTGAAAGGACAGGAAACTTTCACCATCTCACACTGCCTTGAGTCAGACAGAGACAGGAACTGGTAGCACTGACCGTAGTTGGGTTGTGGGTAAGTTACTCACAACACTTGCATGGGGATTCCCCTCTATAATGGTGCAGGCTGTTATTCGGGGATAGCCTGTCTGGGTTGACATAATCTAAATTAAGGCTTCTTTTGAGTTAAAAAAAGAGAGCAATAAAGAATATGCTTACTGAAAAATACAGAAGCCAAACCATTTAATAGAAGAAACACAGCCAGGTTGATTGGTGTGTAGTTAAAGTTTCAGCGCACTGGTAGGATGGGCTTTGAAGTGCAGGCAGAGTGAACCCGCTGGGGTTTGCTGTGTGGAGATGATGGCATGAACATGGGAAAGACACAGGATTTGTGGTTCGGAGGGGAGCTGTCGGGGCAGGCAGAGACTGTGATTCACACAGGGCTCCTCTCACTTTTTTTTTTTTTTTTCCTCGAAGACATACAAGGTCCTTTCATCGCACGGAATCGATGGTGTTGGAGAAATTAGGCCCTGTTAAGTGACAATTTACGTATGAAGCATTAAAGTACTCACTTTTTCCTCCTCATAAATGATTTCTCCTGTGTCATCAGACCAAGGTCTGTTTTTTCTCTTCATTCTGCCACAATGACTAGTGGAGTGGTAGAGGGTAAGAGTGGTTGCACATTCATCTCAATTATGCTTTTATTGCTGTTTCACCAAGTTTTGATATAAGAACACCCCTTCCCCTGTTCCCTCCTTTGCTGCTTCTTCCCCTTTTCTGTTTTTCCTCTAGTCTGCCAGTCACATTGCTGCAAGTCCAAAAGTTAGTGCCAAGGTGAAAAAGGACAATATGAAGTATGCTGCTTGGGCTGCCTCTCAGATAAATAGAGCCTATAAGGTAAGTCACATATGCATTTTTATGGCTGGATGATCTAGCTTCCTGATATATTTTTTTCTTGCCATTACTCATGTCTCTCCTCTACATCTTTGGAGTCTCTAACTTCCAGTGAAAGAAATCTTTTGCTTTTTCCCACATCCCTCTTCATTTTGCCAGACAGTGAAAACCACCAATCATATTATCTTATGACTCTTCTGTTGTGTTTTAGCTTTCATGGAGGATTTGCACACAATATCCAGACATCCAAAAATCCCCTTATTTGCATAGTATGTGAAAAGCATTCACCACCACCACCAAATGACCCTAAAATGCACGGCAGCCCTAAAAAATGCCTTTGACTTGCAGTGTTTTTTAATAACTACCCTTGCGTCTTATGGTGTGTCTGTGCACATTTTCTGTTCAAGTGTTAATTCAGGGCCACAGTGTCTGTTAGGACTTTATTCCACACCCTGGTTTCACAGATGAGCGTCTTGCAGAGCCACTAGTTGATTTTACAGAGACATCTTCAAAAAAAGGCCGTGGAATTAATTGGTTTTCAAGTGAGGCTCAGTGGACGTAAAGTGTGTATGAACTTTATGTAGAGGGTCACCAGCAAATATACAAGTTTACTTATAGAAATTAATGTTATTTCTTAATCTGCAAATTATCTTACATATACTTATCTACTAAGTTAAACACTTAATACTATAGTAATTGATATAAACACATTTCCACAGATAGACATCTCTAAATCTAATAAATGGGGGTCGGTGAACTCATGTTTATTCAGTTTGGGATCCGTGAAAAGAAGAATTTCAGGATCCCCGAGGTAAGCATAGAGTAACAAAGTGGGAAAACAAGTGAGATTAAGGATGAAAATGTTTGTTTGCATGTCTGCTCGCATATGGCAGTGCAAGGAGGGGAAAAAGTGAGAAGCTGCTCATATGGTATCACTAAAATGGTTTATGCCGTTGTCCTGGCAACACAAGTAAAAAAGCATATTTAAAAGACATCTTATTTGCCATGCAGGCCATATGTGTTGCTTATTTGGGCACCGACAGTTAAACATGTAATAAGCTGTTCCTTGCTCGACATGTGTGGGTCCTGTTGAGAGAGAGAGAGACTCCCCACTGAGCCCCTAAAGACCTCGTCTCACCACACTCATAGACACATTTCACATGTTGAGCACTCAGACAAGTATGAGGGTTCTGCTGGAAAAAGTGGGTATGTGAGTAACGTCACGGTGAATATTTGTGCTCCTTTGGAGCTTCTGTAAAGATGTCATGGAACAGCTTTCAGCCTATTTGACTGTTTAGGTTTGAGGTAATATGGATTGAACTGTCAATACTGAAGGGATGTCATTTTTTTTTGTTTAGCTTTGCACTTAGTAAAATATGAAGCTTTAAATCTTCTTTAATAATAGAAAAAATGTAGAGGTTGTTCGGTCAACAAAATAAGTCAATCAGATGTTTCAATTGATGTCCAGCTGACACTACTCCACTTTGATCTTTCATCAGTATACTCACTAACCTTACCTCGCTGTCTTAGAGAGCCTTTGATCCCAGCAGGGGACAAGAGGAATTTCTCAACCTGCTAACTTTAAATAATAAATCAGAGGCCAAATGGAGGGAGAGGGAGAAGTGTGAAAAATGAAAATGATATTTAGAGGGAGCTTGGCAGCATCTAAATATTTCAAGAAAATAATTAAGGGTCTGAGGCATCAGGCTTTGACAGGACAGCTGAAGTTAAGTGGAAGCACAAGGATAAGCATACCCAGTAGCGTAGCATATGTTTTACTTGCTAAAATATTTTTTATATTGCCAAGGAGGTGTGGGAGAGGGTTTTACCCACAGCCATAGAACACACATGTGTGTGTGGTGTTGTTGGCTGTAATAAATCAAATAGATAGTTGTTTACTACCCAGACACTGCCTTACATGACTATAGACAGTTCAATGTGCAGTCAACACGTGCAAGTATCTTCAAAAAAAGATTTTTATAAAAAACAAAGTTAATTCTGATTTAACTAGTTCTGCATCAATTCCGTATTGTGGAACACATTTATCCCAACACTTTTATCCTCACTCCTTTAAATTTATCATCGCGACTTAAGTTCTAGTCAGTGTCAGGGAAGTTAATATGGGCCCTCTGACAGGCAGGCCATACTGCAGGGACTCAGAGAAAAATAGTTTCGGTAAAGTTGGTATGATGACAGATTGAAATACTTCAGCTACTCTAACAGGCCAGGAGACAAAGTGTAAGTGTTTAGGTTTTGACTTCTTGTGGTTTTGACCCCCTGGTGATGATAATGAGATACCTCAGTCAGTCACACTTTTGTCCACCAGGGAACATGATTTGAGCTTCACCCCGCCCCTCCCCTTCTGCTCTGGCTGCTCTCAAACCTCTTGTATTTGTTGCCTGGTAATAATGAGGTTGTACTTAGATAAAACAGTGTGTGTTTGCAAGCCCGGCAGCAAGCACACGTGTGCTTGTAGATGTTTTTCTTGTAGTTGAGACAAGTTAAATGAGAAAGCATAAGGTTAGCCGCCTCCATTTTTTTTCACTCCCCACCTCATGTTAAATGACTTCTGAGATCTTTAAAAGGGAGTGGTGGCAGTGTGGGCCTCTGTCAGACAGCTGCAGGCTGCTGTGAGTTTGTGCTGGCTGATTGATGGCCCCTTTAAAGCGCTGATCGTGTCAGTCGTCCACTTTTATTAGGCCCAAGTACCTGGTGATTGTCATACCTCAGTGAGAGAAAAAGGTGGGCAGGTGAGTGCAAGTGGGAGCAGACGTCAGGGAGAGGTCATGACTGACTGGGGCCCCATTGAAGAAAAAAAAAAGTAATTACCTTAGCGGGGTCAGTTGACATGTAAAAGACGTGGAGATATGAGAGCTATAGGTATTGGGGGTTTCAAAGCAGCACTACATGGCCTGTCCTCTTGCCCTTACTCTCTAACAGATTCTCCGATTAGCTTCTCTGTCACGGACAGCAGGCTCCCACTGCGTCATGACTCTATTATCAAATGCTCTAAATAGATGTAGAGCTGTCTGATCTGCTCCTACTGTTGTAGAACAGGGCAGGAGTTAATGTGGTGGTCTCACCTCAGGCTGAGGAGATAATTGACTACCGGGCCCGGGGTAATGGCGCATTAGGCAGCCAGGCAATGAAATGCACTGATCATTATTGCTAGCCTCACCACACAGACACACACACACCCTAAATCTAGAAGAATGAGTCACACTTGGAAATTACATAGCCAAATGCACACCTTAGCCAACTGCCCTCCCTAAGTTATAGTTTGGCAAAAGAGGAAGGAAAAAAACTTTTGCCATGGAAATACAGTATAGGCTAGGTTAGGCTTAGGTTCCTGTTTGTTAGAAGTCTGAGTAGGACCAAAGGTTAAATGAATAAATGCCTCTCAGCATTAAAAGCATTACTTGATGTTGAACAAAGGCTTTAGTGTTGCCTGTTTTTCTGAGTTATTCCCCAAATAAATAAATTGTAGAGGAGGGACTGTGTGTGGTTTTGGAAGAATGCTGAGATGGTCTTGGTGAGGACACGAGACCAAATTTTTTTCAGCCGGCCAAGTGTTTGTTTCAAGTTTTGAAATTGTTGTTTATAATTTGCATGTGTTGCTTTGGTCTGATCAAGTGTGCACACTATTCCATGGGATACATGGACACAGAAAGTGCTTCCTTTTGCATAGGAAACGGTAGCATTAAAACAGTTTCCCCTGCCTGTGTTTGACTCTGAGTAAGGTTTGTCAAAGTGATTCAATTGAAAGAACCACACAATTCCGATGCCTTCTGCTTGTCCTTTGCTGCTTAGCTGTGTTGCAGTTTTTGCTAATATATCTGCAGTGCTTCTACACAGCAGCACATTTATATGATTATATGATTATTGATATAATTCTGTCTCATAGGAGCTGGCAGAAAGTGTGTTTAACATATGGTTGCAATGATGAAAACTGAAAAAAAATTAGGAAAACCATGCATCAGACTGGACTTATATCTTACATTTAAACTCGCGCCAGTTAGTTACATTAACTGTGAAGTATCATTTTCAATTCCTTTAGAAAGATCTTATGGAGATTTATATTCATCTATAAATCTGTGTGAAGCGAGGTTAATTAGACTGACCCTTTATTATATCCCTGGTCCCCTGCCCAAGGTTAAGGAAGTTGTCTCTCTTTGGTATTTTTCGAGGGGATGTCTTGCCTGTTACAAAGTCTAATTGGGAAGGAAAAGTGTGTGCCCATATGTGCACGCATGAGTAATCCTGGATGTGTTTGTGAATTATATTTTGCGGCACTTCCTGTGAAACCCTTTGGACACAGTGCATAAATTAGATAGGAGCGGTACGTACTCCTGTACTAGAGGCCATGGAAGTGGACTAATCATGTAGGCATCCTGTCTTGTAGCTCTCACGCACGGAGAACTTAAAATGGCACTTATGCAACAGTCGTGGAAAACTCCTTGGATTAGATTATTTTACATCCCAAAACCTGTTCACAATTCTGTTAAATGACCACTGTTGTCACTAAAGTTTTGCTGTGGATTGGCCTCTGTACCCACGCCTACACAATCACCTATTGCCCCTAACCAAGTAAATTTGATTAAATTTATTATAATTTAACATGTTTTTTCCTAATAAATACTTTATCTGAACGCTTAAAGGGGCTAAAAACACATCCACTCTTTCTTTCTCATTGAGAAATTCTGATCTATGAATCTAAGATCTTGTGCCCCGCCCATCGGGACTGGTTTGACCACTGAAAGAACAGTGCAAATTAAGATGGCAAATGTTAGGGTTGGAATGGAGGTTATTCAGCCATAAATGTTCCAGATGAAGATTCTGTTGTGCACCAATATGTGCAATTAGCACACATATCAGAGTGGTAAGTGGAGTCAGCAAAGGCTTTTCTATATGTTCCTTCCTTTGTGGCCACCCACCACAATGTCAGCATTATCTTAATATTTTTGGAGCTGTGCATTTTGGAATCCTCGCTCTCTCTGACAAATGCAATAGAATTTAAAATGAACAGCAGTGTGTATTATGCTGTGATTTAGTCTAAAGATGAAGAGAATTAGAAAAATCAGACAGAAACCTCACATTTAACAAGTACAAGCAAAGCTCGTACTCATTTGACAAGTTTGACATTAAAGCAAACATCAATAGAAACACACTTTTAAACAATAAATACTATATATTCTCTTGGTGTTTCTTGTATTGCAAACTGCAATGTTTCTGTCATGTGCAAGTTTGACATTCAATTGCTTTGGCTGGCAAAGAGACCTAATGAGCTGATGTTCTTTTTTCCCCTCTGCTCCTCTCCATCTCACTCTGTGTCTCTCTGTCTTTCACCCTCTCTGTCTCCAATCTTCAGCTGGCCGGCCGTGGAACCAAGGAGAACAAATGCTCCATGAAAGCGGTGGAAGAGATGCTGGAGTCCATGCAGATCACCATGTCCTAGACACTGTCATCCATGCCTTCCCTCTTCCCTTCTGTTTATACACAGCCACTTGGAGCAACATGGCAGCTCAAATAGCCTTGCAATGTGACCAGAACCAGATCTCTAACTTATTTTTTTCCTTAATCCCTTTAAGTTGGGTTCTGTAATTGATTAAACTTGACATGGACAATGGAAGACATTGATTTCCCCACCCATCTGGAAAATACAACAGCAGTTCCCAGATACTCTAACTTTTTTTGAAGAAGTTCTACTTAGCATTTGAATATAGCTGTGATTCCCCCCAGACTGAATTATACTGTCAATTTGAACTAATATCACTAACTAGCACATCCACATCCAGGCTAAAACTCTGACCAGGAGATATGACAAGCTGTACAGTAAATGCTATTTGTAAAGACAAAGGTGAGTTTTCACCTGTCTGCACTGAGGTCTTTAATTGTTTCCATACTGTCTGTAAATTAAACTTCCTTATCTAATATTTTTTTTTCTTTTCTCTAATCTATTAAAATATTGTAATAAAAACTAGGATCAATGGCCGAGTTGAAGTACATTTTCTTCATGAGTGTTTTACCAGCAGAGAGCACAGTTAGCCGGTTGTTTTTTGGATTTCCATGTATCTAAATAGTCATGTTTTCCCCAGTAGTGAAATATTGACACTTTTGAACCTGCTATAATTATCTTGGATAAGGATGAGAGACATTTGTCATTATGAGGGCTGCAGTGGTAACAGCAGGGACGTAAAAAAAGGACTTGTTCTTCCACAGTGATTCCAGCTGCGAAATCCTGCCTTTCAATTACCCCGGACAGCAGCTGAACCAACTTCGGCACATTGAAGAACACCTCTGTCATTTCAGTTTAGAGAGCCTCAGAGATCGCTGCCAGTAATTAACACGCCACAAGTTGGAAAGTAAAAAAAAAAAGTTTTCATGAATTGGGGAACTTTCATGACAGATGGGGAAGAAAGACATCTTAGTACTGTGAGAGGCTGGTTTCCTCTGCTGCTCGAGCAGTACACTCAGTTCACTGGGTTCTGTAATTATTGAATCTGAATTGATCCACATGATCATCTTAAGTTGTCACTCACCCATGCAGGGTCAGCTGTTACATCCATTTCTTTTGTTTATTAAGTCATGGCAATTGTCTCATAATTTTAACTCTTCGACTGATGGAAAACTTGAGTGTTGAGTTTATGTTCTTTTTTGGACGCCTTTTAAATTGAGAGAGGTCACAACTCAAAGCCCGGAGTGTGGAAAGCCTGTTTCTCAAGTTTTTAATACTCTCTGGCCTTGGTCAGTGGATGAATGTGTCTGCATTTGATTTGCCTCACCAATCTGGCGGAACCAATGAAAGCCAGGGGACGTTTGAGCATAAACTGACTTGAGTTATTTTTACAGGAAAAGGGCTGAGGCTAAATGAAGCTCTTTTTGAAGAGTTACAGGGTGAAAGCAGTTTGATTTGAGGCTGAGTGATTCTTTTTTGTTGTAGCTCCCATGTCAATATTGCTGTACTTGGAAAGATTTATGAACTTGTGAAAGGGTAATAAAGGTTATCAATCCGTTTGACGGTTCATCAATAAGAGATGTTGTTATTCAGTGCCAAGTATACTGAGGCAATAGTGCCATCTGTAGTCTTGATGAAGAATGTGACTGTGTAAACTCATGGCTCTATGCAGCCATCAGTGAACGTATGCGCCTGGATGTGGACTGTTATTGTCCAGTAACAAGCATCATCTGAACCTATATGGAATGTTATTTTCTGCCTGTCTGCATCTCTTATGTGCTGAGCAAGAAAAAAAGTGGGTTACGCACCATTTATCGGTCATGAATTCTGATAAACCTTTTCCTTGCGTTCAGCTGTGCTATCCAAACATATCCTTGTAAAGTCAAGAAAAATAGCACATTGGCCCTGCTGTGTGTTGCTCCTCACTCTCCTCACTGTTTACACACACCTCCAGCTCCTGACAGCCTTTTCAACATTTGTCCCAGTGGCTCAGAGCTTATGAACATCTTGTCTTGTTCCTACCTGGACAGACAAGCCATAAAAATGGACAGAGGAAGATGAGAAGGGAACAGTCTAACCCCAGTAAGCCCTTGGATAAGTTCAGTGTGTAGAGTACTGGCTGTTAGTGCTCCCCATAATCCTGGATTCCCTGGGAGATTAGCCCCTGAGGAGGGTTTGCTTGTCCATGACTGCTCTGTAGTGGCCAGGTTAGCTTTGTGATGAGAAGCTTAGTCAGGGATAGAGCCTTGCCTGATCAGTCTATTAATCAAAAGCAGTGGTGCTGATGGTTATTTGCAGCTGCACAAGGCTTGTATGAGGGACTTGAAATATTTCATTGTGTAAAAACTCAGTGTTTGTCTTTTTGGCAATATGTATTTCTTTTACATGAAACTTTATAACAGGGCACATGGTCCAAATCCTTTCATTTCAGATTGCTTGCATATATCATTGAGCTGACAGCTCATCAGGATAACTGACAAATGCTGGGCCAAGAGGAAAGAAGTTTTGATTTGTCTTCAAAAAGTGCTGTTTACGGTAAATTCTTCACCATCATATTTCACCACTTGACTGTGGAAATAAGAATTAAGCTCACAGTGAGAGGAAAAGATGCTCTTGAAAGATAGTTGTGCATTAAAACTAATGTAAGTCTTGCTATGATGGCTCAGTCCAACACCTTGATTCAGAATAACATAACAACTACTTGATGGATGATATCTGGGCAATTAAATCGAATACAAATGGACTTTGTCATTTTGTCAGCGTAGACGTTTTGCCTCTTATCCAAGGGGCTTCATCATTTATGTGCATAAACTGACATGGTACAATTGCTAACCTATAACCAAAGAACAACAATGTCCCTAGAAATGGGTACACAGAGGCCCTGACATGGCCCTTAACTCTTGGTGTTATTTGAAGCAGAGGAGGATGCTAGTGTAAAACCCAAAGGAGATCAAAGTTATAAGAAGAGACAGTTTCACTTAGGGTGGCAGTCTGAAGAACTGAAAGTACAAGGAAGTGCACTGCTGTCAGATAGAGGGAGAAGCAAACAGCTACATGATGCTCAGGACCAGAGCAGGAGCAAGCATGTTTCCCAAGGTGAGGGAGTGAATGGAAAGGGAGAGCAGTGCTCCAGCTCACTCATCCATCTCTGTCCATTTCAGGGGGAGAGGTTTGGGAGAGCTAAAGATGGATGAGGCATGCAGTGCTAAATCCTACCCCGTCCAGTCACACAAACAGGTCTGGTGATGAAAAAGTGTTTTGGCTACGAGCAGGGAAGGCCCAACCCTATCCCTTTTTCTGGGAATGGAGGTATAGGAGAAGCAGAGAGTTGGACTGGTGAAGATGGATCAGTCAAATAACACCTGACATGTAAAAGAGAGTTTTGAGAACAAGCAATTTGCATTCCAGAACTCAATTCTGAAATTCAAAATAATCTGCAACTCTTGAGCTTCCAAGCATTTGATCCATTTCAATTAGCTTTGAATATTAATACACATAAATTTTAATAAATGCACATTCATTGATTCCAGTGTATTAGCATAGATTTACTTGGCTTGTCAGGTCAAGTTAACTCTGTCTTTGTGATAAAATTTATTTTGTGGAAAGTTGTGTTTGACAAGCATGAATTCATTAAAGGACCAACATTGGATGCAGTTCAGAGTGTTGACCACATCTCACTCATGCGTCCTACACAGGACAGTGAGAGCATCTTGACTGCTTCACTATATACTGCTGGAGGTGAGTGCTTATGTGGAAGAGGAAGATGTGTATTTCATCATAAAGTGCAAGCATTGCATATGAAGAGGTAAGATCATCTGGCAAAGTGGTCATTGCACAATATATGCTTTCTGATCCAGTCTTATTTTTCCCCTACAGACTTGCACCAACATGAGTTCTAACTTAATTTTTTCTCCAAGGGCTTCGATGCTGGGAAATAATTTCCTCTCAAGGCAAGAGAACATCCCTGAGAAAAGTGTGTGTGTGTGTGTGTGTGTGTGTGTGTGTGTGTGTGTGTGTGTGTGTGTGTGTGTGTGTGTGTGTGTGTG
>JAQNCA010000030.1:16968629-16993643 GCA_029783725.1 Acanthurus tractus
TGTGTGTGTGTGTGTGTGTGTGTGTGTGTGTGTGTGTGTGTGTGTGTGTGTGTGTGTGTGTGTGTGTGTGTTTGGAAGTTTAGAAAAGAGGCAGAGAATGTGTGGTTATGAGAGTGTGATTATTAAAGTGCAGACAATGTGCAGGCATGCCTTTGTGTCAGCTTGAGTTTGTGTGTGCATGTGAGTGAGAGTGTGTCTGTGTGTGTGTGTGAGAGACCTCTTGGTAATTTTAACAATATGAAGAGCTTTTGCCCGTGGAATTAAAACTATTGGCTTCAGGCAATGCTTGTACTCCTAAGCCTCTTGACCAGGAGGCTCCAGACTGCTGCGATCTTCTTCCAGAGGATATTCTGTGGCCTCCAAAGGCCTTTCTGGTTGTTGCGACGGCTTCTCAGCTCCAGGCTCTCTGGCAGGAGCCACGGCCATGCACATGTTGAGGCTGCATCCTGTCTGAGAACTCCGTCACAGTGTAGGGCATGTGTCAAATCGGAAAGGGGCAAGTTGCTGGCTCCATTAGAGTTTTTCTTTCCAGCACAGGCTTCCCAAACCACAAATCCCTTCTCAGAGTGTCTTCTCAGCCAGAATGCACAGGCTTACACCACACAAGGCCTGGGGCCTAATTACAAAAATGAGGGAAAACCAGAAATGGTTACTGATTGAGCTTCCTGGGTGAATGTTAATTGCAACCAAAGATGGATATTTAATACCCAGAGGTGGATGCAACAGACTGGGAATGTGTGAAAGCAAAGGAGGTTTGGGATTTTCCAGGCTAAGCTTTACAGGGGTTTTGAATACGTACAAGCTGTAACGTGTTTATTCTATAGGCATCGTGAGACACGTCATCTGTGTACACTGACATGACACCGTCCAGGAATGGTAAACCAAGCTTTACAACAGTGCTGGATTCAAAGGCTTTCTCAGGCATTTTTCCAAACCTCATTCATACTAGGAACAATGGTACACATATTCCTCCAGATTGCAGTGGTAATGCTGTGTAAATGCTTTCTACCCCCCCTTGCCTTCAATATCAAATGTTACAGCTACAGTAACATCTATGTTTTCTTTTGCTGAGTAAATGTCATCATGATGTCATCATGATGTCATAATGTCGGCGTAGGTTGCACCAAACATCTCTGAGAAAGATTAATAGGATCCATCAACTTGCAGACAATGGCAACAGATAAACCAGTTTAACACAAATTATGATTCAAGATACTTGGCTACTTAATAAATGTTAAGTTGTGACCTAAAACCCACTTAGTTGTCGACAGTTAGTTACCATAGTTTTAGCATACATGCTAGTCCTAGTCTGTAAACAATGCAGAGCATGGGGGCAACCAGCGCCTATTTGTCACATGTTACTTCTGGAAGTCTTTGCAATGGAAGAGCCTGCAGTTTCCAAGACTGAGGAAGGCACATTACAAGAGCGCAAACAAGGGCATGCAGGTGGTTTTCTTTGAAATTTGTGGGGGTTATGCGCTGTCACTTTGTCCTCCAGGGTACAACTGTAAATGCTAAAAGAATTTGGAAACTCAGACATCGTTTCCCACTACCCCTCCTCACCGGATTTGGCTTGTGACTTCTATTGTGCTCCAAACAGAAATTTGGTCTATGGGTTGTAGCCATGGACCCAATTTAACCTTGGATTTGGATCAAATCCTGAGGGAGAAGGACACCATCATCTAACACAATAACATAATTGTTTACCACCACCAGTCACCAGTTTAAAAGATAACTAGCAGGCGTTATATTACAAAAATGTTAAAGCTAGTAATTTCGGATGACTGTACCACAAGCTGTGTGTGTGCGTGTTAGGGCAGCACTAGCTATCAATATTATCTTGCTGCAGTGTTAGCTGAGCACCTGTGATGAGTAACAAATTGTAATAGTTTTTTGTTTCACTATGTATATCTGATGTTTTACAGTCAATGACAATAAAGTTTAATTTTTTAAACAAATCACTCATAACGAGTTGTGTCCAAGGCCAGTCAATTTGAAAACACTGGCACTAAACAAATCTTTCAAAAATAATTTCTTGTATGTTTTGTGTAAAATTCATGTCAAAGGTAAAGAGTAATGTCAAAAAAATTAAAATCAAAGTTAAACTTATGCAGAAATATCAAGTGATGCAGGCTCAGAGGGCATTTCAAGGTCATGAGGGAAGATGCCCCTTGAAAAGATTTTAGACCAGACTTGTGCTCTGTTATAAATTATTAAATAAATAAATACTCTCTAAATGTGTTTACATGGACAGGCCTTGTGTACTATGTCATGTACATTTTTAAAGAATATAGCTATTGTTTTCGAAGAGAGGGACATCTTACCCTAAATAACCCAGCAATAATAACAACCATGACTGGATTCATACTGTCGCTTTAAGGATATTCTTTCTTTTGATACTTCATGTTGGGCTGAGGAAACTTACAAACATTCAACTTCATAGCAAAAAGAACCTAAACACTTTCTCGGCCACTGCATGCTGCTCATTCCTGATTCAGCATTCCTCTACCTGTTTCATTTTGAAGCCCTGAGCTGAGATCCTTTGCTTAATTCCAAAGCATTTAGAAGCTCTAACTTCAACAAAAAATCCCCCTTTTAGTTATCTCCTGCAATCATTACTAATTACATCCATATGTGCTCATAAGAGCTGCTTTCATGCATGATTTCGTTTATCAGTTGGTTGGTTCTTCCATTCTCATGGTAGCCATCTGTCTCCTCCTCCGTCTCTGGGGTGTTTGTTCACTGTTAATTTCCCCAACTAATAAATGGCTAACATGGAGGGGTTTAAAAAACACAAGGATCCCAACTGACTTAGCCTGGTGTTGTTCAGTGTGTGTAAATTATGGCATCAGTGAGAGATTCAAACATGCATCTGCAGGACGTTCTGTGGTCTGCTGACTCCTTTTACTACATTGCTTCCCTGACTGTTCACTTGCTGTCTGATTTTGCAGTGTAGTAAGGTCATCGTATTACATCCTTTTTTCACGTATATAGTCAAAACTCATCACTCTCTGTGCCTTTGACAAGACCTGTAATAGGCACAAAAACATACGGTACTTCCTCTGTTTTGAACGATAAGGGAAATTTTCAAGTAGCCTTTTCCGATGGATGGGAATGAACTCTATCGTGGTTATTGCCACGTACAATTTTATGTGCGGTCACGCACACACATGCACCAATGGATCCTCGTGTCACACACATACACACACATGCACACACATCATTCTCGTCAGTGTAAACTTGGCAGGCTAGCAATACTACCATCTGCTTGTGGGGAGAGGGATATGGCTGGCGGACAACCACAAACAGCCAAGGTAATAGTGATGGGTTCCACTCAGTCTCTATCTCCCAGACAGCAGTAGACTCCTCATTCCACAGAGCTTGGACTTTGGACAACATGAGCCACGGCACAACGACAAAGTGCTTCTCCAGTTCGCTGGCAGCTACTGTAACATTTCTCAGGCATTTACGTAGCTCTGTGTAAACCAAACAGAATCTCTTATTCATACAGTTCTTACCCATGTAAATCTTGGAGCCAGTTTCCGCCAATAATTCCAGGTAGGGATTTTTTTTTAATAAACGTTAATTGGGGGGAGAGGTCTGCATGTAAAGATTCTATGCTCTTGGAGCCACATAAAGTATGGAAAAGAAACACACAGAGAGAAAGCTTGAACTGTGAGGTATAGCCAACAGACTAATAGAAAAACAGAAAAACAAAATAAAAGAACTCAGTTTATGAGTTGGGTCCTAAAACAAATGAACAGTCAGAATTAATGCCAGAGGATAAAAAGCTTAGGCTACAAATTCATTACCTATGGCAGTATTTTAACAGACACTTTGTTCATCTGGACCGACGACAGCAAAAACTCTTAATTATGCATTTCTCTATTTTAGGAACACTGAAACATTCAGATATTCATAGAGTCACTAATGATCTGGCTTTGAGGGATCACATTAAAGTTACAGGCGTCTGTCCAACACCACGTTTCTTTAATCTAATGTACAGTAGGTGTACATTCTCACATATAAATCATTACATTTCCTATATCGAATGACAAGGCTGATCAGCTAAATTGTGGTTGCCCCTGTGACCCTCCCTCAATATTAGTGTTGGCTAAAGTTTGCAAGTTTTTCTTCAGTTTCCTAAGGAGCCAAACCATAGAGTGTAATTCCACCACATATTCCTCTTAGGTCAAAGTGGGTTCTTTCACATGAAAACACATTATATAGGTGCTGTATGGAGGATCTCCACAGTCCCTCTCATTGCAGCTAACTATAACGTATTCAACACTGCAGATTGAATTGCACCACGTAAAAAGCATAATGCATTATAGTCAATATATTGGCAGAGGTCCACTTAGTCCATTCTTAATTATTCATTAGTTATGCATCAAAGGCAGCGTGCAGAGGGAATACTTACATGCACCACGGAGGCAAACAACAAATATACTTCTTACAATAGTTCTGGATCAGGAATGCTTCCACAGGTTTCTTGGCCTTTTAAAAAGAAATGGGTGGCTCATAGTAAAGAACCTGCAGCTCCCCTTGGTTTTACTGAGATTTATAGTGAGTTTGAGCTCATTGTCAAGAGGCTGCAGCTTTACTGTTTTGGTTCACTCTCACTGTTCTTATGGAGTCATTCTTCAGGCAGCTGTATCAGCAAAAAAAAAAGCTATAAAAACCATATGTACACTACCTGCCCTGCAATGTACAAGAGAGAGATCGATAGCGACGAGCTGGTGAATATAGCAGAACATATCACCAGTACTAAACAGTTGTCTGAATACAATATTGAAAACTGTACCTGCACAATATGTTATTTCTGCTTGATGTTTCTTATCAATAAACAAATCCCATGATCACACACTGCTTCTAGAAGTCATGACTTTTAGAAGCAGTGTGTTACCCAGAAAGTTAGCAACAAAATAAAATACCTTGTTACCTTGAACAAAAATTGCAGCTTTTTTGTGTAAACATGTGTGGAAACACTTGGGATGATGTAATTGAACAAAACAAGGATATAGTCATTTTAGGTATTATCGTATGAAATTGTTTAATCTCATATGTTTGAGTACAATTTTGTGCTGCTTAAAATATACTTGATTATTTCCAGTTTGAGTCAGATCCACTTAATACTTCTACATGATGCTTCTGCTTCTAATGATACCTAATTTAAGGTTTTACATTAAAAAACAAGATGAGATTGAACAAAATGCTTCCAACCTTTTCAGCTGGTGATCCTGTATTAGGCCTGCACGATTCAGGAAAAAATAGGAATCTCGATTTTTTAACTTTGAATTGAAATCATGATTTTCTACCACGATACTTTTCTCACCAACTGAAATGTTTATTGTACACATGAACTATGGTTCTCGGGTCCACTACTACGTGGGATTTCAGCAACATCCATTTTGCGTTCATTTGTTCACTGAGTTTTTCTTGCGATTAACGTTATTTCGGCAACGCCGTAGTCCCTCCTCAGAAACTTTCAACTCAACTATTTGATTCTGCGTGGCGTGGATCATGTGACCAAAAGGCGCTTTGTCATAGGATAAGGGAGAAGCCTTGGGGCGTTTGTTTACAACTCTGACACATGCCGCCGGCTCTTGGAAAAAAAATCGACGTAATTTAGAGATGAAATGGCATGTAGGGGTGAATCTACATCGAGGTTCTAAAATGATTAATCGTACAGGCCTATCCTGTATTATACTATTTTATACTATATAAAAATTCAGTGCCTGGATGGGCCGAGTTATGCAACGGAAGAACTACTTTGTACGATGTGTAACTTTACCATGTTTGAAGACAAAACTGTTTATAACCATTTGGGCCACACTTGAAGGCACGGAGGAAATTCCAACATAGGAAATGTATGTTTGTGTGTGAGTGATGGATGTGGGGTTCTGACATGCATTGCTGTTAAAGCATACTGACAGTTTCTGAACACATCTAACCCAAAAAAGGTTTTAAAACAGCCAAGATCAGAGAAAAATCGTGACTGTAAACTTGGGAAGCAGAACTTTGTTTTGTCATTTTAAATCACCTCAGATTTACTGTATCCTGTTACCTTTTTAGTGACCGTAAATCCCCCAGCTAGAATACAAAGTAGCTGACCAGCTATAGCACTAAAATGCTGCCTATGCATTACTGCCACTGTATTAACAATCTAATAAAGTAAAAGTAATATGATATTTCTGCAGAACTGGTGCTTTTGTTTTTGATGCTTCATTAATATAATTTGGAAATATATTTATGGTTTTACTTAAGTAGGATTTTGAATGTTTTTACCAATGATAGAGGACTTTTACTTTGATTTTATCAGTACCCTTACTGAAGTAGTGGATCTGAGTACTTGGTCCATCAGAGAATAACACAGTAAAAAGGTTCAAGGCCATCTTTTTGAGTAATATCATCACACAGGCTTTAGATGGAATTACTTATCTGACACCAGTGTGGATATTGCCACTATGTATCAGCACATCCAAAGAAGCATCAACCATACCACAACGAACAAAAAGAGGAGATCAGATTCTTCTTTAAGCTATCAAATTCTGCAAGGTCTAATGAAGTTTACCCTCTCTTTTGTCACTGAGACACTTTAGTTTTGCTCAATAATCTCAATCGCTGCTGCCTGCTCACATCAGGCCTGCTGTATTGTACAGCAGTGCAACACTTGTAAAGATATGGATAAGTAATGCATATCACATGGTGAATGATGCACCCTCATTAGCAGTGTAAGGTTTACTTTGTCGACTGTTTGTCAATAATTTGCTCTGGAGAGTTTGTGCAGTTTTTTTTTTCCCTCCCTGGAAAATAATCATTGATGTCAATTTGTTTCGTCATGGTGGACATGATTCCTTTGTGCACAGAGACTGTTTGGGTTTCCCTGCAGCCAAAACTGGGACTTTTTTCTTTTAAAAGGTCTCAACAAAATTATTAAGTTCCTTGACTTAGAGCATTACTGTTCTGCTCTTTTGTGTAGACACTTTCAACCTCTTATGAGAATTTTCTTTTTGCTGGAGTCTTATCAAGTCTTTAGAGGAGTAGAGTCTGCAAGTCTACCTGAAATACTTGAACACGGAACAGCATAACGCCTTGTCCTCCTCTAATTTACAATAAGAACAGATCATCTTGCAACAAATGGTTGCATAAACTAAGATTGTCTTATGTTTCATTGTTTGGGGTAACGCAAGTCAAAGAGCAATGAAGGAGGTTGGAAACATAACAAGATATAATGTGAATTACACTTTAATACATGATCTCATCTTCAAACATGTCAGCAGTAAGATAGATTTTCATCTGCAGTAGTGGCTGTTAAACCATGAAATCAACAAATCTCATGACGCCACGCTTCTCAACAACATTATCAAGCTAAACCTATTTTTTTCTTGTTTTGACAGAAATAGAATTTTGTATTTTAACATTTTTTTTATCATTAACTGTGACTACCTCAGTCAGTGTTTTTGTATCAGGTGATATTTAAAGTATTCAATGTATATTATATAATATCTATAGCGTAGTATAAATGTGTTATGCTTTCAAACTAAAATGTTCACATATTTTAACATATTCTCTCACTGTTCAATGCAAAAAACCTTCAACCTTGCTCTTGACCCCTCAGCTACTCCCCTCTCTTTCTACTTCTCACTCCTGTCTCCTCCTAATTCTTCACTCCTTAGCCCCTCCCTGCATCTCTTGCTGAAATGTGTATTATTTAATGCACAATTTCAACAATAGGGTCTCCCAGAATAGAAGGATTAGCAAAATATTCCTGATCTGTTCAGCTTTTTTAGATCTCCATTAGAGTTGAAAAAAAGAAAAAAATCAGGTTGCACTTACAGCGGTAGACCATTGGATGGCAGCATATAGGATAATCACTAGCATCCGCTGTGGTGGATGCTCATGAGCAACTATACCATAAAAACTTATATGTATAACGGAAAATGGCCTTTGGGTAGCAGTCCACTGTCCTCACCACTACCTTTCTTACTTCATATTGAAAAGAGGTAAAGGGACCCAAGCTGGTCCCTTTGGGCTGGGACTAGTTCTTGGAGATTAATGAGCGATATGCTACAGACAAACAGAGGCCCTCATTATTCAAACTGACAGACTGAGTGTTGGCACTTAAAGTACATAAATAACTCTGCTTGGTGATACATACCGTCCCATTACTTATCCCCACTGCTCCTCTGATGTCATTGCCACTGTCAACCAATCTGCCAAAATAAGAGCTACAGGGGCTGAATATTAGCAAGTTTTCCTCTAGGTTTGGATCAACTATTCCTTGTCCATTAACAGTAGAATTAAGAAAGCAAACAGTCTATCATCAAGAAACAGAGGAACAATGATATGTTCATGGCCGTCCAGTCCATTTTGTACCCAGTCATCCAGAACAGAGTCCCTGATCCAGCTCGCTGGCATCTCAGCTCACCCTCCTCTCTTCTTGTTGGCCGGCATCAGCCTGGAAATCAGGGATGCTGTCATTCATCATCAGCCAGTCAAGTGGGAAGCCAGAGCTTTATATGGAGCTTTATATGGATGCTGAAGTGGAGAAGGTTAGAATGACAACCAGCCAGCGACTGTGAATCCCCAGCTGCTCGTAGTGTTATTTTTAGCACTAGTAAAAAGTATACTGTTATGGTAGTAGTTTCAGTGTTGTCTGAGACTACCACTGCAACTGTTGTTGACACACTTTTTGGTCTGTTCTTTAAAATCTGAGCACAAGAGAGATGAAGTATTAACCTGGGTGTATTGACAGCTGTTAGACAATCTCCATTTTCCACTTTTAGGCCTCTCAACTCATGTTCTTGGTAGCAAAACAAATAAAGTCTATTCAAAATGGAGCCCATGTGTTGGCAGTAACATATTTCACACCATATTTGTATTTTAACACACTGACATTAAGCATATGCTCAGCAAGATTGCTTGCTGACAAAAATTCTGAGTTTTGCAATGGGTGATTCAAAGAAACAGCGCATTGCTTCACAAGCTTGTCTAACTGTGCCATCATTCTGGGGAATTTTGGGCCACTGTGGAGGCTGAAAGAATACAGAGAAGACTTATGTAAACGGACTTTATTTCCTTAATAAATAAAAGCACAACAGCTTGATTGAATTACATTAAATACGCACAAATTTTGAGAATAAATTTCCTTATGGAAGACCTGTGACATGTTTCATTCATTTATTCCCCAGCTGTACATAAATTGTGATCACAGGTCAAATTCACATTATTTCATAAGGCAATTATAGATTTTTTTAATTTTATTTTATGTTTTAATGAAATGCTTTTGCATGTTAAGCCATGGATTTCAGATGATGGATGTTCATATTAATGAAAAATCACTGTTGTAAAAACATGCAGTAAATATCTCGTCACAAAAGCTAATCTTTCTTGACAAAGTAAGACATATTAGATACCCTTTTGCTTTGAATTAATTGCTTAAGCAGCTGAAAAGCACAGTATTTTGGTCTTGTTTTGCTGTTGTTAAGGAGTCCATCTTTCTTGTCAGTTCACTGGTATCCTTATTATTTTGAGGCTGTAAGTAAACTTTCCTAACTGTAGTTGTAAAGTATTTATAAAGAGAAATTAAAGGCTATAGTGAAGATGAATTAGTCACTTAAGGTATATTGACAACTGATACTGTTTAGCGATTTCATACAAAAGGGAAGGCGACTGATGATACAATATGCATTTGCAATTTATTTTAAGAACGAGGACACCTTTCAAACTAAATAGAGTCACATGATCTTATTTGTCAGCAGCTGTTTTAAGCCTGTTTATTAATTCAAGATAGATAAAATGAGGTCAAAACATTAGCTCAGATTCTTGTTGATATGCAACAGTAAACCCAAATGTGTTAGGTGTTTTAACTGATTGCTCATTTAACAAATATTTAGTAAATCCAGTAAAGATGATATACTGTTGAGAATTCATGTTTTCTGCTGCTATATGCATGTATGAAACTATCACATCGCACAGCATAGGCATGTTTGGTCTGCACGAGGTCTGAGACAAGCTTGATTCGTTTCCTGACCGTGCAGAAACCAATTCTACGGCTGTCAAGGACCTTCAATAAATCTGATGGCTTTACACAGGAGCTGTCATATTGAAGTGAAGGCCTGTCTGACATACGAACATGATTTTGCTGCTGGTCTGTTAACATGATCTTTGCTAATAATTCGAGTCAAACCTGAGGATATTGTATTCATGCATTCTTAGAAAAGCATTTCATGTTTCTGAGAATAAACACGCAGTCACGCTTTTTAGCCATGAACACAGTGTTCTCTTCTGCAGCTTTTCTCCTTTTTCTTACAAAGCATGTCTAGGCCCTGGTTGACTGACACCACCACAGTCCACTATTGAGCTCACACCCTTGGATCCAAACACTTTCATTGGACTGCCTTTTTTCTTCACTGAGGCTTGGCAGTCGTGTCACACATGTACTGAACACAGTGTGATCATAGCGTTTCTACAAGCAGATCAGCCCTTTTGCTAATAAGGGTAAAAATAGCCAAGCTTGACAAGCACAGAGACACATCAGTTATGGTGTGAATGTAGGTCCAGTTTTTAATAACAACCAAATCCCAAATCTAATTCTGTAAAAGACCTGACATCCAAATGTGAATATAGGGTTTTGAGCAGCTGAACTGTATCTGCTATTGGCTAGCTCTTGGCAGTGATGTCATATTATAGGAGTGACATCAGTCAGTGGTTTAAAGACCAGCCAATTGAAGGTGAATAGTTGAGTTTACCATACAACGCTTTGCTTTTAAACAGATGGTTAATGACTTAAATAAGTTGCTGTGATGTTAAAGTCTTGTCATTTTCAGTTATATAAGACTCAGAGTCATCAGAAATGTTTGTGTCTCTGTTAGGTTGTGCTTAACAGCTAGCACATTTACTAGGACAACTAACATGTTAGCATTGAACAAGTAAACTGTATTAGTGTGTAAAGTGTATACATCTAGGTTTGGCATGGTACCATTCATTTGTTTGCTAATTAGTACTAAATATCAAGTTTAAGTAAGGCTCATGGCAAACAATGAAGTCACGAACCACACTAACAAATAGACAAACTGAAAGTTTGACCTTATGATCATAAAACATGAAAAATGAAACGCACTTATTACAGTTCATTGCATGGGGAATATTAACCTGCTGGCACAAGGGGCAAGAGAAAAGGTCAGAGGATCATCAAAGCCATTAGGATATTGTAGCTGGAATTCATGATTGTTCTTTGTCGTTGCAGATGTAGAGATATTTCCCTATATAAACTTTGAACTGCTGGTGTCCCTGAGGAGAAAAATGTGAGGGTCACCAAAGTGAATGGGTTGTCTCCACTGAGAACTGTGACTATCTGTATCAAATATTAAGGTAACCCATCAGATTGTTGTTGAGACATTCAAAACCCAGAACAAAGTGGTGGACACACTGAGGAACTGACCGGGTGATAGCCATCCCTAGAACCTCCATCCTTGGAAACTTTTAGTGGTGAATTCAATTGTGTTCATCCATTCAATTTTAAGGGCTGATTGGAAACTCTTGGCAGACATCTTGCACATTGTCTCGGGTATTGTAAAGGTCGTCTAAGGAGACCACCTATACAGTCTGCCTTGAAGCACCTTACAACTTCTTAACAATGAAATAGGCGGCGAATAAATGGACTGTAGCAGCCAGAGATGTTGGTGAGATTTGACCTGTTCCAGTCGTGTGGAATCTGTGAGAATGTGCTCAGGGTCTCCATGTCCAATTTGACTCCTGGAGAGTGCTTGGCTCAACTGCGAAAGGCTCTGAGCTGCTAAACAGAGCCATTAATGTTTGGTAGACGAGTGGTCTGGCCTCAGAGCCTCACTGAGCAACAGGGGTCCTGTGGTAGGAAGTCGTGGTCTGTAGAAGGCAGGCAAGGGGCCTGGGAAGCGTGAAGCCGAATACATATGGCCTGCTGACTGGACCAGACTACTAAAGAGATAAGGTGTCTGGGAAAATATGTGGACATTTTGGATTCGTCAAATTTTGAGACCACAGAAGGCGCAGAATCCCACTGTCTCACTCATCTTCCTCCAACAGACTCCTGATGAGCATAACCAAGAAATGGCTTTATATAGTATGTAAATGTTATTTCATCCTCTCCTTTATGCTTTCTGTCTGTTTTCAATGGAGAGCAGAAATGGGAATGGAGAGTTTATAATGAATGTATTGTGTCCACTGTTTATCCAGCAGGTCAGTGCACCATCATCTCCTGTTGTCTTAAATATGGGACCCCACTGTAGCTAATGCTAAGAATGATTGGCCGCTAAAGAAAGTCAGAGGAAAAATTTATTTCATTATCATTTGCAGTCTTAGATTTTGTGAATTTATGGCCATTGACTTTGGCTTACTATTGGTTAAAAACAGGCAAAAGTAAATTTTTGATATATTGTTGTTTTTTCAGTTTTAGTTTCAATCTTTGTCATGTTGCTATCATTGTACCTCTGTCATCCAAAGTCAATTTGGACTGAGGAAACAAGTTAAAACTAACTATTTTTCTAACCTTCATTGAAAGATGAATTATTGTAACAGTTGGAGATCAACTAATAATGTTTATAACTGAGCTTTAATTTTACTCCAATGAAAGTTTGATGTGTTTTGTCAGTGAAAGTTGAAATACATGGAAAAAAGCTTCCAAATATGTGACATTGTAAGTTATTATAAGTTAGGTAGCAGAAAAAAAACGTTTAGATTTGAAATATGTTGTCAATTTCTTTGAAATAAAGTCAGTTCTAAGGGGGTGGCCAACTAAGGTTGGCCAGATATTCATTAACAGCCTTATTTTAAAAAAGGCTTTTGGCAATTTACTGCAGGCATGTCCTGAGGTCAAACTTCTGCCTCAAAATTAACATCTGATCTTCATTGCTGGACAGATTGGTTTGTCTAAATGTAACTGCTGCCTCCGTGTATTTTTGGCCCTTTAACTACATGTCACACTTGCTATTTGCAAGAATGCTACTGTCCCACTTGCGTATCGAGTACAGAATGTAAATGCATTCTCAAGAGGTCGGACTTCATCTTCAAATTGTAAAATTCCCAAGATTTCAAGCTTGGATTTGATATGGCATTTATTGAGAAAAGCTTGCGGGTCTTCCCCTTCTTGTGTTTTTTCTCTGTATGAGCTGTGTGTCTGGGCAGAAGCTGTACTTGCTTTGGAGAGAAGCTACAGTTATCTCTTCAAACACATTCTGCATCTAAGAGGGTTTTCACCGGTGGTTGCATATGCTTTCAACTCTGACAAAATACCATAAATAACCTGCGGCCAACCTAAGAAGCCAGCTGCTAATTTGTTTACTTTCAACAGCAATGTTCCCTTTTATCGGATCTCTGTATATGGGGAGCTCCTGGCACCTGAAAAAAGTTTTCTTTGAGGTTAAGGGTCAGCCAGACTATCATCATCACCCCTGTGGCTCACTTTAGCCACACTGGACTGGATGGGGGGAAAGAACTCAAGCTGTGGTATGTCTGTATAATTTCTGGCGCACAGAGACAGCGATATCTTTGGAATAACGGCTGTGGCAAGCAGTGAGATGGGACCATGTATCAAATCTTGACTGATTTTATCATTACTTCTGTCTTCCTCTTTGTTCATTGTCATCTCATGAGATCAGCCATTCACTCATTGCCCCCCCCCCCCAACACACACACACAAACACACACACTTTCACATAATTTGAAGTCACTGCAGCCCTGAATTGTACATCTGCCTTACATAAATCAAATCAGTGGCATTACTTCAGGAGGCAGTGTATAAAATGTATAAAATGAAATACTCTTGGCCTTCAGGAGATGACTGATTCTGCTAGTTTCTTTTCCTCTTTCCCTTTCTCCACCCTTTTTTTCTGCCCTCTTCCATCCCCAAGGGAGAGGAGGAACATCTGAAGACGATCAGAGAGGGTAGACGCAAACCTCGTCATGCAGGGGCCCGACTGATGCCGCGACAGTACATCATATCTGTGGGGTCTCGGCAGGATGACTCATGCTGGGTTATATATTGGCCACAGCAGGGCTTCCGTTCTGGAGTTCGCCACACTTCTCAGAGGATCATCTTTCCAACCACCACAGGGCTAAATTCCACATGTGCGTGTTAACTTGTGTTATTTTCACTTAAAGCAGTGGGCAGAGTGGTGATGGACCAGCAGGTGTTATCTGCTACTTAAAAATTAAGACGCCTTTCCCTCCAAAAATGAGACTGATAAATAACTTAGGGCAAAGAGATTAAACTGACCAGGACAGAATTTGGGAAATACATGTAAAAAGTTGAGCTGGTACACATGCTCACATTAGGATTTCATGCAAATTCACTTTAAACTGTGAACTTAAATAAGGCCAAGGATGCTTTTTGCTTCTATTATGTTTACTTCGATGCCTCCATATTGAGCCAAATCCTTGTATACACATTATAATAACCATAAGTGAAGAACATCCTCTCGAGTATACTTTATTTTCAACCTGACCTCAGAACAGCCACTCTGAGCTGGCTTTTGGTCAACTCCAAACTACCATTATTTCAGTGTTAGTATACAAGACATTAGTATAATTTCTGTCTTCTCAAGGGGAGCAACTCGCTTAAATCACATCAAATTGGATGATGCATCACTTACTGGATGTAATACACAGATGTGTTTTGGTCTGCTGGCTTCTCTTTGAGATGAGACTGCAGCTCATCAGATGAGTCACCCTTCAATAACATCAATGCAATCTTCATTTTCATTTGCATCAGTATGAGTTGGAAAACAGTTGGTTCCCTCTTGCAATAAAAAAAAAAAAAAAAATCCTTGTCCCTGTTGTTGTAATAGATACAATGTCTGCGGCACCAAGGACATAAACTCAGCACATAAACTCAGCACATTTGAAGTATCAAACACCACATACACACATTTTTATGAGCATTTAAAGTCAAACTGTAATTTAAATCCTCCTCAGTGTTTGTGTAAGGAAATACAAACTACGATGAATATTTTTTCCAGCAACTAAGTATAAAACTGTTTTTGGAGATATTTGTGGAAACAAGCATAAGCATGAGTGGGTGTGTCCCACTGCAGCTGTTGACATTAGAGAGTCGCAATTCTGGGACAGACATGCTGTGAACTTCTGTTGTGCACTGCAGACAGAAACTCTGCATAACCTATGAATGTTAATAAAAGACGTTTTCCTCGTTATTTTAGCAAAAAAACAGTAGTGTTGGATATTTAACTTTAGTGACCCAAGACATCTGTCTACAACATTTGAAGCTGTGGTTGGTAACTCTAGAAAGCTAGCAAGTAGCATCGCCTCAAGGCTCCGTCTAAACCCTCCTCTTGCCCTCGGAGGTCCTTCCAAAGACACAGCCCCCTTCCACGTTCATAAGATCTGCTGCATCTGAGCTACTTCATAACAGAGTTACAGGTTGTTAAAAGTAACTGTGGCGGTAGTAATTTTTACTTTGTCTCTTCTATTCTCCAGGAAACTTTTAATAACCTATCCCATGCAGCAGTAGCTCTGACATGCTCTGAGAGTTGCACAGCAGGGTAGAAAAGCAAGGAGACAGGGGGACATATGACTGAATATTTTCAAGCAGACTGCAAGGCAGCCATTGGTTGGCGTTTTTACAGGATCACAACAGCCACAGATCATGGCTCTTTTTCGTTCCTCTTTCGGAGCTCATAAGTTATTGATTGCTATCAGGATGTGAAGATCATACCAACCAATATAGAGAGTACTGTATACTGGATAAAATTACCAGTGCCTCCTTTAATATTGGGAAGAATGTATGAAATGGCTGTGGCTTTTCACTTAGAAAATGTAAGCTAGCAAACAAAGATAACAAAGATAACTTTTCAATAGATGACACTGTTTAACTATATTACGTCAACAACCTGTTAGCCCCTGCACAGATCAGTGTTCATGTATCCCTACAAAAAGGACAGAAGGCTGGTTGGCATCAGCTGATTCTCTGACACATTTTATCTTGAAATCAAAGCTGAGATGATAAGTGACCAATCACTTTGACAAAGAAATCCGAAATTAATCTGTCTATCTTTTAGTGATCGAATAATCATTACACTTTTCTAAAAACAAAACCTTCATGCATTCTCTAGTGTCAGTCTCTACAGTGTGATGATTTGCTGCTTCTTTGTTCTATATCATGATAGACTGAACATATTTTAAAAATCTTTTTATGGCATTTTAAAGATAAAACAATAAACGATAAATCAAGAAACTCATCAGTTTGTATGGATAGTGAAAATAATCATTATCTGTTTTTGTTTGTTATTATCAGACTTAAATACAGCTATTTATTACAACTGAACTTTAAGCCCGCTTTGCAAAATACAAGATATACAAGTTGAATTGCCATTCAGCCTGAAAATACTGAAATATGATTTTTGGCCCGTATCACCCTGCCCTAGTTTAGGGGAATTCCAGGCTATGATTTAGTTATAAGTTTTATTGACAGAAAAACAACATTGTTCCTAATCCATCTGCACTGCACTGTGACACACTGTATCCTCTCTAAGTGATGATCATTCACCACTCATCGATGTTTACTGGCTTTTTATATTGCCTGTGTAACACCAGAGGAACTATATAACTCCACGCTGAAGACTCCTCTGAAATGCTGCAGTTCTATACATTTTGTCACCCCTCTAGCTTTGACTTTAACGTCCTGCCTTCAACACTTGAGGATTTATGAAGGAGCCGTCCTAACATCCACAAGAGGTTTATGAACCCCAGTAAAATGTTATTTTGCTCAGTCTTCCAAATGGTCAGACCACAAACCATCCAATCGTGGCATTAACAGTCAGTATTGACCTGTTTTTCTGCTGCGGCCTGCTCCCATGGCATCCAGTCAAGTCTCTGCAGACAGGCCTCCAGCCCAAACCTTTGCTTGGATGGAGAGAGCAAACTGAGCCAAGCACTTCTTATTCTACAATTGTCCAGAAATTTTGGACATTTTCCATGGTCTTTTATTGGTTCATGCCCTTAGGACTCTTGCTTTGATCACAGCATCAAACTTTTCAGTTTCTGGGATGTTTCCGTGTAAACCAAGGATCACATGAGGTTAGATATTTCAGAGTGTTCCATGTGGTCTTGCCATGTGTGTTTGTCTATGATAAAATCTTCGTTCGATACGCTGCACTGAAGGCATGTTTTCTCTGCCTTAGGTGAACAGGGATATCGACAGGCAATCTTGGCTAACCAGCTGAGTTTTATGAATTTAATATTGAACAGAAGATAGAACTCTATAAAGTTCTCAGAATATTATATTTCAATAAGTAATAACTTTTGAACTGCTTATTATTATTTAATTTAAGTGCAATGTTCTATCAGATTAGAAATGAAATTACATATTTACAGTTTCTGTCAGCTTTGTGAGTTTCACAGTTATATTGTCTTACTGCTGCAGACTCCCATTCTTATTTTGAAACCACACAAAATCAAATCTCTGCACAGTTCTGGCTCTTCCTTATGATTGAAAATGACAGGAGAAGAGACAAAAGAGTACTGTTTCTCCATTTACATCAATCTCAATCATAAGGAGGATCCTATATATAAGTCATACCATGCAGATGATTGACAAACAAAGCTTTTTCTGCACCTACCTCTGAGTGGACCAATGTTACATCACGAGTCCAGCTCTGCTGTTATTTCTATCATGGGAAAATCCCAGTCTATGTTTGTCTATTTCAACATCAACAGCATATGCACTGTTATCATTTCCAATGAGCAATAAATCCTACGACAATCCTAAGAGTGTGGTGTCCTAACGTTTGGCCAAAAGAGCACAACATCTTAAACTGTACAAGTGAGAAATACATTTTCCCACCACAAAAGGATTACACGAAGGAGACATGACTAGAACCAGGCAGTGGTTTGACTTAGAAATAGCCCAGTGGAAAGTAAGACTGTTGTGGTTGGAGTGATGGAGGGATATGTACTTTTTGTCTTTAACTACAGTGACCCAGGTTCAATTGTCAACTCATAACAAGAGAGCTTTCACTTTAAGTTGTTTTAATTAAAATTGAAAGTGTTTTTTCTTTTTTAACATTACTACCTTTGTCTTAACATTTTCATATTAACACTAGATTTAATGTACTGCGTATATTATGTAAGAAGTCTCTTGATATACCTGAAAAAATCATTGAGTCTCCAGTTTCCCTCAGTTTTACAGAGCGTTTTAGTGTCTTTAAACCAAGTATGTTTGTATTGGAGCCAAAAACTTTAATACTTTTATATAGACCCGCTGCTCCTACTGTATCTGTGTTGCTTTCAGTCACATAAAATAGCTGTTTTCAGTGTTGGGCTCTGATAAATCCACTATAAACTTCTGACCAGCACAAAATAGCAGACAGACAGTTGACATAGTGGAGTTTTCTGCAGATTTCTGCTCGAGAGTTTCTGGAGACCAAAAAAGAGCTAAAACATGAGTGTACTGACTTTAATTTGAGGTTAATGCTCCACATATTGTTCTGTCTCTGCTTAAAGTGTAAATAAGTTTATATTTGCTAACCTGTTTAAATAATCCACTTAGTAGGTGTAGTATAGTACCTCCAGCTTCAAATTCTGCCTCCTGGTGGCCAAATATAATTAAGGGTGTGAATTCAAATTCCTTTTCCAATTTGTTTTCTGTTTCTTTTTCAAACAGAGTTTAGTCAAGTTTTTTTAGAAAAACAGGGCAACATGATGATGATGATGAAGACGATGATGATGATATAGGCCTCTCCTATAAGCTCATACCACTGAGATATTTTCTTTTCTTTTTATTGGCTTGACCACAAGGTACATTCATCTTTTTGGCCTTTGCAAAAAATGAGTGGAAGAGGAAAAGCACATTTATATTATTTCATTGTACTCGTGGGCTTTCTCTATTAATAATGTAAGTTATTAAATAGAATAGCATGGTGAAATGATGACAAATCATGATGAAAGACAAGTGGCATGGTGCCTGGTCGGAACCGATCCTGCCATAATTGCAAAGCTGATTTATTCACGACGGTGTTCATATGTGACCGTAAACTGCCCAACATCCACGTCTACAGTCAGATTGTCCCCCGGAGAGACACGGGTCACCTATTTACTCAGTCAAGTTGCATTGAAATAAGCTGCATTTTATTCAAACAAGGCACTGAGAATTCAAACTGAAAAATCACAACAAAAAGAAGAAAATAACAGCCAGCGCACATGACTTTCACCACTGATGCAAGAGGCACCTCTTCCCTTCCATGTTTCACAAGTTAAGACACACATTTGGCACCACATGAGTGAGGTTAGTCCTTGGAAACTGCGCTGCCATGGTCACACACACTGTGACAAGTACATTTCCATGTGTTCTCTCCTCAAGGCAATGAATCAATCAAGCTTACATGCAATAAAAGCAGAAAGGGGGTGTGATTATTATTGCACTAAATACTATGTTGTTAGAGAGCCTTTTTTTTGCTCCGCTGTTTCTTTTACTGCTGGTCACAGATGAGTGTTTTATGGCCCCACGGCCCCTAGCGCATGGTCTTGATGCAGTAATGGGGCCCTCACATTCCCGTAAGACTGCTTTTTAAACAGACTGACATTGTAATTATGCCTGGCAAGATGCTATGACGCAGCATAAAGCGGTGCGTCTATCTTCGTGCGGCCTGTGTAAAAGCTTCTCCCGGAAGTCTGGGGCCATATGACTCCAAGAAAGACCTCTACACCGGAGCTCACACGACCCTTGCTGGATGGTTCGGCCAGTGAAAACCATCCTGCATGTGTGTTGTTTTTTTTTTAAACTTAGGTTCTGAAATAACAACGCAGAACAATAGAGGCGCCAGGCCGCAAGCCACGCTAATCTGGACACACCTCGTGCAGTGTTCAACTGACGCTCGGCACTCTGCTCCGATTTGCTGCAACAATGTGGTGTTCGTACTCTAAAAGAGCAAGGAGGACAAATGAAAAGAGTGTTAGCGAGTTATGGGGTGGCTTATTGGACCCTGGTTGGAGACCCTGGCCTGAGCAGAGGTCCGAGCTGTGAGGTCATCCATGCAGAGGGTAGCATTTTACACGCTAGCGGGCGTCGCTTTGTGGGTGGTGCACAGCACAGATGAGGGGCCAACTTATTAGCTGTCATACTTGTACCCACATATTGGATTTCTGTGAAATAATATTTGGGTTTTCCAGTGACTCCCTCTGCCCAGCGTTTGGTCCAGACTGTTTGCTTGGCCCCCAAACCCAAGAGAAGCATGTGAAAGTATCATAGATAGTGCCGCAAAACCGATGAGAATGTGTAACAATACCCAGAGGCAAAACATGTGTTTCCTTCTATTTCATCCACTGCGTTTCTCCTGCAGCCTGACAGAGATGATTTATCTCTAATTTATTCTCAAATGACAGTCGGAAGAGAATTTATTGTGTTTTCTAAGTGAAATAAACCATGTCAGGATGATGTGAAAATTATAAATGACTTTCATAAGAAGTTACTGGGGAATAATATATGTCTGACTGCAGTGCTACTACCACTGAATGAACCTTCTGCGAAACTCTTGTCCTCCTACCTTTAAGAATTGTTTATGAGGAGAGTAAAGTGGAAGCAAGGCACTAAAGGTGATCTATGAGGAGACTTCCTCTGAGGCAGAGGCAATAATGGAAGAGGTGCTCTAGATGTGATCAGGCAGCTTTTGGACATTCATCTCTCATCTTACAGCTTCTTATCACTGACTGGACTGAGGAGGGTTGAGCGACATTGGTCAGACCTGAGTGTGGTTCTTCATCTTTTGTAATCCCAAGAAACCACAGAATGCGCCTAAGGGACACTCCTCATTAAATTACAGTCTCTTCAGCAGCTGAGAGAAGAGTTGCCTCCAAAACCGATATTATTTATAATCAATCCTAATGAAGGAAATGTCGAAATGTAAATTCTGCAGAAGTAATTTTTCATGTTCTTGCTAACAGTGCATTCAGATACTCAGCTGAGACAGTAAGTGATCAAACTAGAAGGAGGTAACTAGGAGAAACAGAATGAAATGCAACTTATCAGTGTGTTTGTCATATTATGTTCTTACCTTGGCTAGCTAATAGATAATAAACATGTCAGGGGGGATCTGTGATCGTAGGGTCTTCTATAATTTTGCAGAGGGCCTTGCTAATGCTAACTGTGATGAAGCTGCATTCTGGAGTGACTTTAGAACTAACCAATTACATTTTACCCAAGCAGCTGGGTTCAGACAGAATGAGAGCTAAGTGCTTACAATTAACGTAATGGAAAAACTTAAGTGGTCACGAACAGATGCACATTTTGGTAGAAACTAAGGTGAAAACGAGTCAGCACGAGTTGACAGTGTTTTGACTTGAGCATACTTGCTGTGCTTGGCTAGCTAGCTCACAGCTACTGCCAGCTAATGCATTGCTCCAGCGATTAAATTCATTTTAATGATGTAAGGCAAAAAACTGCTTTGCTTTATGTCTGAACACACACCTTATAAGTTCTTAAGGGAGGAAAATGCCACCTACTACAACAAAAAAAAGGGAGGAGAAAAGAGAAAATGCCTTTGGCTAAGAGAGACAGAGAGAGATCAGTACTGTTGTTGACTTCTTGCTTATTATCACACCTGGGCATTTCACTGGTGTGAACGATAAATTAAAGATGACTGAAATCCTTACAAACACTTTACTTTCAGTGCATTGGTAATGTGCCTGTTGACCACAGATGTATTATAAGAAGCAGATGCTAGACTGATGCCCACTTGAATGCTCACCCAACACTCTTCCCAGTAAAGTATGACAATTTGCTTCTGCACTGTGTAGCCAGTTGCATGTTTTGTTTTGTTTTTAATGTAACACCTGTGCTTATCCTGCAATGACAGGTCACAATGTTTGATATTAACAAGGCCCATGATCACAGTTTTACAAAGCCTTCCTTGTATCACCTGAGAAAAAAAGGCCATGTGTAAATCTGTACTCTCAGTTTACAAAACCAGGTGCACAAGGTTCTGCCATCTGTAATGCAAATCCATAGGGAGGGATTGCCAACTGCTGGCACGGATCAGTGGGCAGTGACAGCTAAACTGTCAGCACGGACTATGAATCTGAGAGTACAATTTATAGAACACTAGCATAGAGAGTATGAACTTACAGGTGGCTCATCATACTTTTTTAGCTGACACCATGGGAGCCCCCCACATTTTGCCTTAAAATTGCCATGGCTAAATCAGATTTCTGTACTTATTTTCCTTCCATTGTAATTCACAAAGTTCACAGAAATACCACCTTGCATGTTTTAACTGCCAATTAGATGATGCAGCCATGCAAATCACCCCAGTTCTCATTAACTTTTATTTTGAATACTACATTAAAATCAAATGCCAGTTCCTGGAGAGCAGTGGCATCTGCTGCTGGAGCCAATAGCAAGCCTGAAAATAATTTTACATACTTTCTGGCAATTCTCTGCTCATGCTGCCTAATAAGCACTTGCTTGTTCATTGCAAGAAAATTCGTGAAACATGGTCCTGATTTCACTCATTTGACAAAGCACCACAACACAACAGATAGACCCCACCCCCCACCCAGCTATATTATAATGGGAATTACCACATTTCTGAAAACAGTCATGGCTAGCAGTCATAACAGAACAATAGCAAACCTCCACAGTCATAATTCTGCCTCAGAGCCAACAGAGGCACTGGCACGAACGCAGCCTCTGAGGTTAAATAAAAACGGAACGCCGTCAAGGTCACAGTGCCACAATCCACTCAAGCACATTGCTGTAGGAAGTGGGAGATGTTGAAACAGATGTTTTTCATATTGGCTTTGTGGCATAGAGTTGATGAGTGCTCTGTTACATTAGCGCAGTATGCTGTGCTGCTGTAGGAATCGCATTCAATTTCATCTCTCCCTAATTACAAACAATAAGCTCTCACTCTCTCGGCGTCGATTTACACGGATCCCTCACCGGACCAGCACTGCCATAAGAGTAATCAGCCACCCTTGTCAATGCTAACTAAAGTAGGTTTAGTATCCTCTAAAGGTCTATTAAAAAGCCCCTTCAACAACATCATTTAGACAATTTATATTTGAGGATCAAGCAAAAGCAGCATGTGTTTTAATTTTCGAACATGAACCTTTCCCACGAGAAATAGAAATGGAAACCAAACATTGAAGCCCTCGAATAAATAGCCTTTTATGATTAACTTTATTGACCTGAAGCGGAGGTGGGAATACTTAGGACTTTCCGACCTGGACATCGTCAAAACCGCTCAGCCCTTGATTGCCAGGGTCTTTTATATTCGTACTCCTGTGCCCTCAGTGTACCTGGCTGTACAAATAAGACGGGATTTGTGCTGGGTTTGTTAATGATGTTTGGAAGCACAAAATGGTCATGAAAGCAGTAGTGAAGTAATAAATAATGAGTAGATCCTATCCAAAGTATGCACTCTCATTTGGATGGATCTGACATTGTCCAGCTCTGTCGGATTAATTTGTGTTTGTCCTCTGTCTCCTTTCCCTGCCTCTTTTCTCTTACACATGGCACATGCAGACACACACTAAAATTGTGCTGTCCAAGCCTGGGAGCAAATGAAAATGGACATGCAGTTAATGATATTAAAAGGAGTCCAACATTGGCTGTCTCCATTACCTTGTACCTGTCTGCCTCTGTCCTGTCCCCCAATTTCAATGATAAAGTGGGTTGTTTCCTCCATTACACCCTTGCCTTCACTGCAGAAAGGCCAGAAAATGGTTTCATCCATGTTCCCTCATTTGTCTTAATCAGTGCCGAGGGGGACATATAATATGCAACACTTAAAAAAAATAGCCGTTGTGACACTGTAATAAAAATAAAGGAATGAGTCAAGGATTGTCAACAGGTAATAGGATATTTTGAGAACAAATATTTTCCCCCTTCTTAAAAAAAAAAGTAGTTCTCACAACCTTTGTTTGATACATCTCCAAAATATATCAATTTTCCACATGAGAATGAAAAAAAGGATTCCTAATGTCCAAACAATCAAACCGGGCCAGTAGGTGAAGATGAGATCAGTGTCTACAACGAATACGTGAAATATCAGAGAACATAGTGAGCATGTGTAGCGTGTTATTTGACACCTTTTTCATCACCTCTGTTTATTTAAAAGCTTTCTGGAACATGGCAAAATACTTCTAACACACTGCTAGCAATTTAGTAGTCAGCCATTGTTGTTATTTCAGGCACATGCTCAGACAGACAGCAACAATTAGCAGAAGCAAATTGGAGTGATGATGTCATAATTACCAACACTCTCTGTTTTACATCCAAATGAGCACAACGTTTTGAAATATTTCAGATGGCATTTTAAAAATCTGCTTTTCATTGACCTAAATCTCTGCTAGCATGTGGACACTAGGCCAAAACTTACAGGAAAATGTTCTCCTGGAAACATATACCTGTGGACAAGACCTCAGCTGCTCAACCTGTATCCAGACTTCCTGTGTGGCAAATCCTGTGCCACATATACACTTACATACTTTTGTTATGTTGAAATAGATTGCAACACAGGGTGGCACAACAAAATGAAATTTGTCTATCATGTTGCAAGAATATATAGCCTCCCAGAAAGCACCAGAGCACCAAACATCATCTATTTCATTTTCACAACAGACTCTGCCTCCCCAATCCTGTATTCTGGTGGCTCAGAGCACAGAGTGCAGTGACTTAATCTGGGATGCCCTGGGATAAACACTCCCTGTAAATATGTGGGCACAACAAGCTTCAATCTTCCTACCCAAGTTCCTATTATGCCCTTTTCAGTTTCTTGCCACTAGAGGCTGGCCAGGTGCAGCCAAAACATACAAACACGTGTACTGCACTGCCCTACATGCTGAGTAGTCGCACACATAACCCCTTAATGAACTCAGATACAGATTATTTTTTACATTTCTCTTCTTCTCTTTATTTTCAGTCTCTGGGCTCTAATTTCGCGGTGCAACTCAAGGCGGCGCAGGCGAAGCGCACCCGGCGAACCCCGCGCAGTGGTAATTTCGACCGGCGCACCACCGTGC
>JAQNCA010000030.1:16993743-17013716 GCA_029783725.1 Acanthurus tractus
GGTGCGCCGGACTGCGCCGTTCACGAAAATTGCAAAATACGCCGGCCACACCCCTTCGGCGCGGCGTAGGCGCGGCGTACCTGCCCTGCGCCGCGCCTGCGCCTGGTCTACGAAATTAGAGCCCTCTGTGTTAAGCTTAGCTAGCTAGCTGGCTGTTAGATGTAGCTGTTTATTATGCAGATCTTCTCATCTTACTCTAGGCAAGAAAATTAGTAACAGCATCTCCAAAAATGACAAACTGTTGAAGTAATTTCATTGTCTGTTTGCAAACCAGATGACAATTAGGTGGTTAAATGTTAAGAGTGCTCTTATTAAGGCAAATGTGATGTGGCTTTCGTCCCCTCTGTGTATGTTTCAACATTCAATTGAAACTTACATTGAAGATATGTGATTAGGCCCTACATAGAAAGATTTGAATGCAGAAAAGCTACAAGTAATTATTCAGGAAAGAGGTCATGTGAACTTGCCATCATATTTCTGTTTTGTATTGATGTTAATGCCAGATAGGAGCTGATAAACTATCATTGGGAGGTAACAAATAAAAGCAACAAAATTAGAAGAAATAATACAAGAAAAGGTGAAATAAAGGAGCATGATTCTTTTGACCACTTTAGCACAAAACACACAAAAACACAAAGTAGAGACCCAGTGGAAAATGTGCTGTCATTTGGTATCACTTTCTGTCTGGCCAGTTTTTTGAATAAGAGGCCAATGGAAACAAGTGCTACTTTGGACTCCCAGAGATCCCAACATTGCTTTGCTTTTCAAAATAAAACAGGCTGAACCTACAACCGACCCACCAACTGACCAACCTATCATCTTTATATAATGTTACACATTCTCTTTTATCAAGCATATTTGCAGTGAGCATGAGTGACTCATCAGTTTCACAGAGCATCCCCAGCACACGTCAGAGCTCTCCTCCCCTCACCATCGCTCTTTCACCCCAGAAGAGGGTTTATATTCCAGTTCAGTGCAATACACCAGCAGCCCTCAAGCCACACAAATGCTTCTTATTTTCACTGCAACCTCTCTATGTCTTTTTTCTGAGGGTTTGCCAGAGCAGGACGGCTCTTTGGGTTTAGGAAAGAAAAGACCCGACAGCTGCCAAAAACGATTGGTGGTTGAGAAACAATGGCACGCCCTGTGTGATTCTCACTGCTTCTCGAACCTCAGACGTCCTCCTAGCTGTAATCCTCTGTTCCTTTTATTTGTCAGATCATGGTTGACTCTTCCAATTGGTTGTGTCAGTTTTGGCCCAGGAACACTGAGCTGACCTGACCAACATGGTCATGCCTCTTGCCAAAAGTACAGAGAAGAAAGAAAGACGGAATGAGAGAAATGCTCTAATTGCTGCAAGAATCTAGACAGTTTGGGAAAATTTGTTTGAGAAATGTGCGGGTAATAAGACAGAGGCGAGGCGAAAAGTGGCAGTGTGATCCAGAGGACTCAAATATGCTGCACTTCCACTTACGACTTGTGTGGCAGACACTCTCGACTAGGCCGCGCTGGGACAATGGCAGAGAGTCTAGCAATTATTAAAGTGTTGGTGCGTGCGTTTGTCGCAGCCACAGGGGTGGTGGCGGTTATGTAAATGCAAGGGAAAGCCATGGGTAATTGATGCTGACAGATGTGGTAGACATCTACACATCCAAGATGCAATGGGAAACAATTGAGGGAAGATGACTTAGCAGAGCTTGTTGCCATAGATGAGAAGTCAACACACCCAAGCTAATAACACTCAGAAGTACCTCTTGGTTTTTCCTAAAGAGCTTGATGGGCTTTACAGGGAGCTTAAAATTTTTCTAAAGTACTTGGAATTTTTACTGATTTGTCTTCAGCAAGTGATCCTAAAGGAAAACAGTCATACAATAGCTAATAAGTCAGAGATTTCTACGGAATACATGCAGGAAGCTGCCTTAGCACTGTTGCTTTGGGCAATGCTGAGAGCTGTGAAAGTGATTACAGCTGTGGTTTTTCTCTGCATTTCAGAAGTCTGCAGTAGTTTCACTCAGTTTTGATTCTGACAGCAAATATTTAAAGAGAGCAAAAAATTGTGTCACCAAATACCTACACGTTTATCCACTTCGGAGAGGTTCGGAGCAAAGAGAAATTTACTGCAATTTCAGTGAGTTTATTGGAAAGGACGCGTGGGGAGAACAAGATTAATGGCTTTAACTTTATCTTGGCAAATCAAATTCCAATAAAGCTCAAAGAAAAATTAAAATCTGGCCAGTGTGAGCACTAAACTGTGACTTGATTGATGTGTGAGGGTAAAGCAGTTCCAAAAACCTGCAGGTGTTTCTTTTACAGCCTTGATATTCAGTTCAAACTGCAGGTTTTATTAGTGGCCGATTGTTGGTACAGGGAGGCTCATTTCCTAAATGAAGTGCCGCTCACCTGGACGTGCCTGTCAAAGGGAAAGATTTATCATCTCCTGGTCTTACATGTCAAAGTATAAACTTCAGGACATTTAATTAGAACTCCTTATTCTTTGTCAAAACACATATAAATTCTGGAAAATGAGCCGAACAAGCTGGCATGACTGTCATATTTAGAGACCCGTTCTTCCACTGAATTTAATAATGCACTTAACAGATACAACAATGTTATTTGAGATTGACTCATGCTGCTTTTGAGGAAGATGAAACATATACTTCTTCTTGATTTTTGCACTTGGAGTGTCTAGTTGCAAATATTTCCGAATAGTTTTTCCTTTTCTTTTGGTCAAGAACAGTGTGTGGTTTGGGTTTTTATGTGTGACTCAAAGGCCCTTAAGCAGGGTGAATCTAGGGAAACCATCATGGGACTGGAACCCCCACTTTGTCTCATCAATCCTGAGTTTGTTCCCAGTCACACTTTGCACAAAGAGAAGACTCAGACCATTTTCAAAAGAAAACATCTCATATACTTATATACTATCTCTCATTTTAAAAGTAATTCTCTCACAGAGAGTTATGACCATTTTGTGATAAGTTTTTCCCTCTATCTTTATTGCTGACTGTGAATTTCTCATTTTCTTTCCAGTCTCTTTTTCATTCCTGCTGTCCTCCCTGCATCAAGGCCATCTCACATTTGTATTTTGGAGGGTCATGCAGAAGGTCGAGTCTGGGCTAGCTCTCCTCCAACTTCACTGCATGATGCCCTGCTGGCTGTAGGGGTCAGTGTAAGGGCAGTACATGATGACTGCAGACTTGGAGGCTGTGATTGTAAAGCCGAGAGAAGGACAGAGGGAGGCCTGATGGATGGAAACCATTATGGGTGTTGGGCCCCTTTAGGCCTGGGTCAAAGAGGGCCAACAGAGTATCAGATTAGATAAATATGGATGACCTGACAGGAAAATATGATTGTAACCTCTGTCACCCCATAGAGACCATGGACCAATTTGTAAGCTGAGTGCTTTTTCAGTCAAATAAAATTATAAAATAAATACAACTGCAAAAGCATCAATAAATATCAGAAAACATATACTTCTGTTGGCTTTTCTAGAAGACATCATAAAGACAAGACTAATATTTTCATCAGTGTGTCAGCAAGTGCAATATCTATGCCTATGCCCGTTTTTTAGCTACATAACTATAGAACTTTTGTTGACCTTCAGGATAATAACCATTAACACCATTGTGGCAGAACTGGGCAGGTCCAAAGGGACGTGTGCAGCTGGAGATGAAGTGGATGTTGATGTCGTGGCCTATGGTCGGATGCCAGTCAGGCCATCATCAGGAGAAGGCCATCCCCGTGAGGAAAGATATCACCATAGCCTGGTTGGCTGACAGCTTCAGGGCCCTTATTGAAAAATCAATGTCCATTTGTGCGTCCAGCTCACCTGGCCGTCTGCCAGCTCGGCTGAAGTCACCTAATGAAGCCCGATCCCGTTACCTGATTCCTGATTCACTGAGTCAAAGTGACTTTGCAGCTGAAGTCATCCACCCATCAGGGACCTCTGGGGCGAGTTCAACATGAGCCATGCAGCATGTTGTTGTTGTTTCTGTTGTCGTTTCACTTTGCATTCTTCTGCTGTTTTCATTGTCTGGTCTCAGCCCGACATGCAGCTCTGCTGGTCTCTTTGATTGCACGCAGTCGGGGTAAAAGTATATACTTAGGTTAATGGTCGTTACAGCTTTTTATAGATTGAATATACATATATAAATGTTTAATGCATCTTAAAATCTATTTCTATTTCAGCCACTGTTCATGCCCAGACATGAAAATGATTCAGATTTTCAGGTTTCACAGAATCCAATCAGTGCTCATTAAAAATAAATCCAGGTTTCAGGCATAGACCTTGATGCAGAATTCATTTCATATTACAGGCAATAACAACTTTGCATCTTATAAATTACATTTACATTAACATCAAGTCTCAATTACAACGAGGAACTTACATTTTAAAGAGGCTCCAGTATCACCTCCTGATACAGTAGTGCTTGAAAAACCAAAACATCATGGATACCTCACATCAGCCAAAGTTCATCGTTCATGGAAGCTGAGACACAAGTTTAATGGGCATGGAGCTATATTGTTAATGCACAGCATTTTAACTCTCAATTATACAGAGAGTCTACAGTGGAGTCTGTCAGATAGTATAATGTTTATGGGGATTTTTCCAGTGTTTACAATCAGTCCCATATGACATGAGGCTGAGGCTAAATCCTCAAACATACACTAAGCAGGCATCCTGGCCAAAGTATTTCCCCAAAGGAAAGCATGACAGAGTTGTGAGACATCAGTAAATCCACTGGTGTTCTTTTTTTGTTTTTTTTTTGGTTACTAAAATTACATGTGTTTGTATTGTAGACTGAATCACAAAAGTTGAATATGAAAATATGATTCCTAATGGTATCTAATGTTGATAAGATGGTGCAAGAGATTACATTCTTGCAATCACTGTGTTATTTTAGCCTTGGAAAACTTGGGTAACCCCTCTGTCTAATAGCATACTGTAAATGACTCATACCAAGATGGATTGCTAAAACCAAAATGCAGCCTGTATCCTAGACTATACACTGTGCAGTAGATTGTAACTGTGGTCATCTTTTCAAGCTTTGTGGATAAACCACTGTAATATCACAGCTGAGACTGAGGCTTTTCTTCCAGTCACTCCACTCACAGTTTACCATTAGATGGATGTAGGGACTACACTACGGTATTGTGTATTGTGATTCATTTTTAGCCCATGCAAGGACTGTGGTCTAATTGTGTCCGGGAAACCTTTCCTGTGTGTAAACGCTCGGCCACTCTGACTGATCATTATGTTAAATGTCAGCTGGTTTTAAAGTTGTGGCCGAGGCAGCTGAGAAGCAAAGCCACCCTTCTTCAGTGGATTACTGCTCTCTGTGAAGTTTCATCTGTCCACGGATGAATGGCCGAGAGCGGCAACAGGCTGTAATCCTCCGGGCCACAACAGCAGTGCCTGATCCAAGGTGAAATGAAACATCCAACTGTAAACCCCTGATCAGAATTAAAATCCCAGTAACTCTAGTGGACTGGGGCAGCAAGTTGATCCGGTGGCTGGTGATTACTATGGTACATGACGCAGAAATACAATCCGTCTCCGTCCGGGTGAGAGATGAATTCTTCCGTCCAACTTTGGAAAAGGAAAGGGTTTTTGACGATGAAGTGTTTGGAAGAACATTCCTGATGTACCTTCACTAAAGGGTGAGTCATATCTGGGGGTGAGGGAGGAGGAGTGAGGTCAGTGAGGGTAAAGAGGAGAGAATGATGAGGAGGAAGATGCTTGAGGAAAGAGAGGAGGAAGAGGAGGAGGGATGGAAGGCACTGCTGAGGGCATTGCTCATGATAAGAGACACCATCGTCCAAGAGGGAGAGTGTTCTGCCTTTAAAGCGGCCGATGCTCTAAAAGTTGAGCTGGCATTCATTAACAGAATGACGTAGTCTGTCTGTACACCTTGTCTGTCCCCAGTCTGACCCTGAATTCACACTGACTCCTGCTTCATCTCAATGAAGGGGATCCGGAGGAGGAGCGATTCGAAGTGGACCTCTACAGTAGAAATTCTTAAACATGAATACAACACGAGGCTCTCTCCAAAATTCCTCTACATATTGGGAATGCCCCCCTTGGTGCTTCCAGCTCCCCCCCACACCAACCGTCCCTGACTCTCCTGTCCCCCCTTCCGCTTCACCATGGAGCGGTGATGGCGACGGAGGCAGTGTGTAATGCAATTTGGTTGATTAAAAGAAAACATTAAAGCACTACCTTATTGAATTTGACGGCACGTACGGATCCGGATCTCACCGGCCACTCTGTTTTATTGGCCGGGATGAAGGGGATCACGTCACTCCCCATCACCCTCCACCTCTACTACACCACCCTCCCCACCGTGCGGCCCCGCCTTCCTTCCTTCATCCCTTCCAGCCCTAGACAAACCTTGGAGGGAGGACGTCCTGGCAGGACAACGATTTGTTTAGACCCCCCTCTTTCTCTCTCTTCCAACTCCCCGCCCTCCCTTTCTCTTTGCGCCTTTCTAACCTTGGCCACCATGAGAGAGAGAGAGAGTGAGAGGGACAGTGAGACAGAGCGAGAGACATTACAAAGGGACAAAAGAGAAAGAGAGAGAGACCTTTTGGCATAGCTAAAGAGTAGTAAGTAAAGTCATTTTGTTTGTGTCAATAAACAGACTGATAGGTCATTAATCTCATGAGTGGATGGGTTAGAGGTAGTCACCTCAGTCACTGTCTGTTCATGATGACTCATCCATTGTTTCTAACAGGGTCCAAGTCTCAAAGTCTATAATTAAGACTCAGACATGCCTTTTTGGGGAGAGACAGAGTTGGGGGGGAGGGGTCTAGCCTTCAGTGAATATCAATCACCTGCCAATCTCCTCAGCGAAGGCCAAGCACACTCTCTGCTCGCCATATCCAGTCCATTTATTAGAGTTATGGTGATGGGGCTAGACTGCCTGGTCGTGTACGGGAGCAACAAAACAACTTCTGAATGGAAGTCCTGTGTTTAGATGACATCATCGTGGCCGCTTCAATTACGGTACAAGAAATGAATAACGGCGCACAAGGGGTGACGTAATGTATCGGCTCCAAGTTGAGCCACTGAATGACTTTTAATCTCTATTGGCCTCAGCGCATTGTTGTCTCCAAAAACTTCATTACATCATATGCAGTCTGTCTTGGGCAGCACAGTTAAAAAACAAGAAACTTTTATTGTCAACAAAGGAGTGACAACAGACGCATTGTTCACAATTTAGGCTTGAAGTTTATATTAAATTATGGTGATCAATATATTACTGAGTTTCTGTTCGTTTGAGCCAAAGTGCTTGTTTAATGGCTGAACAGTGTCTGAAACCTCCTCCTCTTACACCTTTCCAATGTCAGAAGAGGAGAGGTAACTTTTATCCAGCAATCTATCGTACAAATTGGTCTGAGTCTGTCTCTGCCTCAGAGAGTTAATTTAATGTGAATTTTTTTCAGTATCATATAAAATAAAAGACCACTTGAAACTGTGTAAATACATCACAATTAAGCTCTCTTACACTCTGTGCCATTTTGGTGAGTCAGCTTGTATGCTGTTTTATAAAGGGTTTAATTGGAGGGTTTGCATCAGTTTCATTTGTGTGTGTGCACATGTGTGTGTGTTAACTGACTAATCCAAAATGCTTTAGTATGAGTGCCTCAACTAAAATGCTAGTGATTTGTCAAATAATATGGAAAACCCCAACTCTTTAGGCCTATACTACTCAGGATTGAAGGAGGAGGCAATTTGTTTTGAATCAAGCCTCTTCCCCATAAAAAGGTTACATCACAAGAATAACATTATATTATGATCTAGTTTATTTCAAGCCTTGATATAGTACTGGAGGCACAGAGAAGCAGCTAGCATTTTTCAAAAGAGCAGAAAATATGACTCTTGATAACAGTCTTGGTTTAATGTTTTGTGTTTTTGGCTGATAAGCTAGTGACCATGGACATTAAAGAAAACTTTACACAAGTTAAATGTTGGTGTTCAGTCATTGTTAAGGTAAATGTAGCTGATTTAGGAGATACATTTTTCAGTACATTCTATATGCATCAGTGCTAAAATGTACTGGAACGCATTGCACTAGAACCTGTAATGCCCATAGCCACTGAGCTAGCTAACTGCAGGGTGCTAATCAAATTCACACTATTTCCTATTTTTTGCTTGTTATTTAAAAAGTTTTTGTTGACTTCTTTTGGCACAAATCTAATTCCATAATAAGCATAACACATGCACGAACCTTGTTGAACTCCTGTGTGTGGCTCTTAAACCTGTGGGGTCCATGCAGACAGCATTACAGCTGCAAAATGCTACTGCCAGCCTGTAGGCTGCAGATGGCACAACAATTCTGGCAAATACTTGAACCACATGTTTGTGTTTCTTCTGGCTTAATGCATGTCCAGTTCTTTGGCCTGAGCCTGGCCCACATACATTTCCACATCTGGACTATTTCTGCTATACACAGAAAAAATCTTTCTGCCCAAACACATATTGGACCAGAAGTTTTATTTTACAATCTTGCCTTTTATTATGTCGATTAAAAATAATGACGATGTGATTTTAGCCTCTCATTCACCCCCTCATTCTGAGAGAGAGTGTGTGAACAATCACTGCTCTTCACCTAATACAAACATTGTGAAAGTACATAGTGAATTGATTGAATTTATTCAATGCTTTTCCAGTGTCTTCACTAGTCAGTTCACTTTACACCACATATTAACCTTCATTCATACACTAAAGTCGAAGGAAACCATAGAAAGTGCTGTCCTGTGCATCAGAAACGGACACACAAACACCCCATTACCTTATTCACTGCCATGCCAGAGTGACAGAGTTGACCGTACTTGTTCGTTGTTTGTCCTAACCATACTTCCACCAGTCTGTAATGTGCATACACATATTATCCCAGGTGTCTTTGTGTTTTACATTTAGTTTGACTACAGTTCAAATTTCATCATCAGTTCTGATTAAAGTAAAACAAAGTATTGTTTACTGTTTATTGATTCAGTTCTGTGCTCCGTAATTAAATCATTTCCTTTCCCCTGTTAATGACTGACCACCTTGTGTTTCAGGGACTTAAGGAGGAAGTACATACACACACTTCCTACTTTTATCCACTGGGTGTTAGGGGATTAGATCAAGTGTGTGTGTGTGTGTGTGTGGTGGTGGCGGGGGGGAACTTTCCATAGGTATATGATCTACTCTGCCTCCCTGAGCCACAGCCCCCTCGCCTATAATCTTGCTGCTATGATGTCCATGTTACAATCAATAGATCAGCCCAAGACCCCACTTCTCTAGATGAGCTCCTTTACAATCAGAAGTGTGTGACTGCTCTAATCTGCTAACATGCCAAAGATATTTAACAATACTCAAATATGCTAACTAGCCACTGTGTACAAAGATTACACAATTTTTCTTTTTTGATTGTTATCCAGTACTATGTAGTTCAATAATAGTATAGCATACCTACCAACAATCTAGATCTTTGTGGAAATCTTCCTATATTTTTAACTCTTTCACCTGCATGATCCTGATTAGTAGTTTTTTCATTAATCAAGCTGCTGACAATAGCAGCATAATTTGCTACTTTTGATCTGGTAGTTAAGAAGAAAGTTAAGGGTACTTAAATTGCTGAGCAGCTGACCCTTCAATTTTTTTTGGACCACTTATTCTTTAGTAGTTTAATCGTACTGGGAAAAGCTTTAATGTTATCTGATTTTCAAAAATCTGAAAATGTGTTTTAAAAAGCATTTGGCTTCTCTGGGAAAGTCAAGTCCAGATTTGACAAGTCTAATTGTAGTTGTTTTTGGAAGAGACCAGGTCCAATGTGGTCTACATGTAGAAATCTTTGCTGAATCTTTTAACAAGGGATGAAAGTTTCACAAATCTGAACAGTCGAATGAGCCCACATCAGCTAACACCTTGCCTTTTGTAAGACAGATCAGACAAGATTTAACATACAGCACAAAGAAAAAAAATCATTCTAGGGCCACACAGTCTACGCATAGACAAATCAGACAAGACGCTGTATCATGTTTTCTCATCCAAGCTGAAATAAAATGTAGGTTTTCTTTAACACCGGCTCTACTCTGTATGTGCAAAACAACGAGATTGTGATGGAAGAAGAGATTTCACAGCAAAAGAATTAAGCTTTCTCAGTCAACATAGCAGATACTCGGGAATATGTTGCTTTAATTGTATTTGGTTACCATTAACACTGATTGGACATTCACATAAAATGTGGTAATTTAACACTTATAAAAAGTGTGTGAACATTACAGCTTTTTGTAAGGGCACAGTTTTTGGGTCATGCAGGGAAAAACAAAGGCTAAACTACTTGTTGATGTTTATTAGATATCATTAAACTGTGGGCTAGTTGCTTTTTAAACCACAGCGTCTTGCTTTCTAACTCTAAAAATTAAATACAGAAGCTATTGGAATTGTTTGAAGTTGCAATTGATGGAAAACGATGCATTGTAACAATAATGGCTTTGAAATTGGGGCATTCAGCAAGGAGTTGCAAGTGAGACTGTTTCTTTTCAGTAAAGAAAGAGTTACGGCTGCTTCTGAGCAAGCCAACATGTTTTGCTTTGTCAAGGGGAAAGAGTTGATCAATTAGCAGAGAGAGAAACTTTATTAAATCAAAATTCCAATATCATTAGCAGTACAGATGCACCCCTGACAATTAAATCCCTGTTTGACAGATTTATTAGCTTCATAAACGTCTTTTAGGTTATGTAAATGCCTGCATTGTATGGTTTCAATTCCTCTTTGTTTGTACTTTTCCCACCTGATTTTTCTCTGCATCACTGCAAGGTGAAGCACAAGTTAGGTGGATATAGGAAAGGGAATCATTAGAAAAAGGGAGAGGAAAGAAGTGTTCCAGAAAGAGGAGGATGATGAGGTGATAGTGGTTGTGGAGGAAGAGGAGGAGAAAAGCAAATTTGAAGGTTTGGATGATGAGAATGCATTGCCTCGCATCATTGCGCCGTGCCACAGGGAAATTTGAGATGTGAGCAGATACGATTGTATGCTAGAGTTTCCCGCAAAGAGCCCCCTCCACGGCAAAGCATCGAGGGAGGAGGGGAGGGAGGTGAGCAGGGAGGTGGAGGTATTATTGTGTTAAGACATAAGATCCAGGGCATCATCATCTGTATATCAATTGCACAACACTTTCAATGCCATGGCACAGAGATGGTCAAAACTGTGTGAGTGGAAAAATAAAAAAAAAACAGGATGATAAAAGAAGGAAAGAGACGGATAAAACTGGGAAAGTGCAGAGAGAAAAAGGATTAGGATGACGGGAAAGTATCACCAAAAGGACAGAGGCTGAGAAAGAAGAAAGACAAGAAGAAAGTAGAGGATCTTTGGAGGTACAGGAGTGTTTTGCAACCTCTCATCAGCCCAGATTCCTGGTTCTTTGAGGAGGCACAGACCCAGATGAATTATTCAGTTCCTGGCTGGTTGATCTCCTCCGGGACTGACACTCACTCTCCTTGAACGTTAGAGCACCACTTGACGGTAAATGCTCACTGGGACAAACAAGGGGTCCTTAAAAAAGACCTGTGCACTTAACTCGCACTACAGCCCCTCCTCCCCACTTACCCCTGCATCCTGACCCTGATCAATACACAGCTGGAGCCAGATGTTGCACAACATCACCCTGGGGAAAGGAAGGTTTCTGAGAGGAAACCTCCAGAGGAAGTTGTGTGGCTGCATTTATAAATGTACTCATGGGCATGCCAGTAGATTGTAGGGGAGTGACTACATTAAAAAAAGGAAGAGCTGCTTGCTTCAAACTTTGTCTTTTTTGTAAACCATGTTAAGTTGTACAGAACAGTGGTTTATGGAGCTCAGCACTGTAATATAAGGATTTCACACAGACCATTCCCAGAGCATCAGGCTCTCCATGCTGACAAGCAAGAAGTGAGATGCTTTAGGTTCAGGCCACAGTTTCTATTCAAAGGTCTAATGCTGCCATCTTCAGGCTGTCTTCAGTCATTAAAATGACACAAAAAAGGCAAGATGAAACTAAAATACTGTGTGTAGGTGACTGTAATCCAAGTACAGGGATTATTATAATCATGGGCCTACATGTAACTGATGTTGCTCTGAGGACCGGTACCGGTACAAATAAATAAAAGTGATCCTTCATGAGTATTAATGTTTGGCCTTTGCTTTCTCTCATTCTCACTTACAGCGAACACAATGGACTCTTTGTTTTCTGGCCTGAAGGAATTATTTCTCTATCATTTGCTGGGAGTGGAACAGAGTGTTGTAACCTCTTACATCCCCAAACTTGTTTTTCACTCATCACAAATAGCTTTAAGAGCTCCTATAACTTTGGTTCCTCAGTCTCTGCACTGGTTTAAGTGTTAAGGATAAATGTTGAGGTTCAGACTCACTTTTATTTATCAATTTTACTGAATTTCCATCATACAATCCCAATGTCTCTGTATTTATTTGTTTTTTTGTATTTTTTGATTACTCTTTGATCCTGTATTTCTTATTTCAAATGATTGCATTTTTTGAATGAACATTTTAATTTCAGACATTATTAATATAATAAAATGAAAGATATCGTTTTGCTAAATATGATGTTTGTATTTTAAGTACATAAGTACATTTTCATTTAAATGATACCTCCATACTCTTACCTACTTTAAGTAAGGTTTTGAAGTTAAAGAAAGTCCTGATATTCTATTTTTGTAATGTAGATTTTCATATTTTCTTAACTTTATCTCTTTATTATTACTCAGTTTACCCATAGTGATGGATCAAACTAATCTTATCTTGACTAATGCACACAACTGAACTCAGGTGACAGGTAATGCATCACAGTATAGACACGAATGCAACATGTGCATGTATCTGAGTGTGTGTATGAGCATGTGGGGGACTGTGAGTGGATGTTCCAATGTGCGTGTTCATCCTGTCAGCATCTTCCCTCTCCATATCCTGCTGGGTCTCTCCACTGGCCAGTATCATCTCTCAGCAGTCCAATGTTAGCCGGTAATACAACACTGGAGGAAAATGAAATGCAGCGCAGACAATCAGCTCTGCAGTTTCTGTTTATGGTCTTGGCCTTGGACTCAACACCACTGATGATTTGGTTCAGAGAATATCTTCTACTCCTGTCTGACTCTTAGACATTCATTCTCTTGTTAAAGCTGAAACAAACAGAAGGTGCTAAAAAAAAAACCAACCAGACACATGCTAGCCTGCACATAAGCAGATTAGATATGCAGTCAGAAATACATTCTTTGGACATAAAATCTCAACGGTTGACTCATATCCCAGTGGTTAATGCAAACGAGCTCCAGTTTTGTGTATGCAGATGCTGGTTAAAATGCAAAATGAAATATCCAACTCAATTGCAGAGGCATTTTTGTCATTATTTTATTACTGTGGCATTCACAATGATTTAAATGTCAGCACCAGGTGGGCAAGTGTGACTAATTCAAACTTAGAAGGTCAGCAGGTTTCTGTTTAGTCATGCAAGTGGCATGATTCCAGGGCAGGTCAGTCAGTCTGCCCCCCACACTGGTTTGAACTGAAATTCTTTTGAATAAATTGTGCTGAAAATCTAAATAACATCTATGATGTCAAGAGGGTAAAGCCTGCTGATTCTGGTGATCCTCTGAGGTTAATTCCAGCTAAATCATAAGGCTGACACACTTGGTTTATGGCAAACTGTCTGCAACTACTGGATTGATTGCTGTTTGATACAAATATGCGGATGATCATAATGTAATGACTCCTGACTTCTTTAGTCCCATTAGCTGGTCAAAGTTTCACTTTCCAGTGAAATATGTCCACTTTATATATATGGACTCGTACATCAGTTGAAAATTGCATTAACAGTCGAAATTGTGATTTGTATTTGACCAAAAATCTGCAAAGCTAATAACATGATGAATACTTTCTAAGCTAATGTTAGCATGCTGACACTCTTAAAGGTGAAAACATTATAGCTAAACCTAACCAGGGCTGTCCAAACTATGGCCTACAGGCCAAGTGTGGCCCAACATTTTAATCTCTAAAATGCTTAGACACGTGCACTTTTTACATCAAAAAGCTGCCTAGTCCCAGCACTTCTAAAAATTAGATGCAGGAGGTAATGGATAGGAGTTATTGCCAAAAAGTTATTATTAATAACAATATTAAATTACTTACAGAAGTGTGAAGTTACAACCGATGACTCTCCTGCTGTGACAGGTGGTTGGAATGGAATAGCATCTTTGTTGTGCCCTAAAGTTAGGGCGCCTGCTGGAAAGGCTGTGAAATTACATTGTATTATGCATCAGAAATCCTTCTGTGCTGGAGCCGCCCAGCTGGGCGCATCATTATGAAAACTATTAATCTCCTTCAATCAAGAGTTTTTAATCATCAGGAGTTTCAGGTTTTCCTAAATTGCAGTGGTGTAATTTATCACTTCGATGTACACTAGCCAAACTGTGGGAAATTCTAAAGTGGTTTTATCCTCTGAGATCTGAAAATGACTCCTTTTTAAAAGAAAAGAGTCACAACCTTGTTGAACTGAGCAACCCTGAGTGGTTGGCAGATATTAGTATTTTAGCCGATCCTGCTGGCCATCACTGAACAAAATCTTGCAAGCTAATGCTCACCCGGGACATTATTTGTTGTGAAGCTTGGCTGTGTCTAAGTTTAGCTTCACAGAGCTGCTAGTGTGGCTTTAGAGACTTAGTTTATGTTTTGTCTTCAGCTCCAGTGTGGTTTAACTCAACCAACGTGGCAGTTTTCTTTGAAATGTAAAACACACAGACACACATAAGGGACTTTGTATTCAGGTATGGATGTGTCAGATTGTGCAGTGGGCCTTCCCTATGTGTTCAGTTGTTCTGATGTTGTAGGAGGAGATAAACAAGCTGTTTTCTTAACTCACTGATGTCTTTCTAAAGGCCACACTCTGTTCCACTCATAGTATATGACTGCAGTAAACTAGCAAGCAGTCATTATTTACTGTAATTAGAGGCAAATGCATAGGCATAATGGGGGAAACAAGCATACACGGGAGGCCATGCCATGACAAATAACTGCATTAGCAATTTGATACAAATTAAATCAATGGAGCCCAGCAAGACTGCATGATTTACAGCACACGGGGCTAAACAGTGAGGGGATCAAGAGGTGAACCGAGCTTGTAATTTGTTTGTGCAATATGTCTACATTACCCGAATCTGCAAAGCTAAGGAGGCATTTAGCTCATTGAAAATATAATGTTAATGTTATTGCTAAAGCAGCCACTGTGTAACCACATCACCGGCAGGGCCATGGCCTCTGCCATGTAAAACAGCCCATTTTTAAATTCTCTGTAGTGGATGATCAGAGAGGCTGGGAGAGACAGAGCGAGATGAAACCTGTGTTGCCTTCCTGCAGCGGTTGAGTGGTTTTACTGTAAGATTGATCCAACCGATCACTTCATTTCCTCTCTCATCTGCCATAGCTGCCAAAGTGCCGATAGTTTATCCGTCTGAGAAAGTGATTTTAAGGTGCCAAGTACAACACAGGAAATGGCTCTGCAGACATTCCAGCGTCTGGTTATGGCGGGCCCGATTGCCGGCATTAGTGAGGTTGACCAGTGAGCAAGTGACAAAGCGATTCTGAGGACTGTTTCATTGTCAGCCATGCAGAACTTGGCTTACCAGAGACGTAAATCGAATTGACACAGATTTGTAGCTGCGGTCATTTTTTTGTAAGAATGGGGTTTTGTTTAATCTCGCTGTGCAGAAAAGGAAACTGCTGAGTCCTCGAGCATTTCAAAATAGTATGGCGGAAGGGAAAGGAAAGGACAGGGTAACACTGATGAGAGGGAAGAATCTATTAATAAACTAAGTTGAAGAAAACACACAGGCAGAATAAACTTAACTTCGTGAGTTTAATGTCATGTAAAAATGAAACTTGGACGGAGCTGAATGAAGATGTCCTTGAACGCTAAATGCAAAACAGCCCGGCTAAGTGCATCCTTAGCAATAAGCTTTGTGGACCACATTTACAATACAATGAGCTTTCCAAAAATCCAATATGCACATTGACTAAAAATATCCTGTCTGAGTAAGGCAGTGAGGGAGCAACCAAGAATGAAGTCATATCCCTGAGGAGCTTGGTTTTAGTCTTTCTCTCCAAAGGAATCAAGTGGAAATTTTTTGGCCACACTATGCACTGATAGATGGAGGGCAAACTCACCACAGATATGAATATATCTAATAGCCTATATATGTATGACATAATGCTCATTGCCTAAGTGCACACACCATGTACTTTCATGTAAACTGCACACTTTCAAAGGTGAATTAGAGGTTAGGGGCTCTAATTGCAGTTCCATAGGGAGTACGTATGGAGCTATGTTCTGGGTGGGTGCAGTGACCTTCAGGAGTCACTGAGTCCAGCTGAGCATGTGGTTTTACATATGACTTCTTCTAAAGCCCCAACTTTTTGATTTAAACTTTTTTTGTAAGAATTAAACAAACAAGTTATATTAATTAAATTGCAAAGTGAGAGGAGCCCCTGGTTCCACAAGTGTTTTTTTCCCAATTCCCTGCTCTCATTTTTATCCATATCTGTAATCTATTTCCTTAATGTTACTTCACACAGAAATGTTGATGTAACAGTCCCATAGCTTTAAGTTATAAACACCAAATTCAATTATTTTGACCCTAATTTTTGCAAAAATCATGTCATTTTCATTGTTTTGGGCCAGAGGTCAGCTCTAAAACAAACTCTAAAATGTTTGTAAATACATCTGAAGTCTTAAAAATTAAAAAGTGACTTGATTCACAAAACTGACTGGATGTTTTTATCAAAATTTACACAGGAATGTGGTTAGGGTACCTTTGACTTCTTATCAGAGAGACAGATATATTCTAAGACGGCTTTTTATTACTGGATGGATGATTTATCTGGAACTTTTGATGCAGATTAAGACTGAAGAAGTGTTTGACTTTTCCAGACACTCTGTGGGGAAAATGAATGGAACTTGCACTTTTGAAACTATCAACACTCAAAGTAGCTCCTCCCACTTCACAGCTCTATAAATGATTTTTGAAGGATTTGAGAATGTTTCATATTAAACAGACAGACTTAAAATGGTGTGGATCTTTTCATCTAAATTTCAGCAAGAAATAAAATTTCCCTTAATGTCAAATGATTTCTTTTATTCTCACTCTATGGTATGTAAGTGTTGTGTAGCATCCTCATCCTCTGCCTGCCTGCATTTTCCAGTGACTTTTCTTCCTCCCAGGGTAGCAGAGCCTACTTAGACCATCTTTGGACACTAATTTTCTACACGGAAACTGTTTAAAATTAAATGTTAAGGTCAGCATCTATTTAATCTAAGGTGACACACAACACATGCTAAATCATATAAATACACCCACACACACACAAAGTATTAGCACTGACAAGATGGGGGAGTGAAATAACACCTTTAGGAAATTAGCTGATGGCAGCAGCTTAGCTGCTCTCCGGCCTTACCTGAAGGGATCGACTTACAGAGGAGCCAAGCAAATATCAATAAGGGTGATTTAGCTGTGCACTGCTCAAGGATAAAGAGCTTATGCATGAAACCTCTGGAAATACACTTGAGCTTGGCGTGTAAAATGCTGTCGCTTCAAGCAAATCCCTGATTAAATCCCCCAAACACGTTTAGTTGGCTGTATGAGGGGAAGCCTGGCGTTAGCTGTGAGGCATGGTGCCAACCACGGAGGAGGACAGAAAGTGGGGGGGTAGAGAGAAGGAGAGGAATAGTATATGTCTGAAAGCCTACATAGTGCAATACATGCTGCAGATGAGTCTGTTTGAAGTCTGACGTGTTAATGGCTCCCCTCCGGCATTCATGATCCTCTGTGTGTTACAACAGTGACATCCTCACAGATGATGCCAACGCTGAATACGACTCTGACAACTCTGACGGTGAACTGAAAGCACTGATGGGCTGCATGTGTAATGCAGCCATGATAATGCTGAAGTTTGAACTAATTGCTGAACATAATCAAATGGAATTTATTGGCATTAGCAGCATTGTTGTTGACTGTCCTTTTTCGTGTCAAGCAAGTTTAATTTCACAGTAATATGCTGGTGAGAGGAAAAGAAAAAGGAAACCGCACAGCACTTGGGTGTCGCACCTTGCTTCCACAGCCAACACCAGGAGAGCCTAATGAAATCACTTCTACATCTGTAATATTGGTCGTGAATTTACAGCTTCTGTGAAGAGAACAAGACAACATTGCCTCATGTGGACCATTAATTTTTATTACCTTTCCTGGAAATCTCTTCATTCTGCATTTTACTGCCATTTCAGGAAGTAATGGCTGTTTTTCGGGGATGCAAACACACTTGTCAGCTCTGTGGTCACAGAAAATAAAAAGCATTTGTAACACAAACTTGCAATAGTTTATTGAATGGCAATGCTGGCTGAATGTCTGTTATCCAGTCTTTCCATTTTAAAATCACTCATCATCTTTGTCTCTCTGTGAACTGACAGGTTCTTAGAATACATGTATTTGTTGTGACAGTAAACATTGAGACAATGCATTTGAATGAAAGCTCAGCATTGGTGAGGCCTTGAGCTGTTTACCATAGACTAATCAGCCTACGCATCTCATTAATAGAGGCTGACTCATGTCCTTTTGAATGTAAGCCTTGAAATAGGGTCACACAGTCCAGGAAATGAAAGGGCAGGAAACCAAGGTAACAGTGACACTGTGTAAGAATCACTCACACATGTCTTGTGGAATGCAAACGTTCCGCTGTGTACATGAATATATGCAGATACAGGTGAATTCTAGTGGGTCATGCATGATTTATGAGTGTTACAAGGTACGTACATACATTTTTACTCTTTTCTGCAAGACTCTTCATACAGCATAACCGGCCGTCTGGGAGGAAGAGACAGTTCCTTTTACATGGACTTAGCTGAGGAAGAATGTAAAATCTGAACCACGAACAGGAAGTTGTTCTCTGGTTTGTCTGGACAGTGAAGCATTAACATTTTTAGCATGTCTGCACTCGATAAACCTCTTTCCCTAAGCTTTTTGTGTCATCTGCAATATTTTACTCAGCCCGTCACCATGATAACATCAAATAGGCTACAACCTTCAAAAATAAAGATACCTTTCTTTGGAAATGGAATTACCTCTTTGAAGTACTGAAGGCTTAAAGTTTTGGAAGTGGGGCAACTCTTTCATGTGTGATTAGGTGTTCTTAAGTCCATCCTCACGTAGAGAGAGAGAGAGAGAGAGAGAGAAAAGTGAGTTTAAGGTAAGAAAAGGCTCATCAACCTTGAAATGTCACAGGCACTTGGCTAGACCCTCTCCACACACTTAAGAGTGTGAATTTACTGTGTCGAGGAGAGCCCTGCAAAAAAAAAAAAAAAGCTGCAGGAGAATGGAAAGCCTCCTGTGGCTGAGAGAACTAGAAGGTGATGGAAGAAGGAGGAGAAGAAGAAGAGCAGAGGGGGGTGTACAGTGTCAGCGCTGTCGACTGCAGTCAAATTTCTCTCATAACAATCAAACTGAAGTGGGGCTTTGGCTCAGATGCATGAGGCCGGGCTTACAGGCTTACCTCAGCACTGCACCAGAGAGGGACTGTCACTGGATATTACCATGTGGACCATCGAGCTGATTCCTCCCACATCACAGTGGACAGGGACAGCTTCACATCCCCCCTTACTCCCACTCTCCTACCCTGAGGACACACACTTCCATTACTTCCTGAAATGTGTCTATGCACGATTTCACTACTGGAAACATTCGCATTAAATATGAATAGCCTTAATAATAAATGGAAGCTCTCAGAGATTGCATCCTGGGTACAAAAAAATGTGATCCAATGTTTGTGACACAAAGCTCTTGACATTCTTGCCAGTTACTATAGTTTGGTGCCATTTAACCAATTTAATACCACATATTGTTCTTCAGGCCTTTGTTCACTTTTTTTTTGAGTGTATTTGAGCGCTTTTATTGCC
>JAQNCA010000030.1:17013816-17030472 GCA_029783725.1 Acanthurus tractus
ACCAATTTAATACCACATATTGTTCTTCAGGCCTTTGTTCACTTTTTTTTTGAGTGTATTTGAGCGCTTTTATTGCCCTTTCTGTTTGCTATGTGGATATACAATACAGTATTCAAGCTTTTTCTACAGTGTAATACAAAAATGCTGCAGATTTTTAATGTATGGATGCAGTTTTAGGCTACAGTATGTTAGAGAAAGTGTTAGAATGGCATTTATTCCGTAGTTATAAATGTTTATATGCAGAGCAGCATTTTAAGTCAAAGTTTCTTCTATTTCCTCCTCCATGGACAAGTGCGCAGAGGAGTGGCTGGGACTGGATCTGGTTTTCAGGCTGATAGAGCCATATTGTTTGGCTGAACGTTTGGAGTAAGCGATGACCTTTCTCCTGTACATCTCCCCCTTCCACATGGAGACCATCAGGAGCGTAGAGAGCACCACGCCGCCCAGCGTGAGCAGGCACAGTCCCGCTATGACGCACCGATCCAGGTGGGCGCCTATCCGGGCGCTCTCCATCTCCAGCCTCTCCATCTCCCTCGCAGACACGCTATCACGGTCCACCACCACATCCCGAGGCACGGCGTAGGAGATGATCACCAAGGAGATGCCGGTCACTAAGAACGTGACTGCACTGATAAAACCGTAGTCTATAGAAGTCCCGGAGCCCTCCCCGATGGAGAGATCATCTTCGGACATGAAGGAAAACTCCGGGAAAGTCTCGGAGCAAGGCTCGCCGTTGCGCACGGGTCTGTGAGTACTTTTACAACTGGTCTCTGGGCTGGCCAGTCGCAGGTTAACATTCTCATCAATATATGTGAAAGATGTCTCTAACTCCTCGTCGCAACACACCCGTACTTTCTCCTCGCCGAGGTGACCGAGTTTAACCTCCGCGCCCCCCTTGCGCGGCGCCGTCCTTGGCTCTGAAAGACACCAGTCATGGCAGCTGCGGGCCAGGTTGCAGCAGCCCTCCCCCGGGAACGATCCTCCTGTTGATCCGCCCGACTTGCGGATTTGTAGAGCACTGGAAACCCGGCCAAGGACGTCGGGATGATCGGGCTGTTTGCCTCCTTCTGCGGGAAGCAGCTCTGGAGAAGCCATTCGTCTTTCGCCACCCGCTGGTTCACTCTGAGCCTTCCTCCCACGATGTTGTCATTCCACAGCATCCCTAAGAAGTCACATAGCAGCGCCGAATTAAGTGGTGCATCTAATGAATGTACTCCTTTTGTGATGCGTTTATCTTCAGTGCGCAAAAACTTGTGCGCGTAATGTGGAACGGTGCGCAAAATGCACATACCTTTATAGTTAAAACAGCACTATACTGCATTTAACACCACTTTAAAGTTGATCGGATCGTTAAAGTAAAATCCGCGGAACCTCCTTGAAAGGCGCTTATGGTGACTGTGATTAGCCAAATGCCTCTTTATCCAATTGGAAAACAATCCACCTTAACAGAGATTAAGCTCTAACTTCTATTTCAAAATGGACACAGAACGAACACATGAGCAAAACTAACCTGAAAGTAAATCACACATAAAATGTGTAAAAACACAGTTTCTTGACTCCTACTTAAAAATCATCATGAAAATACGGGACACTACAGCCAGGTTTGAGGAATAGACCTAATATGTGTCGGACTACTCTTACACAGTTTATTTGAATTCAGCTGAAGATGGGAGATGCTTCCCTGCATAAGGGTGGACCAGTCATGCACAACCCGGTTTTATTTTTTTCTAATCCGTACCAAAAACCCTCCTCTGACTCTACAAACGAATAGAAATAAACTCACCGCGCTACTTCAGCATCCCTTCCGCCTCCTCCTTGGTTTAGATACTATAGAGCAAACGAGGGCACACAACGGGGACAGATACAAAAGCCTTATCAGTGACTAAGCTTAGAATATATTCTCTGCCTGCTCGATGCTGTGGCGGCAGGCTGCACTGAGGGGAGCTCTTCGTTAGTCCCTCCCACACACAGAGCCTCAGCTGCCCGGATAGCGGCGCTGAAAGGAGCGCCGCTATCTGGGAGCCGATTGAGATCACTGCCAGTCAGTCAACACACAAACGGGATTTGAACGGCTGAGGCGAAATCCGACGGGACCTGACGATGTTTTACTGGAAATGCCTGTCCCGTCGGTGACATTACAGGAGAACACAATGTCACAGGAATCTTAGTGTGCATCTATAAAGCTTCTGAGATCCGTAGAGCGGGTTAGTAGGCCATAGGAGATAAAAATACGACAAGCACTAAAGAAATAAAATGAGCCCCAAGAGGACAATTAACAAGGGCTCGAGTGCCATAAAGTGTCATAAAGCTGCGTTTCAGTCAGCATGGCTGGTGAATGACACACAGTAGAGGTAGAGGAAAGCTGCTTGTAAATACCCATAATGCACAGTTAAGCACTATAAATACAATGCCATACATCCTAAGTGACAGCGTGGACTCCATAAGGATATTTCAGTGGAATCAGAGGACAAACAAACAAGACCTATAGCATTACAATGTTTGACCAATCACTCAGTTGAAAATATAGACATGCATACAGTAATCCATACGGCATGCTGTCAGTTAGTGCCCTCATCATATCAGAACAATCCATCCAGCGGTGGTATGCAAACAACACTGTCAAAGCATGTGTATCACACACCATCTGTTCCACTGCGCTCTCTCAGAAGATTACTGGTCACTATGTCAAAGCCATTCTAATCCACGTTTAATCCAGAGATCTAATAGGTCATCGGATCTGTGACCCCATGTAAACCCTCGGGAGGTTCATCTCATCCATGCCACATCATTCTGAGAGTTCACGTCTTGGTGGCATCTTTGCAGGCAACTGGTAAACAATTAACACGGCAAATGACTACGTTTTCTATGAAAGTAAACTAGATGTTAAGTGCAGGCAACCATAAATGATTTAAGTGCTCATAATCCCACTTTCAACTGAATATTCATTTGCAGACTGTTCCACCTTATTTAGCACAACCAGGCAGCAGCTATAAATATAGTCACCACTTTTCCTGGAGTCCTATGGCTGGGTGTAAGGCTTTGGCTCATTTCCCAACGAGACTCCATTTAACCGATGAGTAAAGAGAAAAGGGGGAGTGAGAGAGGAGAGAGGGAATCAGAGGCAGCCAAAGATTTACTCCCCCCACTTTTGTTCCAGAAATTAGTTTGCAAGAGGGAGAATCATAATGCTTTACGGTGTATTTGGTCAGATTTTAGTCAGTCTCCTGCAGAGTGCTAGAGAGAGGAAGCTGAAATCTGACTGTGTGCTCGACTGAGGGGTAACAACAGCCAACTATCAGATGCTATCTGTCTGCAACAGTGCACCACTCTCCCTGCTGGCAAGGACACCAGGCTTAGAAGAGGAGGGGCAGCAGGGGAGTCACTGCTTCTAAAAGCCATACATCCTTGTAGTGTGTCTTCTGCCACAAGCTTGAATCCAAACACAGAAAAAAAGATTATGAAGCGTGGATGTAGTATTGCTTTTTTTTCCTCGAGTCTGTAGTAGATACAGGAAGGTGATGGAGGAGGGAAGTGGAGGTCCCTGCAAATACAGCAAGTGGAGAGAGAAGAACTTGGTAGTGCATGTGTGGGTGTGTGAATTATTGAGTGAATCAGATGTGAAGTAAGCAATTCAGGGAAAAGATTGCTGAGGTATGAACTCAACAGTCAAACAAATCCACCCCTCCCTTCAGTTCTCTTTCAGAAGTCAGGGCTCTCAAGTTCATGGATTTGTATTACCGAAACAGCAACTCTAACAACTGAGCTTGCAGACCAAAAGAGAAATATGACTAAATCCAGAGTGTCTTCTTCCCAAGGGTAAGTTAGCCTCAAAAAGTAGCACTCACAAATAAGGTGCAGATTTTTCAGACTGTTCCTGTTGTGCACGAACAGCGGCAGTGCACAGTAACATACATGTAGCATAGGAAGCAAAAACTTAAGATATCTCCAAGTTACAACTTTGGACCATCATCAGCACCTGAGTTACACAAGTTTTTGTGGCCACTGGGTATTTGTGTCTTTGCTATTGCTTGCCTCCTGAGTGGAGGCAATGCCATGTCAGACTCTGCAAGGATCTCCATGAGCAGGCCCAGGATAACTTCATGTCAAGGATTATCACCAGTGACAAGAATTGTGTTTATGGCTACGATGGCTAACCCAAAGACCAACAGCAGTTTTCTCTTTGGAAGAGCCCACGATCTGCAAAGCCAAAGGAGACGCAGTAGGTCAGGATTGCAGGCAAGAGCATACTGGTGGTTTTCTTTGACATTTACAAAGTTGTGCATATTGAATTTGTCCCCAGTGGTCAGACTTCTAACGAGTACTGAGTCAACTCTGACGTTCTGAGGCTTCTGAGGGAGACCATTCATGGCAAATGTGGCATGATGGCAACTCAGCTGTCTGACACACACAACAGAAAGCCAACGTTGTAAAGGACTTTACTGATTTATAAATGGTGGTTGCACCTTTAATCAATGAGTGAGGTACTGACTTGACCTGACCAGCTGCTCGAGGAGTGATTGGAGCTGGTCAGTGTTCCACAGTGGCAGACTTTGCAGTAAAATGGGTTAATGTGATAAAGCAGAACTATGAATAGGCTGCTGCTGCTGCACAAAAGTCAGAGGTTCAAACTCACAAATTTACACATTACTAAATAAGAATGTGTAACACTGCACAAATAATTTATTAAGTAGAGATTAGTTAATTATTATACCCAATGACCACCACCCGTCTGTACTAACTTTGAAGCACATGAGCCTATTTTTCTGTCTATGGAACAAATATCAAACCATTCAGGTTAAATATGATGCATGAGGTCACCAATACCTACTACTGACAGTTAAGCTACAGCTTGCGATGCTGCTGTAACTTTCTGTGAGTGTAGCACAGACAATAGCACAAGGTAAAACTACATAGCACACGCACCACCTATTATCAGTTGTTTATAATTAATGTTAGCACACATGTTAGTGGCATATTTGCACCTAATTAGTCTTTATGAAGTAATTAATGATGCCTTATCTTGGGGGTTTAGTTAATTTATCACTATCCTATAAGAAGTAATTAAAGAATTATTGAGGGGTAAAGTGTCAATATGCTACAAATGTCCATGCTAATAAGAAGATAATTAATGGTGCATCTTTATATGAACTTTTACGAGCACAGACATTTTGTAGCATCAGTGGACACATTATTGTGGTACTAGTAAATGGTGAAACCCAGCTGAGTACATCTACTCTTTTACACCAAGTTAGTGAGAAATTTACACACTTTGCAACGAACAAAGGGATAGCTACAACCTAGTCCAGATAAAAATATATAAAAGATACAAATAAATTAACAAGAGTCAGAATATAGGAATAGAAGAAACTTCAAGTTTTGAAAGAGAAATACAAATTACATGTCAGAGAACACCTTCTGGACTGTACATCCCTTCACTAGCAGTAGTCAGAGAGGATCCCGAGGTAGCCGACAGGGTAGTGGGTCACGATGGCAGGGTGCTGTAGATTATTAATAAGCAGGTGTGCTCAGTCCCCTGGGTTTGTTTGGGATGTCTGGCACGCAAACCTTCCAGTAACTCCTAAAGAGCCTTCTAGAGAGGAAAGTGCATGCAGGCAGCATGAGAAGGGAATTAGGTCTTAGAGAAAGGCAGGCAGAGGTTCAGTGTGAGCATTTTTTTCTTAATTTTCAGAGGGTGTGTGTGGTAATGGCAGCAGACGCTGTTATGAAATATTTAGCACTTGAACCTTCAAGTTAATTTACAGTGACTTTCCTAATTGAAGCGACGTGGCTGGCCTCAACACAGACACTGCGATAATGGAAGGATAATAATGGCTTTCCTTGAGCCTTGAATGTGCTAGCCAGTGTGTGTGTGGGTGTGTGTGTGAGTGTGCAAAGATTTATGCTCCATGCAAAGATAAGACTTCACAAAAACCAAAAAGCCTTCTGGTGATTAAAGGAGCTGCCTTGGATAATTAATTCCACCATTTCATCACCCCTCTACTCTTTATCATCTCTTTATAATAATTAATGTGATGTTATCCCCTCATGCCACAGCTGCTTTTGCATTATAATGTTCTCAGCAGCTCTTCATGATAATTGTATTTTGCAGTCGACTACCACTCTGTCTCCATCTAGAGCACAGATCACTTCTTACAGCTCTTCTGATGTGCCCAGTTATAACGGCGCCCTAATTATAACACAACAAACATAAGCTTTAGCTACACTGTCAAGTTAGCTCTGGTATCTTTGTGTGGGATGTAGGTTTAGTACAATCATGGCAGTCCTTCAGTATGGGGAATGAAAACATTTAGGCAGAACTGGATAGGTTTCATTCCGTAAATGAGCAACTCTTGCATTCAGGCCAAAGACATTATTTATTTTTGGTGGGTATATTGAGCCAAGCACTGAGTAGTCTGCTGGCACTCTACACTTTTGTTGCTGCATTTCTGTTGGGATGCTTACCTTGAATTTTTTTTAATCAGTCACAAAAGGAGCTCTCTCTCTTAAAAGCTTCAGTGGATGAGTAATACGTTATTTTTAAAGTCATTGTTAAGAATTTGTGAATAGATATTCAGGTATAATATTTCTTTATTTCTCTGGCAGAAATATGCAGGGCATGTCCTCCTTAAAGCTTTATATGGATGGCTCTCCATCATGTTTTAGTTAATGTCCTCCAACGATTTTTCTGCAAAAGAAAAAAATCCCTGCAGATGAAATATCAACCCTAAAGTAATTTTATAAAAGAATGCTTCCATAAAAAAGTGAAATTTGAGGCAAAGGACCACAAAAAACACAAATCTGGAGAGAAAAGTTAAAGACTTTAACAGCAAAAACACTTAATACATTTAAAACCCAACCAAGTACTGCTTCTCAAAGCTCAGTTACATTTCGCAGGCACACAGTATTTGTTTGATTTCAGTTCTCAGTTCACCAGTATATGTGACCCATACATGTTTTGTTGTAATACTACAAGTGTTCCCACCTTTAAGCATTTAAAATGTAGACAATTTTCAGACAATAGACCTTGAGATCATATCGATAAATTGCATCTTTATCAAATCTGCTGTGATCCTTCGGTAACTTGGCTCCTCTCTTTAAATGTGGCAGTAACAGTGTTTCACCATGAGGTGGCAGTAAAGACCCACTGTCAGTGTGAACACTGTCATAGTCAGGGGCAGGGAGAAAAATCTGATCATTGGTGGAAAGTACCATTCACTCAAGTACTGTACTTAAGGACAGTTTTAAGGTGCTTCTGAGTTTTTATGCTTTTAACTACTTCATTCTTCAATTTTTTCAGAGTAAAGCTTTTACCTCGCATATTGGCTACTTGACAGTTGAAGTTACTTTGCAGATTCACTCATCTTAAAAGTCACAGTGCAGTGCTGTAGATAAGTACATTTGTCAGTATTATCTCAACCAAAATCAACAACAGGACAGTGTGAGCTACTTATACATTAATAGGTCAGATACAGTAATCGAATAATACATGTTATTTGATGACACAGATGGTATTTCAACTGTATGATGAGTCTAATGAACACCTGGGATACTTAAGTACATTTTCTGATAACATTTATGTATTCATTCTAAAGGAATGGTTCATTGTTTCGTTTACCAAATTACCTTTTTTCACTTGATGGGATGCTTATTCCCTGTTTATTTATTTTGCTGGTTGAAACTTTTAGATTTTTATACAAATTAAACAAATAAACCATAACTAGATTCAGGGACAGTGGTAGGCATTTTTTGTTATCTTTTGGTTTTAAAACCAGGTTAAGTATTTCCTTTTCTTTCCAGTCTCAGTCAATCTGCCCATCAAATCCTCCACACAATACAGTTTTAAATATGATTAAGTATTTTTTCAATGTTGCTGTGTTGCTACCTTTGCACTAAACCTGCAGCAGTGATTGACTTTTAGTCAGAAGCAGAAACATGTTTTGAGCCTAATTTGAGTATCACTGCCTTTTAAATTGATATGACCAAGTCCAGTCCTGTCCCCAAGGGAAAATATCCAGCTCTTTAGCTGCTGAAAGCTCTACTTGGTTTACCAGCTAATCACTTACTGTGCTGGTGTGCTCATTCAGTGCTGGGCAAGTAGCGTCCAGTCAGTTTTTAGAGCTGACTGATGTGAACCTGCCTAAAAAAGACTATATGAGAGTGGTGAGAGCAAAAAGAAAAAAAGAAAAAAACAACAAAGCTGTTATCTTGTGAGGCAGCAAATTCACATCTTCAGGCCTCAAGCTCTGCTGAGCTTTGGGAATGATTTAAGTGTGATGACCAGTGAGCGTTTGCTAAAAAAAGCAATGGTGGTTCCTTAAGAGGTGACTGTAGAGCTGCTGTAGCATCAGTCGTATCTTGAAAAATACACAACTGAATTGAAAAAAGGGCAAAGGGCCACTGAAGGCTTTTCTTAATGGAAAGGTGTTTTCACTCCCCTCCCGACTGGCTTTGGCAGTTTAATTTTCCAGCTGGTTTCGCTGGTGGTGTTCTTCTACTGTGTCTCTGTTGTTTGAGGATCTGATTGGTTGAAGTTAGCCTGTGATAGACAGGTATGATAGACATCTAATCACCTGCCAAGTGGCTGCCCTTTTCTAAACACTTTCCACAGATGATTTTCCCAGATGGCTCTGTGTAACAAACCATCTGGTGTGTCAGGTTAGTAAAGTTGTGCCTGACAGCTAAACAATAAGCTGATAAAGGTGCGTGAAGATGCACATACAGGTAGTAACTCTGTACAAGTGACCACCGTCACAATAATATTTGAAATATTTTTACTATAAAATGCTAATTGTTGCTTCTTTGAACATGTAGTATGTAACATTTCCAAAATAAAATGTCTAAAAATGACTTAATCTTTGTTCTATATATATAGCTTCTCCTCAATTTTTTCAATGTTTCAGTGTTTCCTGAACTTTTTATACCAAACATTTCCAAAATTTTCAAAGTCAAAGAATTCTTTTTCTTAACTTAAGGTTACAGTGCTTACATCTTCTTACCTGCTGCTAACTTGTTGGGTAACACTAATCAGAGAGCAAGAAAGGATGTTATCAAACTTGACTAAATGTATCGTGAATAAAACTTCAATACATTAATTTGTCTGTGAACATTTCTGCTCGAGTCAGTCCTTTGAATTTTATCAGTGAGATTCTGCATAACATTGAAATGAACAAGTCCCATCATCCCACTCCACTTTTAAGTGTCATAAAACTGTCTTTTGTTGTGATTGTTTTAATAGAGAGACCTCTAGTGGCAGAAATTATACATTGATTGTTAAAATGATGTGAATGTTTCCTCCACTGACTTTAATGGGATGACTGAACTGGCAGTATGGTGTTTTTATTGAGATGGAAACAATTAATTTCAATTAGTTTTTTATGGGTCTATATATCAGTGCTCTTGCAGTTCTGATTATAAAGTACACACAGGAAAACTAATAATGAAGCCAGCATAAACACATTAAATCTCCATGGAATTTTATCGCATTCAGTAATGAACTGAAGCAAGCAGAACAATTCACATTAACAGAATCAATATCCAATTAACATTACTTGGCAATCCTGCTGTTTCTGACACCTCTCATGGTTGCATTCTACAGGTAGCAATTAAAAAAATTCTCATCCACCTGCGCATTTCACTTCTCGACTCTCAGCTGTGAGGTTCAATGATCTGTCACGGTGTCCCACCTGAACCGAACACTTCATTTAGCCCTCCTCTGGTGGTGTAATAGACACTGAGAAGATCAATACAGTGGTGACAATGAATTAATACCACTTGGTAAATCATGTGCGCACTGACATAAAATCTTTGGACGGTTCGTGGAGCTAACTAAAGAGAAGTAGACTTTGGAGCACTTTGAACCATGAAAATCCATGCTGACTTTCAAACAACACTGCCATTAACAGTCAGGTATGTTACTTTTAATCCATACAGTCAGTGGATAATCTACTCACAGCTCAGAAAATAGCCTAAAGAGAGAGCCTTGCCTACTTCCTGCAGACTGCTGAGCTCTCAGGGCTGAACTATCCTCCTGGGAAGGTTATATAGACAGCAATATAAACAGCTGCAGTGCCTACTGTGCTGAGATCTGAGTAATTTTCATTCATTGCCTCTCCCTTTTATACGCCAGCCTGCAGCTTCCCCAGGACAAACAATCACACTAATCTTGACTCATGTTGAACTACTGCCTTAAACCTCAGGCAGTTTATTTTTTTTTTAATCTATTTTGGCTGCAGGTCCCTAAACATGACCGTGGATGGAGTTGGAGGGGTGGTGCTAATCACCAACAGTTAAATCATTAGCATGTACTCATCAGTTTATTGTTCCACCCTGCAGATGGAGATGAGGGCAGACAGAGGACTTTGTCTCCATCTCCCTCTGAGAAGCTGCTCTGTCAGACACGCACATCTCCTCAGCTCCTCCATCCAATGTTACAGGTGTTTGCCCCCAGGGAGGACAATTGCTGCAACGTCACCCATGGGTGTTGTGATAGCTCCTGAGAACTCACCCCTTTGTTTCTACATAGCGATGCTGTAATCTAACTGAACATTGTGAGCATTCATTCCCTTTTCTTGCCGATGAGGCATGAGAAGTCATCTGGAAGCACACAACAGGAAGAGAGAGTGATAGAGCGACATACGGAATCACTGAGACCACGAGACAGGTAGACACATACACACAAATAGGGAAGGTAGAGAGGCACCCATTTTCTCTGGTTCATTTAACACATGGTTCACATGCAAGTCAGCCAATTTAAATAGCGACATTCTGTACTACAGTGCTAAATTACAGAGCCAGAGTGCAGAAAAAGTCCAACAGTATCAATGTGAATAGACTGCTGTCAGGTCCACCATAATTCAAATCATGCTGTGAGCATTATGAAACTATCATATGAAATGACACACCATCACAATATTGCCCTTAAAAGTGATATTAAAGTGACCTCCATGAAATTTACTCCCTCCATCACATCAAACAGCTCTATAAAAGGGTCACAGCATGCCTAAAAGACTCTGTAAAGAGGTTTAGAATGATCCTATTGTGCTTTATAGTCGTTTGTTTTTATCTCTTCTTGTATGCCCAATTTCTTGTAGGATGTGATAACTTAACAGCAGGTAACTTGACACTCCTCAAGGCCGTTTTATCTCACACCGTAATGTTTCTGTATTCATGTACAGTGTGTTTAATGCACTGTATATTTGTGTGTGACAGTGTCAGAATCTGATGTACAGTGTTATGAGTTAAGTATTCACAGTGTATCATAAGTATCAGTGCTAGAATATAGAACAATTTACAGGTTGTAGATTTTGTGTGTAAAATCTAATTCTGCAATGTAAGTAGCTGTCACATATATGTACAGGAATAAAAACGTAAACAGAATTATAGTGAAGCAGAAATCAAAAGTAGCATAAAACTTATGTAAAGTAAAAGCAGCTTAAATTTGTAATAGTAGACTTAGATCATTAGTAAATTTACAAAGTCACATCCATGACAGGAATTTACACTTGTATAAATCCTTTGAAATCTTTAATCCCTGAATATTTTTATAATCCTGGGTTTGTGAAAATGACAGATTAACCTGGAGGAGACTGAAAACCTGATGCAGAGTCTACAGCAGCTGAGCGGTGAGAAATGAGTGAGTGATTAAGGAGTTTTCTTTCTCTTCTGTAAATATTTTTTTCTTCTTCAACATGTATGTTTTGTCATAAATCATACAAAATATCACCTATTCTGTTGATGGCATCATCATAATAATAAATAAATAATCATTCACTTTGTGGGATGATTTTAAGATTATCTTGCGGGTCAGATAGTACAAAGTAATGCTGGGTGGACAAATTTTATTCAAATGTATAGAAGTTTATTATGAATTCTTCTGTCTAGAGATACAGGTTGACCTTCTGCAAAATAGGTCTAAAATGATACAGACATCAACAGTATTTCTAGAAATGATGCGGTCATTAGAAAAGATAAATGTTAGTTTGTAATGTTTCACTCGCATCACACACAACATCTTAAATGAAGAGTGGTAGAGAGTACAGAATATGTAAGGTGAGGTATATTTGAGACAGAGAATGCTTTTTTAACAGCTATAATTGGCATTTTAATAATTACTAAATGATTTGTAATTCTCTAAAATGCAGTAAACGATATAAGTACATGTTTTCTATTTGTCACCTATTTTTTCTCCTGAGGTAGCGTCAGTTGACTGAATAACAAATGATTACTGTGATTATCATGCATTATGAAATTTCGCATGATTTAAAGAAATGTATTGATATTTTCAATCCACCTGTGACTCATTTGCACAAGCATGGATAGAATACAAGCAATGCTTTATATTTGTTCATGTATGCAAGTGCATCATGCATACGTTAAGATTGTTGGAAAATACACCTAAAGTGTATAAAACACAATTACATGCTCCTTTCATTGCTTCGAGCTACTCTTTAGTTCTTGTAGAAATTCATTAAGAGCTTCCATGCTGCTGATAAATGTTAAATGACATTAAAGTTTGAATTTGTTCCAGCCACAATACTCTGGCTCCTTAAAACATCATCTTGTACAGGTGGGACACACCTCCTCCTGGGTGCCTTCTGTGATGCATATCTGCATGAGACTCCAAGACGTAAGAAAAGTTTGGGGCTCCAATGTGAGCGCGTGACTTCACTATGATCCGTGTGTGAGGCTCTCAGGAGCGCAGAGGCTCCGCAGGAAGCTCTCAGTCATGACTGTGTGAGCAGTGAGACGGGAGCAGGGCGCGGAGCTGCCTGCGACACCTCCTCTGTCCGCTCTCCTAAAACTTCTACTAACAACTGAGGCGCAATGGACTATTTTATTATGTTGGTAAGGACAACATATTGGAGTTGCATTTAATGCTTTGCAGCATCAGAAATTGGATTTTGCGGAGGAGAAAGGACAGTTTGACTGGATGACACGTGGATAAAATGAAGTTCTTGAAGGATTTGTGGTCGTTGGACTTTTGGTGCCAGAGCCCCGCAGTTCACTGCAATGATTTTTTGTGATTTCCTGTGAATGCCAGGTGTCATTTTCCTGAAGGCGCACAGAGCTACAGCCTCCTGCAGTAATGGAGAACCTCACCATTGATAACATGACGGGGGAGAATGACACGTCGGTGCAGGACAATCAAACCCTAGGTGTTTGGACTGACTACACAGTTGAGTACAAAGTGGCCAGCGTGTTTTTGGTCTCCCTCATATGCGGGGTTGGGATCGTCGGGAACATGATGGTAATCCTGGTGGTCCTGACCACCAAACACATGCGGACTCCCACTAACTGTTACCTGGTGAGTCTGGCCGCGGCTGACCTGATGGTCCTGACGGCCGCCGGCCTGCCTAACATTACCGACGCCCTGTACGGTCAATGGGTGTTTGGCTACGCGGGCTGCTTGGGCATCACTTACTTCCAATATCTGGGAATAAACGCGTCCTCCTGCTCCATCACCGCCTTCACCGTGGAGCGCTACATCGCCATCTGCCACCCCATCAAAGCGCAATTCCTGTGCACTTTATCCAGGGCAAAGAAGATCATCCTGCTGGTCTGGGCGCTCACCTCTGCCTACTGTGTAATGTGGCTCTTTCTGTCAGACACTACAAAGTTGGTGTATGACAACGTTGTGCTGCTCAGCTGCGCCTACAAAGTGTCCAGAAGTCACTACCTGCCCATTTACTTCACGGATTTCGCGGTGTTTTACGTGCTGCCCCTCATGCTGGCCACGGTTCTGTACGGACTGATCGCCCGGATACTTTTTCTGAACCCACTACCTTCAGACCCGAAGGACACCACCAAGAAGTGGAAGAAGGAGACGAGTCAGGGAGGGAGGATGATTAGCACCAGCTCCTCCAGCAGCACCACGGCCGCCTCCCGCAGACAGGTGGGAAAACTGTTCATTCATTCACATTATCACTGTGTAATGAGTGTGTTTGTGTTGATGCGCGTGTGTAGTGTGTAATCAAAGGGGAGAGCAGGTCCAGCTGCACCGCAGGTCACTTCAATTCCCTCCAATCAGAAACAAGCGCGAGTGATGTCATTCACCCCCTGGAAATACTGTTCATCTGCTTAAAAAAGGAGTTTAAAAATCAGACAAGAAAATTCTGGACAACACCAGGTGGTGTTATAAAAAAGTATAATTTTATGAGAAAATGTATTCTGTTTACTGAAGAAAACGCTGTAATGAAGAAAAGTGGAGTAATAATGTTACACCTGACCCCACACACTGGGGCAGTTTTAATGAAACTAGACAGTTGGTTTCATTACACATTTCATTAAAGCTCTCACTAGAAGTAACCTTTGTTTTTGATTAAAATGTGCTTTACTTCCTCATTGTTTGGGCTCCCCTCCGGTTTTGTCGATTAATAATTCAAAGAAGTATAATAAAAATGCAAAGTAAAGCATTCTTCCCCCCCTTAATTTGTTTTTCTTTTCCCAAGACCTTATTAAACCAAATATGTAGATAAGCAAAAGGTTCTTTGCCTCAAACTGAAATTAAGCATTCAAAGGGGACAAAGCACAAAAGAAGCATTAAGCAAATTCATTATATTCAGCACAGCTGGTGTTCCTGACCAAAACAGAATTTTTCTGTTGTGGATTTGTCAAAAATGTCATTAGCTCAAAATCATTTTTACCAGCAATTCCCATGAAAATAGAGAGAACTAATGAAAAATGGAAGTGACAAAACAACATCAAGAATGTATTTTGAGTGGCAGAGATCATCAGGAGCTAACACATAACATTAAGGTTCACTGTTGGCCCACACGAATTATAAAAAATACATTTACACATGCACATATAGTGAATACACTTTCTTTTTTGCCTTGGAACTGTTATATACTGACCCTAAACCACTGCTGTTTGATGTACAGTGCATCAAAGCACTGGAGGCTCTCATTCACTTTCATATCGAGTCTTGTGTGAACTGAAGTGAAAACACAGTCAGAACTCAGTTTGCCTTTTTTCAGTGGAATGGAGTTGATCCAACCTTTTTCAGGAACAAGTTTTATTTGTACTGATGGATGCTCTCTATATAGGAGCTAATTGTTATGCAGCTGGTGTGTGTGTGCATGCTTGAGAGAAACGACTGTTTTATAATTCACCATCAGGGTTCATCACATATACAGTAAACTCCTTTAGGCTATAAAATTTAAATCTTCCTACATACAGTTACTTTGTTCAAAATAAAACAGAATTCTCTAAATGCATAGACACGTAGTGCCAGACACTCAGGTAGACAGCAGAGCTGGACGTTTGTTTATCAGATCAGAAGAAGCCTTCCTGGAATGACAGGGGGGTGTGGTACCCTGAGGGAGGGCCACGCTCTATTAGATAGTCTAATCACTTAGTCTCAACTCAAATAGGCTTTTTTCCTATTAGTTTGGCTTGTGTTTGCTCTTTGACAAATGCACACCCACAAACACACTATTACATGGTTTTGGTGGTCAGTCTTAATCGCTCTTTGTGCAAACAAGGAACAATTAACGCCATTTAACATGTCTCTGAATTACCGAAACAACAAACAAGCACTGATGATCCAGGATTGGCTATTTTGCTCAATGAAGACACGGCGGTGCCTCTATCTAGTCCAGTTCCTCAATACTGAATACTGTCAAACTCTGTAAGCTCAACCTATGATGCTGTATGTGCAGCATCAACTTCATTTTGAAGTTGAAAACTTGTAATGCGTTTGTCTTTAAGAGGACTTAATTCAGCCTCTCCTTAATGAAAATGCCACCGATTAATCATGTTCCTTTGGAAAATTCTGTCACAAAAAATGTGGGGAGAAAGTGTAAAAAGTCATTCTGACAAAACTGTGGTCTTTACTTTGTAAATTAATAGCAGCTCAGGGAAATACCTGATTGTAAACCATGCATTATTACTAGAATTCCAAAAATATGGGAAAAAATATGAAAGGCAAAGAAATGTAATCAAGGTTGCCTTTAACAGCTCTTCTTTACATGGTCCTCATGGTAAATGGACGCACATTTTAATCAGAATCAGAATCAGAAATACTTTATTGATCCCTGAGGATCAATAAACAGATGCTCCCATTCAAAAGTCTTAAAAGAAGTAGGAAAGTATAAAATATATCAACAAAGTTTAAACAGAAGTACTACTATAAAATAAAATATATCTAAACACTAGAATATAGATGTACAGATTTTAGAATGTATAGATTTTTGAAGCAAGGATTCCTTTTGGTGGGGCTCTGCTGATCTTCTTTTGAACTCAATATATCAGTCTTCACCTGCCAGGAAGAAACCACAGAGCTCCAGTGGAAGAGAGTAACAGGACTAACTGGATGCACCTTTCCAGTATGTCTAACAGCGAGATCTGCCCTTTCTATACCTCTGATTTGCATCTGGTCTGTTTCAATCTCTCAACTCATATAACTATTATAAAACTGATGGGAAAATGTCATTATCTTCATTGTTTTCCTGCAGGTTGTGTTTGTGTAGCTGCTGTGAACAAGAAAAAGAACATTTCCTGGCATATCATAGTTAATACCCAGAGGGCCACAGCTAATCAAAGACAGAGGGGAGGGTTTGGCCACAAGGCATTGTGTCCAGCAAGTCATGATAGTCTTGCCCAACTTCCAAGCTAGCAGCATTTAAGGCAGTAACATACCCTTTAAGTTGAGCATGA
>JAQNCA010000030.1:17031712-17072034 GCA_029783725.1 Acanthurus tractus
TAAAAAAAAAAAAAAAAAAAATTTTTTTAATTTTTTTTTTTATTATTTTTTTTTTGCCCCCCCCCCCCCCCCCCCCCCCCAAAATAGTGGAAAAATAAACATTAAGTTTTGCTTTTTGGTGGAACACCCCACTAAAAATCAAGGACAGGGGGTAGTTTTCTCTCCTGAAATTTTGTACTCTTGTGTTTAGTCCTACCAAAGCTCCAGTCACACCATAAATATTAGAGAAGGAAGGATTGCAGCTGCTTAATCCCATTAGACAAACTCAAGTTGACTCAAACTTAGAGTTCAGGTAGCTGCAGCTGGGTTCACAGACAAGATACAGTATGTTAATGGTGAAAAGGGTTAAGGTCAAGACCTTATAATGATCATTCTCAACACTGCAGTCTTGGTTGAGCTAGCAATCATTACTGGGGCATTTGGGTATAATACTATGTTCCCATAATTCCCTTGTTGTTTTTAATGTAAAGCAACAGCAGTAAGAACCCTTAAGTGAGCGATACAGTAAACGGAAACAGAGACCTTGTGGGTTGATAATTAAAAGCTTAAATGGGCAGACTCCACAACAAACGATGAAAATGACTATACAGGGAGTAAGTTACGGGATGTTTTTACATTAAAAGTATATAGCTGAGTAATCCCAGCAATAAAAAGTATTCAGAGTGGAATTTAACATGTCACAGCGAGCAAAGCACAGATACAAAGAACAAATTACCTGACTGCTTCTGTTTCAGTGACCTGGTGTTGTGTATGCTGTCATACTGTCATGGTTTACTGGGACACTTGAATGAAAGGAAACCGCCTTTAATGATATTAGTTACACGTTTGCTTTTTCTACTATTCCAAGTCAAAAGTTTTACTGTGAAAAGGGCTTCTAGTCGATGTGCCCTATGCTGTGGCTCATGTTTAAGACTGTATACACAAAAGACTTGGTGTGATAAGGTATCCAGTTTTCTGTCATTTCATTTTTCTCATACCATTTCCAACATGATTGACTTTTATTAGGTGACAAAGATGCTGGCTGTGGTGGTGATCCTCTTTGCCTTGCTTTGGATGCCCTACCGGACCTTAGTGGTGGTCAACTCCTTCCTGGACAAGGCCTACTTAGACACCTGGTTCCTTCTCTTCTGCCGTCTCTGCATCTACCTAAACAGTGCCATTAACCCGGTCATCTACAACGCCATGTCCCAAAAGTTTCGCGCTGCCTTCAAGAAGTTGTGCCACTGCGGCCCTCAACGTATGGAGAAACCGGCTTCTTACAGTGTGGCACTGACCTACAGTGTCATCAAGGAGACGTCCAACGGGGAAAGTCCCGACCACTTTGCCACAGAAATGGACGACGATCTAAACATGCCGACAGATCAGTACGTACCCACTAGTATCCTGCCAAGTGCCAAGAAGATGCCGTTTGATGACCCTTCTCTGTCTGGGAGTGAAGTAAAAGCTGGACTAAAATGAAATTTTCTACTTAAAAAGGGATTCTGACAGCTGCAGTATGGATTCAGTCACCCATGAGACTTTTCAGAGAAGTTCTTATTAAAAGTAACCAGATATTTCCAATATTATTTCTCAAGGCTATTCCGTGTTAGAAAGGTTTCTTTTGCTCTACAAGACCATTTGCCAAAAGCCAAACAGGGTGTTGTGAGGTGCGCTGACATGTAGATATAGGTCTTTTAGCATTTTGTACAAAATGATTGAAGGGAGCCTTGATACATAGATCCAGGAGTGATTACTCAGCTCTGCATAGAGAGAATCTGCTCCAACTTGTCTGAAAAAGAGGAAGTGGTTAATTAATGCAGAATGCAATATTTAAAATAAATGTTAGCTTCAAGTGCTATGAGAAGAACGTGCATGGGAAAAACTAATGCCCTTTTGTTTATTCTTTAGTTAAATGATTAGTTTGGTTGGAACAAACTACTTCTATTATCATCCTCCTCCCTCTCAACCATTAATGAAACCAGACACTGACAGAAACTCTAACAGTTCACACTAAACAGCGAGAGAGTTCAGAAGTAGATGTCAGTTAGTGACAGATCTGAACAGGCCTATGGCATAAAATCTCATCACAATGTTTTTTTTTATAACTGTCAGTTGATTACTATTTATTCAGAAATAAATTATCTTTTGTGTGGAGCTGAATATCTCTTTCAATTAATAAATCATACGAACCATGAAAATGTTTACAGCAATGGAGCTTGTGATGTACTTAATTAGTTAAAACAGTCATGTTACAGCGTGTTGCAGGGGTGTTTAACTAAGGGCCTCGCTACCTCTCCCAGACTGGTCTAAATACATTTAAGAGTGCAAAAAGTGCTTGTACTCTGGATACATTGTCAAACAAAGCTTTAGGTTTAATTCAGTTTAAAGCATTTCCCAATATTTATAATACCGATTTTTGCCTTTGTCAGCTGTATACGTCACCTATGATATCTGTATTGTTTTAGGCTTCAAGTGAGGTTCACCTAGCCCTGTTTGAGTCTCAGCTCTGTGGCCAAATGGCTTTTCTTTTTCTTACACATATGTCACACATACCAACAAATCTGTGCAAATATTGTCTGCCATATTGTTGAGGGTGCAAACAAACATGAAAGGAGGTGCCTTTTACATTGATGTTAATCTGGTTTGTATATTACAAAGTATCAAGTGTCCAGAGAGCACCAGCTAGCATGATGGTAGTGTGGTTCAGGCTTCTTGCGGTTAATTGAAGCATATATGTCAGATTTCATTCGTGATCTGGACAAGTGTAAACACGGAGGAGAGTTTATTGAACAAGATATGTATTTTTGTATGACCATGTGTTGTTGATCAGGTTAAAGATGGTTGCTAGTTTTTTAAGGACCAAACTTCTACCTCTCCAATCTTACGTGTCCATATACGAGATTGGATATGCCATTTTTCAGGCCAGACTTTGTTTGACGTGAAACATCCACCAGCTACCAAACAATTCAATATAATTTTTTTAACTTGACCTCTTTTTTTTGTCTCCAGCCTGACTGGATCTTTTTTTGAATACACCTTTGCACACAGTGCTCTTCTCTTAGACTCTTTTTCATGGCTCAGGAACTTAAACACTCCACATTTGGTGCTCCCATCTTCAGTTTCAATTACATGATGGTTCTTGTCGGTCCCTGCACACCGCCACTTCACCATGGTTACGGACAGGCACCTTAAAAAAGAGAATTAAATTGAAGTGAGTCAGTAACCTGACCTCTCTGTTTGCACCTCCAACGATATGGCAGAGTCGTCACTGCTCCTAAATACTAATATATGTATGTGAAAGTGTAGATGTATGTAAAGGTATACAGGTATCTAACTTTGAGAAGCCAAACTAGCACCCGGCCACTATTCTTACATTATTTATCCACAGTAGATCTACACAAAGGAAGTGCTCATCTCTCTCATCTTACTATTCAACTTTCACTGATTGTGAAAGAAAAGCATGTAAGTTTAGCTAACTCAAGCAACCCCACTGTGCCTATCTTTGTACGGGAGCTGTCAGCTTGAAGACTGCCACATGATCAGTGTTTTTTTCTGTAAAAAGTCATGTGAGAAGCTACAATTTTTAATTCATTATTAGCATGATTGTTACTTAGCTAGTAATAATCTCTTACTTTTGTGACTAACTTGTCAGTTTTACAGGTAGTTTGATAGTTGGCATTAGTTGGCCTGTGTGTTAAGTGAAAGGAACAGGCCTGTATATACTAACCTAGCCTCCACTAAAAGAAATGTGATTCTCAGTAACTCCAAAGTTCTTTTATATACATTTGGGATATATTAGCTGTTTGTCTAACTAGTTTTCATGAGGTCACTAAGGCTAACATCAAGCTAGCTGTTGATAGTACAATTGATTATAAAATGATGAATGACGAGAGGCTGCTTAAAAGTGAAGCAAAATATATGCCCCATGGTGTCTGACTGTAAAAAGGTCATAATCCTGCTCTTCCTTTTTAGCAGTTGGGACTTTAAATGTTAATCATATTTCAAATAGAATCAACTTTTCCCGGCTTCTGTCATTATAGGTGTTTCTCATTATGTTTAAATGTTTGGTTTCAATACGCTATTTGATGCCAAAATTAGGGGTGTCGTGTCATGATATTTTGGCTTCATTTTTATGCAGTGAGAGAAAGCGGAGAAGCTAACAGCTAACAGCTAGTGGACTAACAGTTGCCTAATTTTTTTTGGTTGTAAAATACAAACCATGTAACTTGTAGGTGTGGAGGCTTTGAAGGGTTTAAAAGGCAACAATGGACTGGGCTTTGTAGTGAAAACAGAGTAATGAGTACTGTAACTAGCTGCAATTACTATTACTGTTAAGTAATTGGAATTAGATGAAAAGAGTAATATTTAATGTGTAAATTATTATTATAGCGTTTACTGTTAATTAAAGGTTTTTTAATTTTTATCAAGGAGAGTTTTTTTTTTTTATCCATTTCCCAGCCTTAGGATACCATCTGACAGAGGGTTTCTTAGTGGTGCCCAGTTTTTACTTTTAGCAAAGGTCTTTCTTCTTTGTTCCTGTACCTTCTCATCAGAAACCATGTAATTCAAATGAATCCAAATGCGCAACAGCGTGACATTTTAATCTCGCTGCTAAAGAGAAAGCACAGGTGTGGAATAACATGACCTTCTGATGAAGGTCCATGTAAAAAGATATAAATAAATGACATAAGACACAGATTACAGAAACTAATTTAAGCCTGCTGTGTCAATTTAAAACTCTCGTGATTTCTGCAGGGACTTTAGTCTTAACAGTGGCAGACACAGCAAAACCTTATACTGCTTTGTCCCTGTGAAGAAGACTACTGACCACTGTAAGGGGGGTGTGAAGGTCAGCTGCCAGTGTGTCACAATATGGGGGAGACGTGCAGTCCTGATATACAGAGGTGCTGTTCGTCAAAGGGTCAGATAATTGTGGTGGCAGTAATTCACTGATATTGGCTGGGACTGCAGAGTGCAGCGCTTTTCTGTGATTTATCTGCTCAGCAGAGCCCACAGAGCATGATGGAATGTGTACATAGATTGCAACAAAGTGCCATACATGTGCTGGTGCAATCCAAAGTATGTATATATATCACCCTGCTATTGAAAGAAGAATTTTCCGCTGTTTATTATAGCTACATATATGTATAAATTGAAGAGCACTCAGAGAGAATGAACGCTGAGTGAGCCAAATGAAAGGGACTTGCGTCGGACTGAGCAGCAGGCTTTTTGTCTATACTGTAAAGTTGCTTGAAATTAAGTGTGCAGTGCTATGTGAAATGAATTAAATATTGTGTTTTCAAATGTGTTCCAAAAAAAGTGCTTAAAATAATAGCCTTTCAATCCGTTGTTCCATCAGTGTGTTTTTTATCATTTCGAAGCAGTCAGTGGGAGCCAATAAGCTCCAAAATGGAATAGGTGAGAAAATATAAAAATAAAAAAGGTCTAAAGAATAGTTTGTAGTGTAAAGTAACATTTGCTCACTTTTATTATTAATTTCTCCCTTTATTCTTGAAACACATTTCATTTTTGAGAAAATGAAAACAGTTGTGGAGATGTTTTCTGTCCTGCTCAGTGGCCAGTTTGCAGCATGGATGCGAGCTTTGTGATGTGAGCACAACAAAATGTTAAACTGGTGATGCTTTGTGCACACTTTTTTGTCTCAATGTAGCTTTTTTCTGCCCGTGCTGTTCGATGGGTTGATTTGTATTTTGTATTGTTCTTTGTCCATAATAAACAGAGACAATAATTGCAGTACCCTGTGGATTGTACATTATTGCACATTTTAAATTCTTGTAAGATTATCTTTTGTTCCCCCAAGCTCCCTGCACCTTCATCTGCTCCTATCTATTACCAACAGCAATTGAAGTAACTACCACATCTAAGACAGCCATGAATCAGACACAGATAGCTTCTGTAGGAGCTATGACCACTCCAATGATATCAATCAGAGGGTTGATGGCTCTGATTGAAGCATGCAGTGGTCTGCTCCAACAATTCATCTCAGTGCAGTTATCAGAGGACAACTGTGCTCCTACACAAACAATTCAACACCCCCATGCAATTTATTTTCAGCTACTGTAATGTCATCTGTGTCATCGAGCCTCCCTCAGTTCTGTTAAGTGATGATGGCAATATTAGAGTACTGTATACATTACAGTAATTACCCATGCAATGTTATGGAGCTAGAATGGGCTTTATATTCAGGGGGAGTCCTTGTTGTACAGAGGCAATAATTGGTGAATGGTGTGCAATTTTATCAGCTGTATACATGAGTTCATTTTTTTGGAATACACAGTTTTTAAGCAAGAACCTTTTTTTTTTTTTTACCTCAAATAGCACTCACAGTAGGAAGCCAACACTTATGGATGGTATTTTAAATATTCCTAATACATAATAAAGAAAATAGAGTACAGTCATACAGATGTTTTTTGTGCATGTCGATGAAACGTGCCCTGGGGGCTGCTTAAGGGGTTTGGCCATGCCCACTGGTGGAAACTGTAACATTTGTAAATTTTCTGAGTTTTAGAGCATGTTCAAGTCACAGAATATCCATCCTCTAAATGAGCCTTATGCTGTGGTGAGTCTATAGAAGACCATTCTGACAACCTGTCTGACAGTCACCACAAAGTTTGCATCTAAGTTCACTTTCAATTACAAAACTGTAATCACGGACATGACCATAGTGTTGTTTGATTTGTCATGTGGAACAGTGAGGACAGTCCCTGAAATTGTGAGCTGGCAAGGAATCAGAATTTATCATTTTATGATTGCCTGATGTAACACAGCTACAATCACAAGAGACAAAAAAGGTACGTAGTCTTAAGTATCTTTTATAAACCATATAAATGTGGTTTGCATAGTTCAAAAACATAAATTATCCACCAAAAAACTGCTGAACAAGATTTTCCATGAGGGGAAAATATTGTTTGCAAAATGTAGGCACTGTTTATTGTGTGTCTAATTCAAGGGTTTCTTACACAGTGGGTTATACTTCACTGACTTGGATAAAACCACATTGAGGCGATAGTCACTCAGTTTTTTTTTAACTTCCCCACCCCCACCCCCATCCCCACTGCATTTGGACAAATATATCAAATTATCCTGTGAAAGGTGGTTATTTCAGCAAAGAATTACTGGCCACACAGATCTGAAAAAGTTCGATCGAAGATGAGACATCGAGCAGGGCTGAAGTGGCTCAGAGGATGAGACTTCAGAAGAAAAGCTTTAGCAGTGGGCAGCTGCACCGATGAAATGGCCCTGGATCCACAGCTTATTTATTTGCCTGCCTTTGCTTTCCAGCCTTATTCTGCTTGGAGTGCTGTTCTTTTTTATGTTCATTTTAGCAAAAAGGAACAAGAGGAGAAATGATGCTTAAGCAGTCAGCCATGCCATCAAATTTGCATGAGAAAAGAATATCACTGAAATGAACGTTTACGATTCCAACACTTCTGTCCAACATTAAAAAAGAGGGGTTCTTATCCTTTCTCTACACTTCATTGCCATGTTTTAAGATTTATCCAGCCATTCTCCATATAAGTAGTCTTCGATTTAAAAGATATTAAACCGGTTGATTATGTTCTCTATCAGCAAATCTGTGATTTGCCATTTCTATGGTGCAGGAAGCAACACAGCTGACAGAATTCAGCCTTTATCTTGAAATATGTTGTGATTCTAACATTTTTCAAGCTTGTATCTTCCATTATAAACCCGTTAAATCTAATTGTGTGTCAACCATAACAGCTCATTTTGTGTATACGAATGAAGACAGCTGAAAGCTTGCATCTGACATTCGGACTCAGTCTGTCAATATTAATTTCTTTATAAACCAGAAGCATAAATTCACCTTGTCAAGGCAAAATAAGGTAGAAATGTTGCCTTGAAAGAGTTGTTTTAATGTAGCTGCTGAGGCCGGCAAGCTCTGCAAGAAACACTTGACAAGACTCCTTTTTTGAGAAAAAGCATTTTCGCTTGACTTCACCCGGTCTTGCACCAGCACACAATCATTACTTTAGAATGAGCTATTGAGCCTCTGTATGCAGGTGTAAAAACACAGGAAACAGCCACGGTGTGACTGATCAGGTTTCTGAGCCAGTTGCACCTTTTCCCTTTGGCATGATTCGTTCCAGGTAAACTTTTGAACTTAAAATCATTTTGTACGCTCAGAAAGAACAAGCTTTAAGGTCACATCACTGTTCTAAGAAGCCACAACGCAATGAGACAACATGAATTCAACCACAACTGTCCCAGTGTTGGAAGTTCTGGGGGAAAGCAGCCAGTTAACCTTGAGCCCACTAGAAATTTTTCCCCAAAACTTCAAAAAAATGTAGAATCTAAGTTCATTGTTTTATGTTCCTAATATGACTGAAAATCACCCTAAAATGGTGCAAACATTACCATTCTCCACTCCTAGTTCAATTACTGCAAAGTTAAAAGCTTAATTTACATTTTAATAGTAGGAGTAAAAATTAAGCTCATTGTGTTGTTCAGGAAAAATAATTATGTTTCTGTTTTGACATTTCTGACATTTACGCTTTTTTCAACAGAAAAAGAAATTACTGTTAATTGTAATAACAATCATGTTGAGGAACTCAATTATTCCAGAATTTTAACATGGAGGGCTTTATGAAGGACCACAGTGAGCAAAGTAACAGAGCTTTTGTCAAAGAGATAAGAGAAGGTCACTGTCATTTGTAATAATGTATATCATTAAAAATCCAGCCTCAGAAAGTGTGATGTGGTTCCCTTTTTTTCAGTGGTCTTTACTAACACTTTTTTTACCATGAATCCACATTATTTTTTACCTTGAACAAGTTCATCACACTTTAAATGTACAAACTAGTTTCTGGTGCATATTGTGGAAATATGTATCCATTTTATTGTACATACTCATTTTCAGTTATTTATTGTGATATTATTTACAGATGAAAGAATATCTTTATGACCTTTAAAAAATAACAACAGTGGCAAAAAGATAAAAATTCTGTTTCAGGTTATGATACAGATCATATAGCAGGAGGTCAAAAGGCATTTGTTCCATCTAAAACCAACATAACTTACAATCACAGGGAGGTCAGAGAGATCAAGGCCACGGAATGACAGCTGCTTTTCTCTCAAACCACTTAGCACACTAGTGTCTGTCATCAATTTCCTTTTAAATGGCTGGAAGAAGAAACCTCATGGAATTATGGGTTGACCCGACACCATGTGCTTGCTTCCTTTTGAGTCTGATGAGCATTTTAAAGTTTGAAATGTATCACTTTTAAAATTAAACCACAAAAATTATCCCCCCCCCCACATTTTTTCTGGCAGCAGGGAAGAAAATCACTACTGCTGAGGGTTTTAATCACCAAATTCAATCAAAATTTTCTGCTGAATGTTGTTGTATGTTATTACACAGATTTGGTATGTTTGAATTACACCAATAACCAACAGACTCCATTGGTGGTATAAATTTTAGGTATAAATATAATTTCATTCCTCCTCATTCCATTTTTTAGATATTTGATTAGTGCATCTTTAAGTGTTTTGAGGACCCAAACATATAAACAACCTCCAAAAATGATTACTCTCTTTGTGTCAAAATGAATTAAAGTTCTAAGAAGAAACTTCAGATAGGTTTTCTTTAATAATTCTAGAAAAGATTAATGGACAGTTCAAAGGACAGTTACTTGAAACCTATCTGATTTGAAGCCATTAAGCTATTATTCTGTTTGCTGAGGTGTCTGACGAAAGCTTTTAGTTTCAAATGTAATGTAATACACTAGTAAAATAAAAGAACGGGACAGTAAAGCAAAATTCCCAGCATCTCTGTGCAGCAAGAGTTTACTTCCTGTCAAATCTGTTAGTGGTTAAAAGGCACAATTATCTTGAGTGAAAACAGCTTTAAGACACAAAACCCTGATGGAGATTACAAGCTGTGAGTGAGCTGTGAAAAATCACAACTGAGGGGGAGAAAATAAGACCATGCAGACTAATGTTTCCATCACCTCAGCCAATCAAATTGTGAACAAAAAAAAAAGAAGAGCGTAGCAAGAAAGAAGCCATGTAATCACAGCTTGTTTCCACGGCGCCCCAGGACATCTCTCACAGGAGAGTTGCCTTTATGAAACATGTCAGTGGTCGATAACAGTGAGGGGAAGGAGGCTGGAAACAATTTGTGGCAGATGAGCTACTTGCTTATAAGGAGGATTTGTAGAGAAGGTTACTGCAGGCAGATGCCTCGTGCCCATTCAGGCTTTGTTTTTTACAATCATAATACTATGCCTTTTGTTTTAATAACATACAACTCAGATTTTGTTATATTTCAAATTAAATGTAGTCTTCACACACACATTTTCCCTGCGCTATGGGTTTCTTCCAAAGGGCATTGCTCACCACAGTAGGTGTGCACGCACACAGCCCTCTGTTGCAAATCAATGCAAGAAACGTTTCTGGCCTTCTGGACCTTCCTCAAGAGTGTAAACACTCCTGACAGACTTGATGAAGGTCTGACAGGAATGAAACGTCAGTATGATCAATGAACTGTGATCCTGAGTGAAGCAGCGTGCAGGATCTCAAAGATGAGGTAGCTGAGATCTGTGAATCCTCTTAGCAAATATGAATAAAATTTTTAAAATGAGAATCCTAAAAATAGTATGCGAGGAAAAAGACACAAGTCTTAAGAATTTAAGGCAGAACTGCGTTGTCAACTGTATGAATATTTTCTTTGTGAAGAAGGTGAGTTTTGTTGTAACTCAGTTGAGAGGGCTACATATGGAAAATATATTTAAAGCCACAGTCATGTTTTTCTTTCTCTTTAGTTTTCTTTGCGTCCTTGCTAGAACTTGTTGGCTCGCTGCTTTTGTTAAGAAGCGTGGTCTCCTCTTAACTTTTACCAAAATGCCAATGAGGAGCAAGCGAGATGAAACTGCAGTGAAACTCGGTGTTGCTCAGGCTGCCTTGTGTTGTCTCATCAAACAACCAGAAACAGTTATGGTTAAAAGTGATGGAGACAGAGAGGTGAAGAGCAAGGCAAAGCACTTGAGGTTGTAACTGCCCTCATCAAGCAGATGATAATAAATGTCCCTTTCAGAGTGCCCTTTGTGAGGGAATTGCTGTACTGAATATTAAAGCAAAGTTAATAAAAAATAGCAAATAGCAAAGCTTTGTATGTCATTAATTTTTACTTAATGCTTTTACATTTTACCTTATTCATTTAATAAATATACAAATGCTATTTCGATGGTAATCTGCAGGAGAAGTAAAGAAAAAGAGAAAAAATGTCATGAAATTTATGATCAAATATTCCACCTATAGTGATCAATTTGAAAGATGTAACACTACAAGCAGTTTCCACTGTATTTTTTTTTATTTTGTTATATAACTGTACTTGAAAGCATAGCAGCGGTCTAAGCTAAAAGTTAATGTCACCATGCTAACGTGGTCATGATGACAATACCAACAGGATGTTGTTTATCAGGTAAAATCTCCCACGTAATCCATCTTTGTTTTGATTATCAGTTTGCAGAAATTTGCTTGTTAACACAAAATGCACTTATAACAGAGGATATTTCAAAACATGGACAGAAGTGGTAGACAGGTCAGTCCACAATTATCGCCTGATAGTGTGGCATGTTTAACACCTGTGTCTGAACCACAGTAGTTCAGACCAAAAAACATCCCATGATGAATTAGCAGCAGCTACAGGTGTCCTTTAGGTGTGATAACCAGAGAGGATTTGCTTGAAATCAACACTGGCAGCTCATAAAGAGGTTACACTATCAGCTAAACCCCTGAAAGAAGAGCAAAGAGCAGTACTAAGAGTGTTGTGCTATTGAAAAATGTGTTTTCATTCTTCTCTTCCACTTGCTCTGGCAGTTAAATTTACCAAGTGGCTCTGCAGATAGTGTTCCCCTAATGAACTTTTAAGTTTGTTGATCTGATTGATCGCAGTTAGCCTATGAAAGATGGTGGTGATTCATCCAATCACCTACCCAGTACTTTTCAAAATTGCCTGCCTTTTTCTAAACAACTTTCCAGATGGTTCTTTGTAACAAACCATCTGCTGTGTCAGGATGATTTTCACGAGCAAGACATCAAAGTTAACAATTTAGGCTTCAAGCAGTTTTGTTTAAACCACTTTTAAATAAGTGCAAGAGTAAAATAAAAGGGCATTCTTCCAATACCAGCAAAATAATTAAAGTAAAGCAAAGTAAGGAAAATATAATGTGTTATAAAATCAATGAGTGGATACAAATAATGGCAGTGGGTTCAGTTAAACAGAAGCAACAAACAGCTGAATGTGGGTCAGTTCTTCTCTTTTGTAAGAGTGTTTTTTTATCTACCAGAAGTTACCTCAGGACAGGGAGGGTCTTTGTGTTTCCTCAGCTGGCGCTTCAGATTCTGGTCCCCACATGTGAAAAGTGTCATATGTATGTGTATTGAGCCTCGGGTCATTTCACCCCTCCGTGCAAGGATGCTTGTAGGTTGTACAGCTAAAACAGCACCAACCTGTTGTTTGTGAACATAATGATTTGTGCAGCTTATAAATATAGCCTGTATGTAAAGAGATTCAATACTATCAACAGAAAATTTCCACCCACAATGGAGAGGGTGAAGAAAGTCAGGAAATTGTTGATAGCAGCGTGATAAGAACTTTTATACAAGTAATGAATTTTATTGTCATCCAGCAATAGTGCAGGAGCAAGCAACAAGAGCATGAATGCATCAATGAAAAATTATCACATAATTTAAATATTTGCAAAACATAGATAAGCATCACAAAAACATGAAAGCTCCAGTAGAAAAGAGCTATGTACATTCCCCATTGATGTGATGGGAGCAGTGTCAGGTGTGTGCGTGTGTACAGCACCGTACAGCACAATTCATTTCCAGCTCACATTCCCGTCTTGTTGCTGACAGGCTGAGCAGCTAGGAGCCTTGCTGACCTTCGCCCTGCCTTTTTTTTTCTTTTTTGAAGGATGGAGGAAATGTTGCTGAGCAACAACAGCCAGCTGGTCCTTCCAGCCGGAGCATCAGTGTTTTTCCACTGCTCTTTTCAGGAATATATGTAGATGAACTTTTTAATTACATTATTGGGACTGTATTTAGAAGGACAGACTGCAATATTTTTTTTGATTTGGCTTATGACTTGTGATGGATAAAGATGGGTGACTACTTTTTGATAAGCATCAAGTCTAAACTCTGTGTGAACTTTTCAATTATTTTAAAGGTTATTCAATCTCTCTTTATGCCATAGACCAAGCCATCTGTCTCCTCCTGTTCAAAACACTACCAGCCTTCTCTTCAAAAGTATTCTCTCTTTTTTTTATAATGTGTGTACACAGATATGTACACACATTGACAACATTAGTTTTAAATACTAGGGATATAACTGGGAGTACTACTCATAGATTTAGATTTAAGGGAAGGTAGAAAAGCAAAGCACAGATTACATGAGTTTTAAAGATCTTGTTGATTTAATAATTGACTTGTGTCACCTATGTAAGGAGAAACTTCACAGATGTTCTTCACTGTAATCTTTGACATGCAAAAACTACAAGATTGGATGATAATGGTGCATCACATACTGCAGGGTATAGGATCACTGTGTCGGGGGGGATACTGCAGCTCATGTGATCTCATCAAGCATGCTTGACACATATTTTTTTTAAGTAGATTTAATTTAAACAAAAAGGAGACTGGAGTTGGAGACAACAACTTGCTACAGTAACGCTTTATGAAAAGAAAGAACAAAAACACCCATGGATAAAAAAATGAAAGATTCAGTCAACACAAGTTGTCTATTCTTTAGTGAGAACTGGAGGTGACAGTTCTATCAACAGTTGTATATTTGTTAACATAGGCTTCAAGGTCCAGAAGTTTATTGTTTATAAGTAAAAACATCACCGGCTCAATAATCATGAAGACATAAAATCCTAAACATCAAGTAAACAGCAAGATGAGGGAAATTGTACTTTAAATCTTTTATCTAACTATCATCTCTACTCTAATAAATGTTGTACAGTTCACGAGTTTGAACTTACACATTAATAACATTCATTGCAATGAACAATTTGACTGTCACTATCAATCCCCCAGTAATGAAGAAAAGCAACATGCACTCTCCATTATAACCTTAAAATGCTGAACAGTAGCTATTCACCAATACACATGTCCACAGCGGAGTGCTGTCCATTTGAAGGCCCACCTTTACACAAGAGCAGGCTTCACACATGAGCACTAGCCGGTGGAAAAAAAAAAAAAAGGCAGGAGCAGGTGAGCAGTGGAGAGCCTCTTTCATTTAGTCCACCAATAACAGCGCGATGAACATAACCTTGGTCAAACCTCTAGACAGTCTCCCACTATTGGATTCAAGGTCATGTACAAGTACTGGGTCCAGTACACCAGATTTGTGCATGCTGACATAACAACCAACAACAATAACCAAGGGCTCACAGAAAGAGCTTTATTTGTGGTGTACTGACTCACTACTGGGCGTGATCTGGACTCAGTCTAAACTGAGGTTATTTGGCAACGTGAAACAAAAGGACACCTCCTTTTCATGGCTAAATTTGAAAATGGTTCTGTTTTACTTATTATGTTTTTAAGGTCCCTGATGTGGCTCAAGCTGGGTGACATCATTTCATTTTGCACTGAGCTTTTTCATTGTGCCATGTTACTGAGTGCACAGTTTTAAATTGTTTTTTTTTTTAAATATCTTTTAACAAATAAAACGTTTGCCCATGATACTCTGGTGTCTAGTCATTAGTTGTCTGGCTGCTGCTCTCCAAGCTGGGATTTGGATGGTAGGAAATGATGTTTAGACTTTTAAGGTTATGTTGTCTCAAATAAATGATGTTGTATACTGTTGTATGTTTTCTTTTAAGTTTTTCAGAAGAGGAAATAGTTAAAATGTAAGCTAATGTTAAGAGCAACTTTGAGATCATTGAGATTATGTTAATAGCAATTTTTATTGAATAAATAAACATAAGGCTGTAGAAATGTGTATTGTTTAAATATGATACACGTGCAGTAAATGTGACACGATAAAGATGAATAAAAGGCCTTGGGCTGGGTATCTTTATCGTTTTATAGCCATTAAAACAAGAAAAAACACATTGACAGTAAAAAAGATCTGTGATTTAGATCAGAACATTTTTTAAAGTTTTCACTGCTTGACACTTCTCAGTGCTGGTTGCAACAGATGCAGTTCCTGATCCTGAAAATGACTTTGTATTTCTCCAACACTTTATTTGTGGTAAAGTGAAAGCAGGACAGCTAAACAGGTAAATTGAATGTGGAAAAAAGCTAATTGTTAAGGGTTTGGTGGATGGTGGTAATTAAGTTTCATGTCTGTGGTTAACATCAGGCTCTTACAATTATCGACTTTTTTATTCACATTCCGAACCTTTCTACAAGTGTCGACTTTTCATAAACTATTTAACAAAGACCGCAGTGTCTCACTGATATCACTAATATTTACTCTAAACTACACTGTGCAAGACTTTTGAACTGGATACTGAGGGTTAGACTACCAGGACTACTTCTTATTATGGTTTGGTTTTGGTTACTCCTAAACATTTTGAGCTTTACATCATGTTTTGTCTCAAGATCTCATTACATCTTTGGACTGATTTTGTTTTGAATCACTCTGCCTCTTAATTCATCTGAATTCTGTCTAAGTACAGTGATGGTCATTTTGGTTCTTAGAGCGGGGTCGAGGTAATTCCCAACAACAAAAGGGAGTCATTTATTTCTGCAATAACCCCATCTTTAGTTATCACAATGACTGATTGTATGATTATTTTGATCTCTGGTTTCTTACTCTTTGTTATAAAACTATCATTTTTAGTTTGTATCAATTTAAGGGTCCATGATGTGAAAATATCTAAGATTCCCAGTTCTAATGTTTTTGCACCCAGCCTCAGAATCGGATTTTTCTTACGAGCAGTTGTTGATGTGCTGTGTTCTGTTGTGCTGACCTCCATCTATCACAAATAAGCATGATTTGTTCTGTAACAGTGCTTAACTTACAAGGCTATAGCTTCATCAAAACAATAACACCTATCCTTGCTTGTCAAAATTACTTCTCTGCTAAAAAAAAAAGGGACATATTGTCCCAGAAAGCTGCACCAGTCTGCAGGTTGGTTATTTCTTTATCAAAAAGACAAATCAAAAAGGTCAGAGAGTGGAGCTGGGCTCAGGTCCTGACATGTTTTTGAGCCCCTTCATCACAGACAAGAATTCCTTGGGATATCTTCCAACCATGTACAGAACTGACGGATAATTGCATGGATGTGAAGGAGTCAGTCAGGTGGCGTCTCCTCCGCAGTCTCGCAAACAGTACCTGTGTATCTGGCTAGCTTGGAATCAAATCATTGACAGTATTGCCTCAAGTAACTGTTGTAAAGCTCTCAGAGGCTGATATGTCTCTGTTCCTGCTGTGTTCACTATTAAATGCAAAGTTATATCATTCCTTTAGTCTGGCCTGGTTTTGTGTTGTCATAGTAGTTCTCCCTATAGTTCAATTAAAGAAAGATTAAGCAGCCAAAAGATTTCCCATTTGACTAATACCTGAAGCAATCATTGCCATTCCATAATTTTCTAATGCAGTGAAAACAATGTTCAATACTCCAGTGCATAGGATGAACCTTAGATATGACTTGGCAACAGTAAATATTATTTTCCACTTAGCTCATTAAACAATTTGGCTCGTCTATGTGCCAGAAAGCTAACGCTATGTGACCATTAGTCTAAACATTAGTTTAAAAAGTCAATAACATTTCATTGCCCGAATCAAGATTATTTTCATAAACAAATGGCAGGCCGTGTGTACTGCTAATTGAAACTTAAAGTAATGAGTTAAATAGTAAATGGGATGTGAGATGATTGCTTTTAAGATGCTCGTTATCAGTATGTTTGGTAAGCAGTGTTCTGCTTACCGGTTGTGTTACAGTTGCCATCCTGTGGTGTTCAGGGGCTAAAGCACTGTGGGACGACACTGTTGGAAATTAAATATTCTTTATTAATCACATTAATTTCTAATGGCAAGGTGACTGGATACCTGCTGAATACAGATACAGGATGCACCAGTAAATAAGTGAAAAGATTAGTTGACTGGAACTGCTCAGCAGGTGTCCTTTATCTAGAAATAATGGACATCCTGTGGCCAGTCAGATTTGAGTTTTCACCCAGGGTGTGGTGAGAAAAAGCTATTCCTGTTTTGTTTTTGTTTATTTAATGAAGACTGATTATCTTAAAAACCAGAGAAGTTTGTTCACTGTAAGCTCAAGAGTTACTCCCTGCTTCTTTAGACAAAATATTCTAGAGAAATGGGAAGTGAAATGAAAAATGGTGGTTGATTTATGTGCCTTGTTGCAGATAACCCATGTTATCTGTGGCAAGGCTCAGTTTGCCGGCACCTTCTGTAATTGCCACTGATAGCAGTTTCACCAGAGTGGAGAACTGGCATGTCTATCTGAGGTTGTTCATAAATCACCCAGTGTATTTTGTTTCATTGCACACTGTATGCTGTTAAAATTACATTCATTATCAAATCTGCCCAGCCATGTCAGTGTTATGAGTTTGGCTGCTCCCACTAACATCAAGCATTATCTATTTGAGATTTCAAGGAGATCATTCCTAGAAGATAATTCAAAGAGTAAAAGAGTCTACATCATTTAACAGTTCTCTTATAGATATTATTCATGAAAATTTAGCCTGACCAATCAGTTCTTCTGGCCATAAAGTTTGTAGGCTACAGTTCAGCAGAACTGAGGCTCTAACTGTAGAGAAAAGGTAGTAGGGAGAGGAGACTTTTCTAAAAAAAAGGCCAGCTGTCATGTTTTGTCATTTTTTTATAAAACCAGCTAGGTATGATTGATGTATACATGTTTGTGTTTTTCACTGGCTGTCACAGGCTCAGCACATGATGACTATGCATATGTATGAGTGCATTGCCTGATTATTAAAGTGGAAATCAATTGTTCATTAATCTGGTTGTTAAAATATCAGAATGTGATATGTTTTAAAATTTTCTGCCTTTTTCTTTGCTTGCATTTGCTTGTCGATTATGTTTTGAGTCATATATATGTGTTTGCGTTTTGTGCAATGTGATTTTAAAAAATCAAGGAGAGGACTGTTCTTAAAATGTTTTAATCATTAAAATCAATTTCTAACACAGTTGCTTTATACATGTATGTTTGACTATGTAATTTGCAAGTAATTGTTTCTATTTAATTTATGGACATATAAAAGATTCTGTAATACACAACTAGGTCAGTAGAATTTGTGTTTTGACAATGTTTTTTTCATGATCTGTATGATATGAATCAGGTTGTGTATCACAGACAGGTTCCTGGTTTTTGTTAACTATGGATTGCACCCACAAATGTCTCAGAAACACTAAGAAAAGCCTTGGGCTAAACCTTTCCACTTCTGCTACTGGGTATCATGAAAAGTGTCAGATATTTTCTGAGAGCTGAAAACCTCATTTGCTAATTATATAGACATTGTAAATTTGACTGTGTGCAATGCAAAAGTTGATGGTGGTGAAAAACCCACAATTGTTACTTGACTCTGTAGTTCAGTTCTCTCAGTCCTAAAGAACATTTTAATTTCTTGCAAGTAATTTATTTATAGTTTCTATTTATCAAGCACTATTCATCATAAAGCTATAATTATTATAATATACCTGTACATGCAGTGGTGCAGGATAAAACCAATCTTAAAGTCTACAGGACAAGAATAAGCAGCTTTTTAAAATACACTTTCTATTGTGTGCAAACATGTTACCAAATCAACTGAGCCTGATTTGAGGCTCTGATTATGACTTTATGTGTTTTTTGACACATGTACAATACAAAACAGTGGATCAGACAACTTTATCTATAAACAAAGGACATAATTTACATAAACATCACATCAGCACTGTCACCGTACAGTACATACTACCTAACTCAAAACTAACACATTAATTTACATCACAAATAAACAGTGTGTGACTTTCATATGTTGATACATTTTTCATACGTTATTGAAGTTGAAAATGTACATTTGCTATTGGTAATGGCATAAAGACTGTACCAGATATCTACCACTCACATTCTCCATAGAATAGCTTACATCTCTGATTAAATACCCCAGAATCTGATGTTCAGTTATGGGTCAAACATGCAAAGAATTCTTCTGATGTATATTTACTAATTTGGGGCAGAATAATTAAACTGTTCACAACAGCCCTCTTCATCATAATGCATGACTGGAAATATGACAAAAGCATGTAGAAATGCAGAAAATAATACTGAAAAAGTCTCTTTTTTTCTGGACATACAAAAACCTGCCTTATTGTTCCCAGTTCTTCTTAATGCAAATCTGGCTCACAGGGTATTTTAAGTGTATTCATGATTTCTCTTTCAATGCCCAGACTTTTACTGGGAAAATAGAGTTTGATCTGATATCTCGATTCGAGTTGGAGGGGACATGATTCCCTCTTTGATGATCAAATGGGAGGATTTTAAATAAAAACCGGCAAAGGGTCTTGTAAGTAGTAAGGTCTAGCTGATCATTTCATAAACAGCAGACATAACATCTAACACAGTTACATCTATTGTGTCTCATGAAAGAAACTTCACTGATAATTTGCCTAATAATGTTGTGCAACATTACTTTGTGACATTAAAATAATTGCAGCCAATTTTCTGAATGACATTTCTGTATTCAGGACGGGCCGAACACAGAACCGTGTTCTGCACTGGGTTATTAAAATGACTGAATATGGCCCTGCCATTTCATTTGTGTAAATGACCTTTTTTCAATTACATCAAAGCAATAATTACCCAAGGAGTTGCGTGAAGAAAGGTCATATGAGTGTGACGCTTCGGACTTGATTTTTCTTGTTAGAATGCTTCATTGTGAGCTGCCGCCAGCAACTTTTGTGTTTTCTTTTTCATCATTTTGCTAATTTAAAAGATAATTTAAGCAATGATACTCATCACCGAGGCAGCTCCCGGGGACAACAGCTAATTCACCACAAGTTTCTGTGAAAAACAAGCAGGCCTGAGTTCCTCACCTTAGCTGTGACCCAGACAAGAACTAGATTCTGAAACCCTAAGTTGTTAGTAATTAGTTCAGCAACTTCACACAAGAACTTAACAACTGTCCAACGTCAAAGTAAAATACCTGACTTTATTTATGTTGAGCATGCTCTTGACATAAGAGGCAAAGTTAAAGGATTTAACCTCAGCTGGCAGTGGGTGTCCATTTTACAGCTGCTAAGATATTTAGTCTGGTCCAAAGTGGTTTCCATTTTCTAAGCAATGGAGTTAGTGTGGCTATAAATATCTTAGTTTAAATATTCAGCTCTTTAGCTTAACCTGCTGTATTTTTCCATTAATCTATTTATATACTTCCTCCAAATTTGTGTTTTCCTTTGACACTGCATTTGATTTTTTCACAATGTAGCAAATGAGGACCCTTTCTAGATGTTCGCCTGAGGTGAAATTAAGGTTAAGGATGATTAAATCATTTTAATTTCCTTGTCTTGTCATCATCTTCACTTTCTAATTTATCATCTGAGATTTTATGGTAATGTCTTACTGCAAGACGTTGGCTGCACTCAGGGGAAAGTTCTCTGTTTGATAAATGAAGCATTCACGCCTTTTTTACCAAACTTTATTCAAAATGATTAAGAGCTTTCCGGACTAGCAAAGTGCAATCCTTTTAATTTAAGGACTCAGCCACTGCATCACTGCTTCTCTTCCTGTTCCAGCTTCCCAGAAGAGTTGCCTGTCATCTGTGCTGTACTGGCTCTTTTTCAGCATCCGGAGGGAGTTCTGGGAGGCAACACTATCTAATTGGCTTTTATGACAAGAAAGTTACTTGGCGCCATAGTAATTAGGGCTTTTAGAAGAAATGTGAATTGAAGCTACACTAGAAAAGTCAACTTGAATGGTTAGTGGACTGCCTTTATATAGCACTTTTCTAGTCTACTGATCACTCAAAGGGCTTTACACATCAAGTCAATATTCACCCACTCACACTTTAATTAATGCCATAATATCTTTGCATCTATGCAAGGCACCAAAGTGCCACCCTGCTCATCAGAAACAGGCGCACTTACCCTGACACACTGATGGCAGAGCAATTGGGAGCAATATGGAGTTCAACATCTTGCCAAAACTCATGCAATGACTAAAGCAAACAACTCTCTCCTTCCTCTCCTGTGTGGTTTTAAATGCTTGAGAGGTTAGTCTTTGGTCATATTTTCATCTTTTTAATGGCAGAGGACAATGATGTCCCCTTAGCCCGAGCTTATTTGACGTCACCATTTAACATCTGGCAATAGTGTTGAGAGAGACCATGAGTCTAGCTGGAGTGCAAAAGGAGGAACTCTTCCATTAATTAATTGCTTTATGCAGATGATCATCTCCTTATCTCTCTTCAATTCAAATATTACATACTGATTGCTCTAGACCTTATCACCAAATTACAAGGATACAAGGAATTTTATTGGTCATTATACAACAGGTTGTATAATGAAATTAAAATGCGGTTCCCTCTTGACTGATTAATTGATTGTAGTAGAAATAATATAAAATTATTAAACATGGATGAGTGCAGATGGTGTATTAAGTAGTTTCACAGCCTGAGGGAAGAAGCTGCTCTGGGTGGGTACCAATGTTTTGGGCAGTTTTAATCACTCGTTGCAGAGTCCTCCTGTCCTGGGCCGCGTACATCCCATGCCAGTTTGTGATGTGTCCAGTCAGGATCCTTTCAATCACTCCTTTGTAGAAGTTGACAGTAACTTGGCATGAGCTTTGCCCATGTGTTTACATTATTATTGGGTGGCCACCGCCCACAAATTGGTATTTTAGGTTGTGGATTTATTAGATGATGAATCCCTGATTTGGTCTCATATGAAGCAACATTCAGGCAATCAAATGATGCTCCGTGTTAAATTTATGCCCCTCAACCTTAAGTAAAAAATATTGTACAAATAAGTGAGCTGATACATGAGTAAAGATATCATCCCAGTCTAGACTCAATTTTAAACATAAAGAAGCCCTTATTATCTTATTTTTTTAATTATGGCAAAGGGGAGAGAATACGAGTGTGAATGACCTCATTTAGAATAGACACTCTATTGTCTTTAAAGAAAGATTTTTCCTTAGTCAGGTTTCCTCTGGTATTTACAGATTCATAATTATGTCTAAACACTTTTCTCTCCTAAAATACTTGGACATATAAATGTTTGAAGATATATTCAGTCAGCAGAGGTCTAGTATCCATGTCACATGACAATATTCAGAGTGTTGCCTTCCCTTCACTCAATTACTGAAAGGCACAGTGGGAGGTAGAGTCACTGTTTTAGAGTCACAAATCACTATTTTAAGATACAGGATAAAAATTGGCAGGCCTCAATCACATCAGCACTCTCCTTACTGATATGCATCAGGCATGAGTTGGTACAGTTCAATACTGTGTGTAGGCTACTTCTATCTGTAAGTAAGCTTGCTAAGTTATACCCTAATTCAGACCCATCCTGCATCAGCTGCAGTCAAGACCTGCCTAACCTCAGTCATATATATTTTTTACGTGCCCAAAACTGATCCAACATTGGTCCATTGTATGTTTTTCCTACTCATATATGTGCAATACAGCTATTAATCCTAACCTTTTGACTTCATTGTTCTGCAGGAGACAATAAACACCAAGTCACCAGGCCGAGGCTTTAGCATTCTCTACCTTACTTGCTAGTCATCTCACACTCTGTAGTTCCAACTACAGAGTGTGTGATGACTAGCGAGTCATGCTACCATCTAACAAGCATTGGGCAGAGGAAGGCATGTCTCATCTTGAACTTGGACATCTTGAACTTGCTGCCTGAAGCTCCATCCAGAGCTGCTATAAGGTTTGAAAGCAATCCTGTTCTATTTTCAAGATTGACTTACCTTCCACTAAGGCAATGCTGCCTTTTTAATGTATTTATTTTGCCTGATATTGTTGCTTTTTGTGTAATTTTAAACATCAACAATCATCAGGTCACTAATAACAACTGTCTGTTTTCAGAAAGCTTGTTTCAGTTTCCTTTTTGATAAGCAAGGAAATTATCACCTGTGAGCAATATTTTTATCATTCAAGGAAAACCAATTTAGGAGCACTTTTTGGACTCACAGGAGATTTGGGATATTTTATGACATGTTCAACCCCACAAGCAAAAACATCCCTTTTAATCCAAAACATCTTACTGAAGGCACATTTTATTAGGGAATCAAGCTGATTTATTTTGTCCTTGTACACACGGTGTTGCACCCTGAAAAAAAATTGTAGTCCTTAATAGAAAGAAAGAACATATAAACACAATACAATATGAATATACATTCACTGATATGCATACAGGAAAATGCAAACAGCAGCAACAGGAGAGGGTGAAAATAAAGTGACTGACACTTTTTGGGATTGAATTTGACTTAAGCAGCAAACAGAGTCTTTCTTTCCCCTTCTAGTTCTGCAGTCCATGGGCTCAGAACACAGTCAACCATCCAGTGCAATAACTTAATCTGAAATATTGCAGCGGAGACAGCCTCAGATTTAATTTTTTTTTGTGCTTGGCTACCAAGAGTCCCATTTCATTTGCTTAATTTTCCTCTGACCAGACGTTAGCAAAGAGCAAACTTCACTCCAGCTGGGTTAATGGCTTTGCATATTGAAAATTTCACATTAAACCACATGCAATTGTTTCACAGATGAAACACATGTGGGTTATTTAGTATAGCTTGACTGCACATGTGCTAACCCCAAAAAGTCATATCAAACCTGATTCAGACCTTAACTAACACGCCTTCAAAATGCACTCCTTTATGGGGTACATATGTGGTAGTATCCTAAGTGGCCTTCCAGACATTACAAAAAGCTATGCTGCTGAAAAACACTTAGACTCTATAGGATGCATAAAGACTGTGCTCTTATTGATGGCAGTGTGATTACAATCCGTGTTATGTATGAGATTCCTTTCATGTTTGCCTGCTGTGACACACTCAAGCATGCTCTTGTCATAGATAATACAGACAGATGCACATACAAACAGGACAATGAATTTCTATAAGTAATTAGGACAAAGATATGTAAGGAAAAACATCATAAATAAAGGGAAATTGGTTCAAGCTTCAGGCTCTCAGTGTTGTACATACATGAGTTCTATCTCTGAAAGTATGAAAAGCAATGAAATTGAACCTTGAACATTTTGCTGGAGAGAGAACATTTGTGCTTCAACAATATATCAGACTGAATTTCCAATCAACTTTATGGGTCACTAGAAAGAAAATAGCTGTACTCAAACAAATGAGATGGTGCCTGAAGCAACATTCCGGTTATATGGAACCGTTTAATTCTGTATAGAATGAATTGTTCTTTAATATTTATCTGCAGTATATTAATTTGCGTAAAATCTACATCTACCAAACTAGTGCATTATATGTTTTTACCCTCATGACTATCTCTTTTCTTATGCAAATGAAGCTGAAGCAGACATGCAGTTGTTCGTAGTCCATGAGGGCAGTGCAGCTGCAGCAGCTGGAGATGACTGACAGCTTGATCTCCTCTGATATTGTTTGTTTTATATTATTCATGTCTTTTATCAGGTTAGACCGTCATATTTCTTTTTTGTTTGTTTAAGCCATACAAATTGACCAATCAAATCCAACCCTACATGCTGAGTAGACGTAAAAACTTCTTTATATTTGTTTCAACCTAGTTTTTATAGCTTGAGAGCTGATATTGCGTAATAGACATGAGATACAACTGCTTTAGAGAGGTGCAGCTCATTTAAAAACTCTGTTTCGGGCCTGTTGGCCTGCGATTGTTATGCAACGCATCAGCATGAGATCTATAAAACCACTTACTTAACCTTTTTGAAAAGCCAATCACTTGACAGACACCTGTGGCTTAACACAGAAACCTCTCAGATTCAATATTTCCTGTTGTGTCCACTGTTGAGAGCTGTGAGCACAGCTCTGCATTAAGGTCAGCAGATAAGTTCATGCTGTCTGCATATAAAAGACCGCATACTTAATGTTCTCCATATCTGATATTAATTTTAAGCAGGTAGTATCACTAACTATACATTGCGAGAATTTATAAGGTTGATTTTCTGATCTGGGCATCTTAGAAAAAACAGAGGAGAAAGCTTCCTCGGGGAGCAATGCCCCTCTCTTTTAATACAGAGAGCAACATGTAAGGGTGTGATCTGTCTTGACAGCCTGGACAGGAAAAGCCCCCCAAACTTTCAGGTCTGTGCTTTTTTCTCCGTGCTCCACCTGAGTCTTAATGCCCAGAGCAGCTAGCACTTACCTCATCCATCCCTTCCTCTCAGTGGCTTTAGTGGCGCCTGAAGGGTTAGGTGAGTTATTTAGGGTCAGCTTCTGTTGGAGGGGAGAGACTGTCTGGATGCATTGATCCCTCTTCACCTCATCCATTCCATCCTCTATCACTCAGGCACTTCATAAACTGCAGTCCTCACCACATCAATGCATTGATTACATGTGACACATTATGGATTGTCAGTTTGACGAGCTTGTCATTTATTATTAACAAACTGACAATCCCAAGGTTAAAGTCATCTCCATTCCTTATTGCAGCCAGTATGAGCAGTCAAGCCAGGACTGCATCTGAGTTCACAGGTCTGACGTAAATGCACAGCAAAGCTCCATGTCAAAACCTTTGTCCTTTAAGGCTCATTAAACCCTGCTGGTGCATGGCCTCCTACAGGCAGACCGGCAGATAGTGAGGGTTGGGAGCAGGGAGCAGAGAGCAGGGAGCAGGGAGGCTGGCAGGTAGAAATAAGAATAAGCACGCAAGCAAGCGTGAGCATGGTAAAGCAGGCTTCTGACAGAGAGCATTAACATACCCTTGTTCTACATACAGCCTACACACCTGATTAATGAGGACAGGTCTGGTGGACAGCTGAGTGAAGTGAGGATAAGTAGACAAAGAAAAGGGGAATAAAAGAAAGAGAGAGATATTAGGGACAGAAGAGTGTGAGGCAGAGAGAGGACTTTAAAGATGGTAGACAGAAAATCAATTACCAGGCTTGGACACACTGATCCACCTTTCAAAGCTCTTCACTTCAGAAGTTTGAATATGCTCAGCTCTTTTCTAGGCAAAGTTTTTGTCTGCCATTATAGATTCATTAGAGATTCAGGATGATGATTTACATCTGAAAAATAAAATCTGCTCCTTTTGATAATGCAGCCTTTAGCCTCAGTGGTGGTGAAACAGAAAGGTTCTGCTTCGCATACATGTCAGCAGTGATGAGTACTGAAAATCTAGTAAAAGTACAATTAATACAATAAAAATAACTCAAGTAAGAGTAAAAGTTACCATCTGAGAAATCTACTCAAGTAAAAGTAAAAAAGTAAGACCTCCATAGTGAAATAGACTGTCTTTTTCATAATCTCAAAGGTAAACATACAAAACATTCCTGACATTAACCAGCTAACTATATAAGAGTTTTTAAAAACAAAGATCTCAGTGTTTACAGAAGGCACAGTGAGCACTTCATCACGTTACTGCTGTTTTTGAAGTGAACAGTGACTCATAATGTACCTTAAAGTATTTGTATCGAGTTAAAGACAAGAGAATCTGTTTGCTAATGAGTCTTAAAGTTTTTGTCTTTTTTTTCAAGAGACATATTTGCATCATTCACTCCTGTCTGTAGCAAGCCATTTCCCTTTTGTGAAGCTGTTCGTAGTTAGACAGGCAAGGGTTATTTTAAATGTTTAACTAAATTTTAAGCCCAGTGTTCATTGTCAAAACAGTTTAGATTCAGGGAGAAGTTTTCATGTAAAACACAAGGAATGGCTGAATGGAAGCTTACAAAAGAAGAGATAATTCAATTACATATATGCTGCTGCAGATTGTTCTGTTTATTCAAATCTGAAGGTTTTGAAAATGAATGAAACTGAACAAAAACTCCATCAGTGTCTCAATGCAAGTAAGATTGATAAATTTATTGAAATAAACTATTAGAATATCAAAATATCTTTTGGGTTTGTAGTGAATTTCACTTGTGTAAATGTAATTTTTTTTTTAAATGCTGAAACATTTACATTTTTATGTTCAGACTTTACTATAAAACATTCCAGAAAGCATACACAGAAGCAACACAGAAGACATTTATTGAAAAAAATTCTTGAACAATCCCTTGATGATTACCACAAGGAGCAAAGGGGTGTCTGTGCTGAGATATGCCGAGTGACTAACAATCATTGGGTAAATGCTATATTTACCTCAGTAAAGACAAGGGTCTGTGCTGAAACAGAGCATTCAGATGGTTTTGTTTGACTGCCACAGTCAAGGCCTTTCCTGCCCCTCACCTCCTCCTCAGCTGGTGGTCTGCCTTTCAGTGCAATTGTCCCCACTCAGAAACCTAAGCAACATTTCAGCTGCCATGTGGCTGCTTAAGACTCTTTCCACTTTACAGGTTCTTTGGCCACCCAGTGGGACCTCTTGTTGCCATGACTGACGACCGCCTTGCATTCAGGCAGGCACTGCAAGAAGCTCTCCCCATAGTCACATTCTTCCTTTATAGCTCCACCTCCTGCAGACCATGTGGAGATGCTGTTTCTAAGCAGCACACCACCTGATGTTTCCTCACAAACAGAAGATGTTTAAAGCTACGAAAGAAAGATAAGATGATAAGAAGATGATGATGATGATAAGCACCCAAAATTTGTTCAAGGTCTTGAAGCAAAACCAATGGATGTCACCAACAACTGAGTCCAAACCTCTCTTCAGACGGTGTTGGATAAAAGATTGTTTTGAGAGATTTTCAAATGGAAAGACTCCATACATATTTGTGGCTCAGCACGGCTCAGGTCAGCACAGCATGGCACATCAGTGATTTGCATTTCCATTACAGCAAGGCTTGCCGCTTGTGCGGGTGATTTTTTCTGATGACGTGCTTGCCTTTAGTTGATGACGTTTGAAAGCAGAGGTATAGTGCTATATTTATTAGTGTGAAGTGCCTGTGGAAAAGCCCCACATTGTGTTGGTTCACTACTGTGGCATGCAGATGTACCCTTGAGGACTGCTGCTTCCAGTTTGTGTTTTGAACCAGCACCTGTAGAAGTTTTTTTTGGATGTGTGAATCCTACACTCTTTTTTTTCAAACTAATTCACACTCTTGTTCCAGTCAAGCAAGAGCACATCACATACAACTAATCAACTATGTGAGTCACAGATCAGCTGTGTTCCTACTTCAACGTAATGGATATGCATCAACCATACAGGGTTTCAGAACGTGTGTGACATTCCTAATGGGAAAGTGTAGAAATCCTTATTGACACAGTGACAGAAAGGCAAGGTGGAATATATGTTGCACAAAGTTTGGATTTCCTATGTTGTATGGCCAAAGCTTTAAGATTTAAAGGTACATCTTGTAATATATAGGGGTGTCTTCTGGCAGAATAGAGAGAGCCTTTCAATTTTTTTTACAAGCTTTGCAGCCACTGTGGATTCATCTGTGCATGCCTAGAAAGGAAGAGTGACAGGAGGTATACTCAGTTGGTTGCAATCTGCAACCCTGCCGCTAGATGTCACCAGATTTTTCCCAAATTACCTCTTAAATGTGTTTCAAAATTGTATTTCATTTATTCTTAAATTGACTTTACATCCTCATTTTCTAATAATAATGCTTATTAGAAACCAAGACAACTTCTGTGTGGCAAGCAAAGACATTCTGAAAGATGGGTTTCAGACACTGAAGTTCATCTTGGCAAAGTGTGTCGTCAAAATGCTGCAGGGGAGCCGGTAAGGGCACAGTTGATGGTACATTCACAGACACACTGTTCCCTACAATCTCATTGTTCATGTCTTTGTAACTATCACTGGTTGAAGCATTGTGAAGCATCAGAATGTCGGGAGCTTTGGTGAAGTTCTCTCCATAGAACAGTGATAAGAGGTGGTGAAGAACACACAGCTGTAATCCCTAGAAAGCTGACTTGTTGAGTGTTTTAAAAACTTTCTCTTAGAACTGATGCTGAAAGCCTGCTTGAATCAATGGAGTCATCACTGATCCAAACACACCTGTGTGCCTCAGAGGAGACAAATTCAGCTGAAATAAAAATAATGACCCCAGTCAGAACAAACTAAGACTTTGATGTAAAAACATACCCCTCCATTTATCATTTTCACAGGTAAACTACTTCTGAAGAAACTCCTGAACACTGTGAGCACAGATTGCACATCCGTGGTCTCACTACATCCATTTATTTTTGAAGACTTACAAGCACATCAAAACAGACAGGACTGTGGTGTCAGCACTTTCCTCATTTGGAAAATCTTTCCAAAAAAATGCTAGAAGCTACAAAAGACTGGTGGGGTTACTGCAGACCTCAGCACAATTTGGATTGCAGCTTACAGATGTATTAAGGAAGAAAACTAAAGGTGTCTGGTGTGCCTATAAAAGAAGTTGCTCCTCATTCCATTGTGCATTGTGTGGAGGAGAGGATGTGCCTTGGGGGGGACCCACTAACATGCCCCCACCCTCATCAGACATCGAACTGTCCAGTGCACCTTTTTTTTCTCTAGAGGCCTGATGATGCAGGAAACGACACAAGTAGACCACTTAAAGTGGAGTGTTGTGTTGTACATCACGCTGATGGTTGGCCCAAGTGTGGAAAAGAAGTTCAATATATCTTTACTGTACAGTAAAACACAAGTAATTTGAACTCATAACCTTTGCTACAGTGGAAATTGGAATGCTGAATTAAAAAAACAATGTTTTATGTTTGGCTGCTTACACTAAACATAGTTTTAGTGTTTATCTTACTATGTAAAGTTTGTGTATGCATTTAAACAATTAAACAACAGTAACACTGTTAATCGTTTTAATTGTTTTAATGCTCATGTAGGTAAATCTAATGTAACCTAAAATTAATACTTAGAAATTAAGATTAAGCACTTGAAGCCTTTCATGCATTGTGATTACTTAAGTGGACAGCCATGCAAAAGCTGTTACTCTTAAACAGTATGCATTGGCTTTGATGGTAACATGCTCAAAATTTAGAAAATTAGAAAAAAAAACATTACTCAGAAGATAGAATTATTATGTTAAAAAAATGCACTTTTTAAAAAATTCATGCATGAGGGTTAAATAAAGATAAAGAAACCAATTGCTTCGGTTTAGTTTAGGCCAATATGACAACCAACAGGAAATACTGTCACATCAGGCAGCACTTACTCAATGCTCAATAAAGCTGTAACTCAGTGCCAAGCCTACTAGTAAAACTCTCCAGCTGTGGATTGTGGTGGGAAGTTTCTGCAGGGGGGTTGGGCAGCTGGATAGGGTCGGGTGGGGGGGTCTGCTCAGGGGGCGTCTGAGGCTGCCAGAGCTCTGATCAGCCCCATGTCTGCTCAGCCTCAGTTTGGACCAAACTGGATGGCGTGACAGGAGAAAATGTCAGCCACTGCTGAACCCCGGTGAGCTTGGTGTCTTGCTGGCAAACAACAGTAAAATATAGATCTCTACTCGCTGCCATGAGGACAGCAGACAATAGTCAAGTGTTCACAATCGCAGTGCTTAGAGAACATGGAAAGACTGATCAATATGTGGCGAGCCATGGAGAAAAGACATTTGTGGAAATATCAAAATAATAACTCACTTCAGCCTCCATCTGCAGGGCACTCTGAAGCCCAGTGTGTTAATGAAGTTTCAAAAGCCTTTCACTGCTGCTTGCTATTACTGCATTACTTAAAAGCATCCATTACATATCACTGCATTTCCTGGAAGCCTTTTTTAAAAGACATATGACATTTACATTTCACATGACACGTAGCACATGCAGTTCACCTGTTTGCTCTCTCACTTTCACTAATGCAGACACATTAACAGGCGTTTGCCATTTTTGCTGCAAATGAGCTGTCAGTCTCTTTCACCCGAGCCTGAGAAGACAGGGGCTTATCACAATGGTGCATGACAGAATAAAATGTTAATGGAGAGGAGGCCACGCGCAGGGAGGCTGCCGGAGCTCTGATCAGCCCCTTGACACTCCCTCATCAGATGGAGCTGTCACGGACAGTTAAGGTGACAGTTACAGCAGAAATGTTTCCGCTGACCTTATTGTTTTTCTGATGGCTTTCTAAAGGATAATGAATATAAAGAACTTGGTAATAATAACAACAGCAACTTTGGTTATGTATGCTAATGGATACACTTTGTAAAAGAGAAGTTGAATGTCGGCAGTTTATAGAATGTTTTTAATGGTGGATGTGTTTGTTATGCTAAAAAATATGCGCAATTTGTTGTATTTGAACACTTTCTTTTCACTTTTCACTTTCCTCTTTTCTCCCTATGTGTCATGATTTGTTCCAGTTCCGTCTTTGTTCGCTCTCCTACCTTTTTAAAATAATTGAGTATGACCTCTTCCTGTGTATTTAAGTCTGTGTTTCTAACTCCCTGAGTTTTCATTGTGTCTTATTCTGCTCCCAGTTCTACCTGTACTCATTGTTTCATCCCTGACGATGATAGTTGTTAAGTCCAGTATTTGTTATTGTTTGCACTGTTATTGGATTTTTCTCCACTTGCTCCCTGTTTGTTACTTTATTACCAGATTTTGTCATTAAAACTCCCTGCTTGCTTCCTTTGTTTGTCATCTTGGTGTTTTTACTTTTAGGTTCCTTTTTTTGAACTGCAATAATTTGATGTAGGAGAGGCATAATGTTAATGTTTGATCTCATTTAGCTCATCTTGAAATTTTAAAAATTTCACATAAATTGTAATTATTGTAAATCTTTCCTTGGTTTTAATGTGGCAAAACACTATTAGAATGTATGATGAAAAAAGGAAATCATTCCATCTTAAATCACAGTGATGTTTTATCGCATCTCTTCAACAGTTTGGCTGTTTCACAATAACTAGTGTTCATTTTAAACTAATCTTACCAACTCCTGCATTTTAAATTTACTGTTTAGGATATGATTTATTCACTTAAATAACTCTTAGTAAGAAAGAAAATAAGTTTATATCCAAGAAAATTGCTCATCATGTTTTGAAGAAACGAATTTCAGTTTAAAACAGATTTTAATAGATAGAAACAATAACAAAACAGAATTAATTGCAATGGGATTTGAATGTAGCTGCTGAAGATGAGAATCTTGGAAAGAGTGAACACAAGCAGATGTGTTGAGGACTGATGCGACAGCAACTGCTGCTTGACATTGATACAGGCTGGCAAATGCACTCCTGTATGGCAAGTACGGCATTGTGATTGCAATGACAGGACTCAAGAGCAGTTCAAGAATCAGTAGAGACACCTGCTAAAAGGCCCTCACACATACACATGAGCTCAATTCAGCATCAGTCACGCTGAGGCTTCTGACATTTAATCTCCGACAATGGCTTTTTTTTCTGTTTTTTTGAGAAATCAAGGCTGGAAAAGGCTGTGAACGAGAGGCGCTGAGGAGGATCAAGACAGTGTGTTATCAGCTGCAGAGGGAAATGAGTAACAGGAGAGGCAAATAGGGGTGGATCTGCTCAAGTGGTTCAAAGCAGCTGGCCCTGGTGGGCTCCATCCTCCTCTCAGAGTAAACAAGCTGGTTACATCTCAATCTGTGTGACACATGCACCCACCAAATCCCAGCGGGTGTTTTTTTTTCTTCTTTTTTTTTTTGGGAAATGTTGGTTTGAAAGTGGGGCTGCAGCGAATGTGTTACTGAACCGTGTGGGAGGGGGGGTGCTCTCTCAGCCAGCATGCGTGCTGTGCGGCACATAAGGCTGCCAAAGCCGATGTATGTGTGTTTAGATTAAACTTTGTGGAACTGGTGTAAGATCCACGTTAACGCTTGAGTATTTTTTGTGGGTAATAACATGGCATAAGCATGTTTCCTTGTATATTTGGCAAAGATGCTCTTCAGTTCCTCTCTCACAAAAGGCATTAAATTTACAAATGAATATCTGAGCCTCTAATCCTTTGCAGCTTTAACCTATTAGATTTAATCTCTTGACATTCCTGGAGTTTACACAGTAGCAATGATGAGTGTCGCAGAACATTAGAGTGCCAAATCACACCGACTCTATCTTTGTTTTTTGCCGAAGAAAAGACTTTGAGACTTGACAAAAAGAGAGAAAAATAGCCAAAGCATAATGAGTGAGATGATTGCATAGGAGTTTCTCTAAGACAGCGGTAGGTGCCATGTCATAGTGTGCCCCATTATCCTCTTATGCATTATTCATTGGCAAATCAACTCCATAATACCCCATGATGTGCTGTTAGTGTTCAATGAATGAAGTGCCATCATCAATATGCATTCAGAATAACATTAGATGGCACTATCAAGTAACGGTATCGTGTTTGTAATGTGCAGGTAGCCGGCCGCTACGATTCAGTTAGCATCATATTTTGGTTTGCTGCAGCTGTTTGAAGGGAATTTGCAAGAAGCAGAGATCAGTAAGATGAAATGGCCCTTAACATTATTGGAATTTAAACCCCCTCCCCCCCAAAATAACTAATAGATGATGGCTTGACCTCACTTACAAACAGTATAAGCAGCATTCATGGTTAATAGTTGCTATTTACATATGCTATATCACATTGTTCAAGAGCAGTTCCAGTTGTTTGTTGTGATAATGTGCAATTTTTATTTTAAAGAAAAAGTCAATCACAGCTGAGACATTGGTGGGATAAGTTGGCCCGTCTCGTCATTTTATGTGGCCTGCAAGAGCTCAAAAAGGAGCAATGTCATTTTTAAAATAAAATTCTATACAGCTTTAAAGCGTACATTGACCATAAACTACGTCTCCCACAATGCACATTGTTTTTGTTACCTGCGAAGTGACAGCAATTCGCAGTGTTTCCACTTCAGTGATTTTCTTACAAGCATGGGTGAGAAGTATTAACAAATAACCTCAAAATGTTCAAGAAGAGAAAAATTGTTGCAGAAGGAAGGCAGTTGAATGAAAGATGGAACGAATGTATGTTTGTACTTCAAGGAGACAAACCGGTTTGTCTTTTGTGCTTTGAAGCAGTGTCAGTGGTGAAGGAGTACAATATACGTCGACATCTTGACACCAAACTCAGAGCTAAGTACGTTAAATTTAACTTCCAGGAAAAACAACAAATCGTCCAAGAATTAAAAGGCTGACCACAATCGCAGCAGGATATGTTCACAAAAGCTACAGCGAAGAATGATGCAGCAGCGGAAGCTTGCTTTATCGTGGCTGAGGAAATTGTTATTTTGAGTTAACTGCATATTGTTTATTTTTGTATAATGCCTAATCTGTCACACATGTTCTCAGCAGCCTCTCAGTGCGGTTGAAATGCACGTGGTTTACATCCGGCCTATCAGCGCAGATTGTTCTACGTCACAGTACCATACCAAATTATATATTATATATATATAATATATATTATACCATATTAGGGCAAGGAACCATTTTGGTAATTTCACTGACCTTGATTTTTGTCCATGAAAATTATTATTTTTTTCAAAATGTCACAAAATTAATGAAGTCTTGTTATGACAGTTATTTAACAATATGTCAAGGAATAGTCACATTTATACAGTCTTACATTTGCAACCAGCCCTTTGAAGACAATTAATGCTGATGTGTCCCTCGGTGAAAATGAGTTTGACACCCCTGGTCTGGAGTGAGGCAAGCCTTGACCTCTACCAATAAAGCCATGTCCTACACTTTTGCACTTTTGTTGGTCCCAAAGACTTGCATGACGAGAATTTCCTGGTATTGTCTCTCTTTCTAATGAAACAGATTGGAACAACATCATTGAGCTTATCTGACTATCAAACCCTTTGAAAACTCAAGAATTATGGATTTGGTATCCAAATCTGGTTAAAGTGCCTGTCTAGTAAACAGGAGATCCTGGGTTCAAATCCAACTATGGGCTTTGTAAGCCTTGCACAATTTCTACAGGAGTAGGACATTTTGTAAAACTTAGGGCAATCTCAGCAATCTTCACAAGCAACCTTCATCCGTTGCGATTACTCTTCTACGGAACGAATATCCACAAGCAGAGCACAATAAAGCAACAAGAAACATTGTTTTCTATAAAATCAAACAGTACTGCTGTATCCTTGGCTTGGTAAGCACTTCTACAGCCCAATGAAAATGGATCTTTATCAAAAGGAGACCTTTTAGGTGCAGATAGGATTGATGGATCAATCCTTTAAAATAATAGATGCTCGGCTGTTAACCGAGAGGTTGGTGGTTCAAGCCCACCCATGGACGATAAATGACATCTCATCTGAAGAACAAAGACAGATGTCTGTAGGACTGGTGGACCATCTTGAGGGTCTAGAACTGAAAGTTGGACTGACTGCTGATTGGCTAGTTTTGTGTTGGCTGAGGATAAATCTTGTCCTCCTCTTCAAAATCACTGACAGACTCTGAAATGACTAAAATGTAAGCTTTTCATCCTCATCTTTTCCATTCAAAAGCTTTTTCAATACTTCCTCTCTCTTTTAAATTCATGTCTGAGGCCCTCTGATGCCATGTTGATGGTTTGTGATAAGAAGCCCCACACACAAAGCTGTTTATTTGTTGTGTCCTGCCTCTATTTCGAAGCTGGGAAAGAGAGATAGAAAATGTGGAAGGCGTAGCATGTTTTGAATTTACATTTTCATTGTACAAGTTCCTGTGAGACATTTTGTAGTTTTACCAACTACAGAAAGTAAAAAGTACAAACAAGTGTGCTTGTGTGTGTGGGGTGGTGTGTGCACGTGTGTGCATATGGGTGTGTGTGTGCGCATGTTTGTTAATAAAATGTACAAAGTCTCATCAGTATTGTTCTTGATAGCAATGGCAACTCTTGATAGAGTGCAACTCATTGTGTTTGTGGTGCTATTTATCAAACCTTACACATTTTTTTCATAAGTACAACTTTTTTTCACATTTTATTGAAAATAGTCTGCATGGACTGGGTGAGTCTAAGAGAAACTTAAATCATATTCTGGCTGCGTGTTGTGTTTACATGCCTGAGGCAAAAAGACAGTATCCTTTAATGGTATATGAGAACATGTGCAGCTGAGACCCAGCAGTGTGAACAAGTAATGAAAGACTCTGGTCTCCCAACTGATTATATTTTTATCTACTGAGACTTCATTCACTCCACTGCTGTACTTACTTTCGTAAAGATTATTTTGACCATGTAGCGATTCTCACAATGCAGCAAAATATCATCACTACACTGCATTAGATTTAAAGAGGCAGGAAAAATACAGCAAGTAGCTCCCCCTCCTTAGCTACAACACGATCTCTAATTTGATCAAAGTGGCCTCATGCAGAGAGGGATTTTTTTTCCCGCTCTATGCCTTACTTCCCCTCAGTGAATTAAAACATTTAGAATCAGTTTCAAGGACTGTGGAGTCTGTTTGACATGTTGGCTTTTAAAAGTCACTGTTTTGCTCTGTATACTGGATATCACTGATCTTTATTAAACAGAAGCATACTTACAAATCATTTCAGAATTTAATGCAAGAATGTTGGTCATTTAGAGGTAACACTCGTACCAAATAATCAAGGAATAATGATAAGCAAATGAATCCAAAATTAAAGTGAACAGCAAAATCCTGCTCTTACATGAATACATCATTAATAATAATTATAGTGTAACAATCACAGGGATCAGCCACATGCATTTAGTAAACTACTTTGAGATTGCTGCAGTGCAAACAGAAATAAAAACAGCTTGCTTACTTCACAGTGGCTGATCCTCTGAATCACCTAATCAGTGGGTTTTTTCTCTGTAAAGATTGTGGTCTTTCATTTAAATGGTTAATGAAACCAGTCATGCAGATGTTTTCATTAACTAGCACTTATGCTCATTAAAGTTAGCTGGGCTGTCAGTTACCGACATTCTCAACAGCTTAAGTTAACCATTAGTATGTAAATGAGTCTCATCTGTAGCCTTTTTCTTATTGTCTCACGAGTGCAATAACTGTTTTTTCAAGCTATTCACAATGTTGTCTACACTCAGAAAACACTTTATTTACCAACTGATTCAGTTTTGATTAAGGTTCACAAAATAAATCCCTGCAAGAAATCAATAGAGTTTAAACAAAGTTGTGAAGCTGTGTCAGCTCACAAAGGCGGAATACAGGTATGTATATCTTATTTAATGATTTATTTAGTAAATATATTTACATACATCGTAAATGCAAATATATTTACAAAATTCACAGGGTCGGGAGAGGAAGTGGAAGAAGGGTAGAGCTGGGTTTGAGGATGTGATGCATGTGTGGAGGACTGGAGGAGTTTGTCTTCATGGAGTCACCAGCTCCAGAAGCTCTTCCTCTCTTCTTTTCCATTATAAGCTTCTGGAAAGAGACACACAACATGTTTGTAGTTCACTTCCAGTGGTTTAACTTCCTTTGAAATTAAGTTGCTTGAATCAAAAAGATTAGCTGTTTTCTTTTGTTAGCTGTCAGATGTCCTCCTTCATCTCTGCCCCCTCATCATTCAAAATCTTTTCTTTTACAAACATCATCTCATCCAGCTCTCTCTTCTCCTTATCCCACCACTGGGCTCTCTTTCACAGCTCTCAGACAGTTTAGACAGCTCCTGTCTAGATGTTATTCTGGGGGTTTCTTTCCAAATTTGTCCTCCTTCTCTGCGAGCTCTGCTGGCATTTACCTTTCTCAGCTAGTTTTTCTATGAGAGCTTCAAGGACAAGTTTTACATCAAACATTAAACATGTAAACAACAATGATTCAACAGTGGAACAGCAATATGAAGCTCAGACAAACCAAATTAAGGTTAATACTTTCAACTTAATAATTTTACTGATCAACTGTTTTGTCACGACTAAAACTGAGTATTTCAACAAAGACTGGAGAGCCTTTATCTGTGCTTCAGGCAAGAAAACCAGTTAATTTTAATGCCAGGAGACAAAAAGAGAGTTTCCAACCATTTTTCCAGCTACAAAACCAAGCATGTTTCTCCAAAAAATGATGTTTCAAAACTAACTGACTTTAACCACAGAAATATACAGCTTCAATATGAAAAACATAAAGAATATAAAGTATAAAGAAAAAGAATATATATATATAAGTTTCAACATATCTCTGTTTTGCAGAAACTAGGAATTAGTGGCTACATTCTTTCCTGGTGATAGGATTGATTGTTTTTCAGTGCATGTATGTAGGTTTATACACACACAATCTGCCTCAGATTATTTCCATTCACAGTAGATTCAGATCACGGATCTCTAAAGCAGCATTCACTACATAACAAAAGCCTCAGGTCTCAACACAGACCGCACCCTTTAACATCTTACCTGATTTACTGCCCCTCATGGCAGCTGTGATTCACTCTGACAGAAACATGCAGCAGATGGCCACTTAAAGGCATAAGAGTCAATCTGCTGGGATGGAGGCAACATGAGACACTGGAGTGATTCAAGACAACTGTGTGCTAACATGCTAATGTATGCAGGCACGTAAGCATGCAAACAAACACTGTCAAACAGGCATACAAACATATAAGGTCTGAATTAGAGGTTTAACTGAAATTGCACATTAGCGACAAATAAGCAACTTTATGCTCCGTCCCTGCCAAAGGCCTTTGGTGTAATTAGCGGTAACTTACATTTCTTATCTAGATTTAAAGGCAATCATTGGTTTCTGAATAGCCTTCCTTGTTATTTATCCTGGATCCTTGTTATTTATGGACAAAACTGAGTGTTTAAAGCCAGAGCAAGTCATTTTGGAATTCACATCCTGATTTAAATGCATTATCTGGAAAAACTTACTTAAAGGAGCCTTGTTGGATTTTCTCAGAAATACACCAAAACACATTATGTAACACATATGTAACATTTGCATTTTTTTAATTATTTCATTGCCGTCCAATTTTACCAAGCCGAATGAAAATATAAAAACAGTCACTTGATATATATAGCGCTCACTGTGGCGTCCTCGATTTGCCTGATTCTGTATGCAGCTTATGTGCCCTGTAATGCTCTTACTGACCATTTCACATTTTCCTCCTTGTGTAGGACAAAGGGGAAATGAAATTGACCTCTGGAGTTTCATTTTCATGTTCCTTGTTATATTTTTATTGACCTGGAGGAGAGAAAAGCTGCTGTTGTTTTTTTTTCTCACGTATGTAAAGATCATCACACAGTCAGTGTTTGCATAGTCTTGTCTTACCATACTGGACACTGGTTTAACTGCCATAGCACACAATGGAATTAGCTTTTCACAGCTCAGACTAAACCCAAAGCAATTCAGAAAAGCCACACAGCTACCTGAATTATTCAAGAAAAACTAGAGAGTAATACATTATTGAAATGCACTTGGTGCATTGATTGACTTGACAGTATTTATTCCTTTTATTAAATGCATTCTGACTGAAACACACAAACACACAGTGTTCCTTTAAGCACTTAAAGAGAAACACAAATAAGAACAAAGTGGATTGCGTCAAGGGACTGCACACACTAAACGTTAAAAATATATGTAAGTATTAAAAATAAAAAATATGAAGAAATTTGCACATTTTGTGATTTTGAAAGGAAAGTGTTGATCCTTCCTGCCTGCTGTCCTACCGCTCTTCATCTCCTCTCTGACATTTTTAAGTGTAAAATCTTAAAGTGGGTCACAGAGTGGGTGGATGAGAGTGGGTTAGGAGTAGCGGTGACAGATCCTCACATGGAAAATTGCTAGTTAATTATGGTTAAAGGAAGAGGAAATTACAACACCCCTAGCTGTCTAAACCTCTCAACGTGCACCTCATTTTTCCCACTTTTATCCTCAACAGCCACTAATATTTATAATGCATGAAGTTAAAACTTACATAATATTGTGTTTTGTAAAAATTATGCAGCACTGAACTTTTTCCATTCAGGGTTCCATTCTCATCTCTTTAAAGCTGTTGAAGTCAGTATTTGGATGAAATGACTTGTAGGTTGTGTTCAAACTGAAAACAATCACATGAAAATAATGACCTGATTTCATGGTTTCCCTCAAACCTACTGAACACTTAAGCTATTCAGAGCTCAGAGCTGTGTTGGTTGGTTATACATGTAAGCAATTAAAGGTATAGTATTCAGTAATTTGCTCATGCTACAAATTTTCTAATTGCAATTCACAAGTGGCAGATTGTTTGTCTTAATTAACGGGGAAAAACAGTTGTTTGACTAAAGCATCCTTGTGCTTTAATCTGAATGCAGTTACAAATTAAACTGACATCATTTAAATAAAAAAAAGATGCATTCGGGATTTTTGATTCCACATAACATAATTTTATTGGCACATTTTGACACAGCAGTTTTTACATCAATACACTAATGTTGAATCTAGTGGTGTACCAATATAATGTAATATTATCTTTTATTATATTATATTAT